>OX463845.1:47803960-48350159 GCA_949825065.1 Odontocerum albicorne | reverse complement strand
TTTTTTTAAATTTCAACTTGAACAATTTTTTTTATTCTTCATTAAATAAGTTACATAGTGAAATGGGATCTATCGATGATGCCAAATTCTGACATATCAGTTGTAACGGATATACATTGGACAGATTACAGACCTCCAATTCTGACATATCAGTTGTAACGGATATACATTGGACAGATTACAGACCTCCAATTCTGACATATCAGTTGTAACGGATATACATTGGACAGATTACAGACCTCCAATTCTGACATATCAGTTGTAACGGATATACATTGGACAGATTACAGACCTCCAATTCTGACATATCAGTTGTAACGGATATACATTGGACAGATTACAGACCTCCAATTCTGACATATCAGTTGTAACGGATATACATTGTACAGATTACAGACCTCCAATTCTGACATATCAGTTGTAACGGATATACATTGGACAGATTACAGACCTCCAATTCTGACATATCAGTTGTAACGGATATACATTGGGCAGATTACAGACCTCCAATTCTGACATATCAGTTGTAACGGATATACATTGGGCAGATTACAGACCTCCAATTCTGACATATCAGTTGTAACGGATATACATTGGACAGATTACAGACCTCCAATTCTGACATATCAGTTGTAACGGATATACATTGGACAGATTACAGACCTCCAATTCTGACATATCAGTTGTAATGGATATACATTGGACAGATTACATACCTCCAAGTTAGTGCATAGGGATGAACATCTGGCTAACCAATATATTCCCAAGATTTCGCCGCTGCTCGCTGAAATTGTCTCCTGCCTCTCTCAACCCGCAATCCCAAACCCAATTTTTTACCGTTAGAAGTGTTTATGTCGGTACCAGTTTGAACAAAATTTAGTCTTGTTTGTGCTCCCTTGATGATGAGGTGAAACACTTGAAACCTGTAGGGTTATACCGTTACATAAAGTGGCACAAACAGTGTTTTATAAAACAAATTACAATATCTTTAAACTTCTACAATGTTAATGCCTTAACTATACATATCATAATATATGTTTATATACCATAAAAAAAAATTAGACTTTACAGAGATGGTTGTCTTCAACCATTTCCTTAAGCTGCACATGCCACCCATATTTCTAACACAAAGAGGCAACCTATTTCACGCCATAGGACCAGCAACGGCAAGTGTTCTATCATAATACCCCTGCACATTGGAATAATTTAAAACAATCCTTTTACTAGACGAAGTAGAAAGCGACTTTAAAGTTCTACTTTTCTCCGTTAACTATTACTGTTAGCGAATAATTTTGGGCGAATAATTGTTCTAGACTTTGAGTATACACTCGGGTTAGTATTACCTGCTCAAATATCTTGGTCTCCCAATTGTAACTCGGCGTTCAATACATCTTTCCACTTATTCTATCATACATGTCATATGAATTTAAAAAACATGACAACTAGATATCTTTATTATTTTTCTTCCTATGTGTTTTTCTGATCCAGTGTGCACTTTACGGGATAAGGGTGACGAATTGTTAAGTATAGAAATTCTTTCAGCGTTTCAGCCCAAGGCGTAAATATATTTTTAAAAACATTTTTGGAGGAGGGAAAAGAAATTTTGAAGGTTTTATTTTCATAATGAGGTTTGTCTTTAGAAGGGAATATCTTAAAAAAAAAACCATGCCTTTGTAGTAATATTTTTATTTTATAATACTCGTACATAAATTTCGCAATATAACATACAACACAAACTGATGTACGAAAAAAATAGTTCAAAACTTTTTTTTTATCACAATCGGGTTCTAAATCCAGAAAGTGGAAGATATTTCAACTACCAGTCAACAAAAGTATATTAATCACAAGCTTTTCATATATACACATCACATCATTTCTCTGTCACGGTAGAGTGTCAAAGTAAATGGTGTATGTCAAAGTGAATGGTGTATGCGTCAATAACATTAGGTACGCAGATGATACGGCTGTTCTGGCAGACGGTATTGACGACTTTCAAATGATTATAGATAGAATTAATGGAGCCGGTGTGAGGCTGGAACTGAACATGAACGTGAGTAAAACTAAGTTCATGGTGTTTGGCCGGCAGGATCACGCAGGAGCACGTCTTACATTGAACGGTGCTGATATAGAGAGAGTGGAAACATTTAAATACCTCGAAAGTATCCTAGTGGAAGACCTCGACCCAGAAACCGAAGTCAAGTGCAGAGTTGAATCGTCTCGTGCGGCTTTTAATAAAATGAGAAGCATATTCTGCGATGATAATCTAAACTTGAAACTTCGACAACGGTTAGTCAAATGCTACGTTTGGTCAGTGTTATTGCATGGAGTGGAATCATGGACCCTCAAAGTTGGTAGTACGAACTGACTGAATGCATTCGAAATGTGGATGCACCGGAGAATGCTACGGATATCCTGGATGGATATGGTAAGCAAAACAAGGGTTCTTCAAAGAGCCAAAGTTGATAGAGAGTTGCTGACTAATATTAAAATCCGAAACGTGTCCTATTTGGGTCATATACTTAGAGGAGCAAAGTACAAATTACTGCACCTGATCATCCAAGGGAAAATAAAGGGTCGAAAAAGTGATGGCAGGAGGCAAATCTCTTGGCTCCGCAATATACGTGATTGGACTGGTATATGATAAGGAACGTTGGGGATCTTTTTCGGGCTGCCGGGGACAAAGATGCCTACTCTCAGGTGATATTCAACGTTTGGGGGACCTGATATGACACTGAGAAGAAGAAGGTAGACAGATTGGTCAATTTGCAAGACTTTCCTGTCTCGACATGTCTATTGCCCGTTCTATTTCTCTGACTTTTTACGTAGCCGCCTTTCAAAATATAATTCATTTCATCCATTTATACCTTGGTCTTCCTTATCATGTCGTCCAGTTAAATTTGACGTAAACAATTACAATAAGTTCACAATAATTGAAACATCTTACTCGAAGTATCATATTTTTTGGATAATTTGGTAGACCACTTTTTTCCTGATCATTTCGATTACCTTTAAAGCGCTTCCTAATTAGCTCAATTAAAAATAAGGAAGTTTGACGGACACAATGTCACTTACAAGATCACGATCTCGTTATCTAGCACATAAACTTAAGGAAAATATTATAAATAAATAAACTTTCATTGTTATTATTATTGCATCGTCTTTTAAAGGCAAGATTAGATCAATTATTTGGATTAGCTTATAATGCAGTTTTAAAGAAGAATTTACAAATGCGAATTTTCTCTTATTGTGTACAAATTTTATCAATGATTGTTTTAATAATTCATTTAAATCCTGAAAGTTCCAAATATTTAGGATTTAATGAACAAATTCATTGTTCCCTAACTTTATTCTGATTCAGATATTTATCATTCAATTAAAACCTTTTCACAATTTCCCTCGTCACAAAGCTGCTATTAACAACTAAAGGGACATTTACGAGAGCCCTTTCAAGGCTTTGCAAAGCTCTGTACTTGCTACGGGTACAATTTACAAATGCCTCGATGACTAATATATTGTGTTTCTCACTACAATAAGAAAAGTTATTGCCTTTATTAACACAAAGAAAATAACAATGAAGTTATTACGATGATTTTAATGAAATATTTGATTCAATTGGTCGATTGTAATAAATTGTAGAACTTTATTTCAAGTTTGGGTTTTCTTTTATTTTATATAACATCTAATCGTGTCTAGGTTATTGTAATTTTATTTATTATGGCTTGTCTAATCGCGGCTAGGTTATTGTAATTTTATTTATTATGGCTTGTCTAATCGCATCTAGGTTATTGTAATTTTATTTATTATGGCTTGTCTAATCGCGGCTAGGTTATTGTAATTTTATTTATTATGGCTTGTCTAATCGCGTCTAGGTTATTGTAATTTTATTTATTATGGCTTGTCTAATCGCGTCTAGGTTATTGTAATTTTATTTATTATGGCTTGTCTAATCGCGGCTAGGTTATTGTAATTTTATTTATTATGGCTTGTCTAATCGCGGCTAGGTTATTGTAATTTTATTTATTATGGCTTGTCTAATCGCGTCTAGGTTATTGTAATTTTATTTATTATGGCTTGTCTAATCGCGTCTAGGTTATTGTAATTTTATTTATTATGGCTTGTCTAATCGCGTCTAGGTTATTGTAATTTTATTTATTATGGCTTGTCTAATCGCGTCTAGGTTATTGTAATTTTATTTATTATGGCTTGTCTAATCGCGTCTAGGTTATTGTAATTTTATTTATTATGGCTTGTCTAATCGCTGTCTAGGTTATTGTAATTGTATTTATCATGGTCTGTCTAATTTAAAACTTCAGTCTGTTTTAAATGCAGTTGTTAGGCTGATATGTGTTAGTAATAAATATTATATTAGTCCGTTTCTAAAAAGTCTACACTGGTTCAAGTGTCACAGAAAGATAAATTTAAAAAAAATCTCTTTGTATTTAAGCCCCTAAACACATGTATGCATTGTATCTTTTTCGAATCTGTGTCTGACAGATGTTCCTTCGGAGGGGAGTAGAATTTTGAGATTGATTTCAACTTCATCAAATAAATAGATTATTTAGAATCGATCCAATATGGCGGGGTATTAAGATAATACTTTGCTATTACTGGTCCTATGGCATGGAATAGTAGACCTTTTAGAGTTAGAGACATAGCTACCGTGTAATGCTTTTGGAAGCAGTTAAAGACAACCTTTTTTGGAAGCTCTAATCAAAATTTATCGTTTCATATGAACACTGCACTAAACCAAAATTCGAAATCGTTAATATCACATATTGAAAGATTTAGAAAGGTTTCTCAGTAATTTGTCTTTCCCTGAGTTTTCTGCGGTTTTCTTATCGAACGTATTTTTCTGAATATATGCACATGCGGGGAAATATTTAATCTAATGACCGCAGCCAATTTTATACAATCCTTACACTTAATTTATACATATTTATTTCGTAATATTTTGAATCTGTCAATAATATTAAGTTCGAGTCTCGAGTTGGACTCTCTCAACCGCGCTATATAAATTGTTATTTTATTATTATTAATATTATTCCGAAGGCAAGGAGATCAAAGTTTCAAGAAGATTGGCAGAATCCATGTGTTGTAGCTTTTCGTGTTCGGCAAATTTATTAATATTATTGAAAATTCTGTAAATAAACAACAAAAATTCGTAAAATATAATTTAAGGTAAATGGCCGCGCGGTAATACATTGGACTACCGTGCGGAAGGTCGTCAGTTCGAACCCCGCGCTATGCTACTCTCCTTGAATGACACTGGAATTATTCCGCCTACCATTCGGAAGTATAAGGATACCTATGACTTCGGTCATATAAATAAATAAATAATAGGTTTATTGATAGCAACAGTCGCGTTACCAATCTTTATTTCCAAAGGCTCGTTCAACTTTTCGACTTGTTATCTTGTACCCATTACAATCGTAACCGATTTCGTAGGGTTCAAGAGAAGCGCATGCCTCCTAGACCATATCATCAGCCGCTCGAGGTCATCATTTATGTGTTGAGTGGCAGACTGAATCTCATCACTTCCAAATGAATAATAAAGTTGAGTATCGTCCGCATACATGTGGTAGCTACAGTTCCTTATCACATCTGGAAGATCAGATGTATATAGGCTAAAGAGTAATGGACTCAGTATTGACTCATATATATTCTTAAAAAAAAAACGAAATAAGAGTGGAAAATCAGTCCACAATTGTATCCCTCAGGAGTCGATCCCAGGACAGTCACTTACAGATAATTAATCCACATCACTGATATTACTAATATATTGTAAAAAGTATTGATGTTTGTATAAAAAATATTCTCAATTTTAATGGCGTTTGTAAAGCTAGAGTCGAGCTTAAGGAGTAATTATAAGTTACCGCAGCAGATGGCGGGGCAAGCTCTTGGTTTCGTGTCAACACCCAACTTAGTCCAAATAACGGTATCAAGTCTCCTCAGTCCTAAGTCCTCGGTCCTGAACTGAACTGATGTCCTCGATCCTCACTCCTTAGTGAAGTCAACACTGGGCTGTGCTAATTCCAGTAATTTATTTTAATGCCTTTGTAAACATATTTTAGTTAAAAGCAGACCACTTAGACGAAGAAAAAAAAACATTAATTTTATTTAAATTTTACAATCATATTTAAATAATCGAAGAAAATTTAAGTAGTAAATTATTTGATTAGTCCAAAGCTCTGTTTAGATGGACTGATCTCGGTTCATCGCGAAATAAATAGTCTATAACACGAAAGTAAATAAAAAATTCCCCAATCATTATCAATCAACCACACGCATTTCCATTGAAAGATGACACCAGGTGGAACTAAGCATTGTTTTCTTAACAATGTGAGATAATTTCGGCTGTAAAAACCCTCAAGATAGGGTGTATAAACATCAAGATAGGATGTAGAAACATCAAGATAGGATTTAGAAACTTCAAGATAGGATGTAGAAACCTCAAGATAGGATGTAGAAACCTCAAGACGGGATGTAGAAATCACAAGATAGGGTATAGAAACCTCAAGATAGGATGTAGAAATAAATGTTGCGAGGATTAACGTAAGTATGGAACTAAAAAAATAATAACTTACGAAAGGATGTAGAAACCTCAAGATAGGATATAAAAACCTCAAGACGGGATGTAGAAATCTCAAGATAGGGTATAGAAACCTCAAGATAGGATGTAGAAATAAATGTTGCGGGGATTAGTGTAAGTGTGGAACTAAAAAAATAATAAATAAATAAATGACTTTATAAAAGTAATTTATGCATTACGAGGTGCATGGAAGTGGCCGAAGCGAAATATGTGTGCAGCGATAAAATAAAGTGAATACATTCTCTGTCTGTCAATTCCAATAGGCGCAAAATTTCAGGAATCTCGGTGCTTATCAGTGTGTCGTGACTTCGGTCTCGATTTGCGCCTTTCTGCTCTCAACGACTTACCATTTTATCATCGTTATTGTGTTGTTTATGGTGTTGTGAATCTATTGACAGATTGCTTGTATCGATCATGTTAATATCAATGGAGATATTTGCGTGTGTGTGTGTGTGTGTTCAGGAATCTCGGAGCTCATCCGTGTGTCCGCGATTTGCGCCTTTTTATCATTTTATCAACGTCATTGTGTTGCTTATGGTGTTTTTTTTCTTAATCTATTGACATGTCGCTTGTTTCGATCATGTAATTATCAATGGAAATATCTGCGTGTGTGTGTGTGTGTTCAGGAATCTCGGAGCTTATCAGTGTGTCGCGACTTCGGTGGGCGATTTGCGCCTTTCCGCTCTGAACGACTTATCATTTTATCATAGTTATTGTGTAGCTTACGGTGTTGTTAATATATTAACATGTCGTTTGTATCGATCGGGTAATTAATTATCATGGGAGATATCTGCGTCAAATAGCAAACCCTTAAAATAAATCTGACAAGTTACGCGGTTGGTGCCATCTGTTGGGTGAGATATTACAAAGTTTTTCAATATACAGAAGGAAAAAAAAGGAAAAGAAAAACGAACATGTTTTAATATTTTTTAATTAAAAAATAAACAAACAAAATCAAACATTTTTCTTTTTTATATAATTACAATTTTATCTTTTACATTGAAAATGATTTTCAGATTTTCATCATCCGTCTCACTAAGATGTCTGTTCTGAGACAGCTGACTTATTTAAAAAAAAGAACATGCGATTTCATATTCAAACTACATTTATTTCACGTCAGCGTGCCAATTTACTTGTCATAGATTTTGAATTACCCCACTACAATAAATTCCTTATTCGCAATTAAAAAGCAATAAAAATTTAAGTAAAAGAAAACTAGGAGACGATGGTAATAGTAGAAGACTATTTTTAACTTAAAAAACAATTCACCTATTTGATTTTTAAAAAAATATTTTGTGTAAAAATATTGTTAATTTTTTTCTACAATATTTATTTTTAAAGTTCTGTATTTCAATCTGTGTGTGTGTTTTTAAAATTCTATGTATATTTTTTGACTTGTTTTTTATTGGACAGTTGCTGTAAAAAATATTACTGAAACAAATATGCAAAAAATAAAACTTGATCCTTTGTATATTGAAAGTTCTGGTTTAAATATTTATTCCAGGAGTTATGTGGATATTAAGGGATTGTAATTTGTTTTATCAAACACTGTTTATTCCACTTTTTGTAACGGTATAATCCTACCAGTTTCAAGGCTTTCGCCTCATCATCAGGGGAGCACAAACAAGTCTGAATTCTATTCGAACTGGTACCGACATACGCTTCTAACGGTAAATATTCGGGTTGGGGACTGTGGGTGGAGGGAGGGAGGAGACAACCTCAGCGAGCAGCGGCGAGATTCTTGGAATCTATGTGTGTGCAAGATGTTCACCTCGATGCACTTTTAAGTGCTGACTGTGATAATTTCTATATAGGAAAGACAGGAAGATCATTTGAAAACAGATTTCGTGAACATAAATCCGCCTTAACAATTACTTTAATTTATTTTGAAATGGCTAATCATTGTCACCGTGAAAACCGTACATTTTTTATCGGTGATGCCAAATTCTTACATATCAGTAGTAACGGAAATAAATTGGGCAAAGAAATGTTACTCATTTTGTTGTAGATGATGACCTCGGATGACGACCTTGGATGGCGACCTTGGATGAAGACCTTGGATGGCGGCCTTGGATGGCGCCCTTGGATGACGGCCTTGGATGGCGACCTTGTATGATGCTGCATTTCGCAGGACAAAACAAACCGATACAGTTTACATTTTGCTTTCTTCTCCGCTAAATAATCGTTAATAAGTTATTAATAGTTTCATTAATGAAAAATTTCGTTCCACAGAACGTTTGTTAATGGTGTGTATAAATAAAAAAATGTAAAAAGTGTGTATAAATAAAAAAATGTAAAAAGTGTGTATAAATAAAAAAATTATAAACATTTAGATAAACAGTTATTATTTTTTTGTTTATTTTAAGTTTGCTAAGCTTAAGTATTGAAAAGTTGTGGTTGTCATTAGATTTTAAATATGATCTGATTTAAACGCATTCTTCCATAAACAACTCATCAAAACCATTCTCGTGGATAGTTTTATATCATATTTATGAATCTTTGGGTGCCCCCTTTGGTTTGGTGATCCTAGACAAATGCCTAAGTTTACATGTTAGCAAACGCGGCTCTGAATATAACACAATATATGTGTTATGTCGAAAATTAAGAGTGGATGGCGATGATGGAAAAAATGCTCTTTTTTTAATTGTATTTGAGTGATTTGTTGCGATAAAACAGTACATCACGGAGATATTTTGCAGATTACCTCGCCATTATTACCTCATTTCTACATTATACAAATGCATTTAAGAAATTTGAGCCTCACGAGTCCTTAATATGCCCATTTTAGACGTAATAAATAATATCTTCGAGTCTTTTCAATTGAGAGTGAAGGATTATACGCTTCGTGTGGTATAGTAGATAACATATGTATATATTAGTTATAGAAATTAAAACTGACCTTCTTACGCTCCAGTTATCTCTACGGGTTAGGAGCGTTTCGAAAAATATGCGCTTATTAAGATAATGATGATATATACAGTTTAACCTTTCCCTTCCTGTGCAAAATTAATTCGCGCGTTCCGGTGATGTGTATTCAATTCACATGTAAAAATGAGCGATTTAAAATCGAAAAAATAAAAATATTCATAGCAAATCGCTTAAATTAATTAAATTTGAAGTCAAAAGTGATAATCATTGAAATTTAATTGCTGAAAACATGAAAAAAAAACATCGGCCGACGTTCACAAAACGGGCGAAGCGACCACCTGAAATGGATGCCCGAAAGCTACTGAATCGAGAGAAGTGAACAAACTGAGATTCTATTTCTTGCGTTCCCATATACCGAAGTAGAGGGAGAGTGAGACGTGAAAAGCGTCGCTTCCTCACCCAAAGCGGTTTTTAGAATGAATATACCTACGTCACACACTGGCACACGTTTGATTGTATTGGTGAATTTATTCCCGATTTTCACAAAATATCTCTGATGTGGCCGATAAGGGCTAATTATTATTAGTATTATTGTTTCCATTCAATGCGTAAATGTATTACGGAGGAATACCTAAAATCTGAACCCAGTATTTATTATATTTATAGAGATATTATGTTAAAGTTTTTAGAAGCATTGTGTACTAGTTACACATCACAGGGAAGGAAGGGTTAAGAACATGTTCATTGTTATATTTATAAACGTATAATTTATGAATCCAGTTGATGAGATATTTGACACTAGGGTTCACTTTATAAACAAAAAAAAACAGGATATGTGCCCATCATATAAATAAATCGCGATAAAAAACTTAAGAATTTTATTTTTTTAGCATGGTACAACCTAAGTTTTGTATTGTATTGTTCTACATTTCCGTTGTACAAGTTGACAGGCTGAGTATAATTTGGAAATGCCTTCAAAACAACAAAGAAAATTTGGTATATTGTTTATGGTTAAGGCATTAACGCTGTGGAGGTTTAAAGACATTGTAATTTATTTTTTCAAACACTGTTTATTTCACTTTTTTGTAACGGTATAAACTTATCGGTTTCAAGGCTTTCACCTCATCTTCAGGGTAGCACAAACAAGACTCCCCTGAAAATGATGTGAAAGCCTTGACACCGGTAGGGTTATACTGTTACAAAAAAGTGTAATAAACAGTGTTTGACAAAATAAATTACAAAAATAAAGAAAATGTTAAACTCTTTTAAAAATAAATTGGGTTCCAACGGGAATTAAAGTTGTTTTATCAACTTAACCTCAAAGGTTGTATGTCTAATTTTTCGATAACTCAATTTCAATTAATTTAACATTTTACTTAAACAAGTTTTCTGTTGCCATAAGACTTGAAATGTCGATAACCGGGAATAGTTTGAATCAGAAATGAACAGGATGAAACTCGAGAACCCCTCCGCAGATCCTCGACAAACTCTACACTACACTTTAGACAACTTAGTGTGGATTATCGTAAGAGAGAGAGAACGAATTGAGCAACAGAGAAAATTAGAAAAGTTTCGCGCTGGTTTATTGGATTATCCGTGGTTGTATAATATTATAATAAAGCTCGATGTTGTCGTCGTGCACTAGTGTTTTCGGGTTTGATTCTCGGTGGGTTTTCTTCGAGACTAACGCTTCTTCGAGAGTTATTTTATCAAAACAGGCTTACTCCAATTACATTGAAAAATATAAAAATTGTTTTTATTTGAAAAAAATATGTATACATATATGTGCATGTGTATATATACGTGTGCTAGAAAATTAAGTGGCAATGGGCAGGACACGTAGTCAGAATGTCAGATTCCCGATGGACGTCTGAAATAATCCAATGGTACCCATGAGGCATAAAGAGGCCCAGAAAAAGACCGAAGGTACGCTGGATAGATGAGATCAGGAAGCATGACAGCGTAATATAGTATGGTACCAACGAGTAAGAAAACTGAACTATTTGCAGTCAACTTGGGAAGACCTTCACTCAACAGTGGATCGACCCTGGTTGACAATGATGATGATGATGATGATATACACACACACATACACACATATTTTCAGTCACTTAAATACAGTACCCGGCGATAAGTAATACACATTGGGTCAAGAAAGAGAATGTCGGTCATAATCGGCTAACTTCGGCTTTGTAGAGCGGCGTCTCTGTCATTCATATACGTGTTCCGTCGCGTACCGGACTTTTAGCGCATCGTGCGACAGAGACGACGCTCTACAAAGCCATGTGTATTACTTACCACCGGGTACTGTACGTTGATGAGTGTTTTCTAACGCCCCCAATCTTTTTCTTTTGGTAATGTGATATGAAATATGTCAATATCTGATGCAGTTTTTGGATTCACCTTGAGATCTTATTTCATGTGAATTTATATTTTTCCGTATTGATTTAGGCTACAAAAATAACAAATATAGCTATGTCAAATTAGACATGTCAATCATTAAACATATTTACTCTCTTTTCCATCGGAAATAAAAAAATCAATATGTCATAGCTATTTATTTATTGAAGTGCAACAGCTTACATGTAATATTTGCATATCTGTAATTTCTAAGTGTTTCGGACTGGAACATTTACAAAAAGGGCTACTGACGAAAATAGAGTTCGCCATCCCTTGGTTAAAAGACGCGTCATACTCACAACTACGAAAGTCGCACGCTTATTGCATTTTATTACGACGGCAATCTCTTCCAAGCGAATAAAAAAAATATTATTTCAAATGTAGTTTAAAAGATACGATACACACAAACAGAAAAAAAAATATTTAAGAAAATTTTAAAAAAAGGTTTCAAATTAATATTTTAAGATCGCCTTATTTCAGTGTTCACAAATTTCTTGACACCAGTCTTGACACCAGTCTGCTTTTAATGCAGCTGATATGTGGTGTTCTTAAATATTGTCATAAAAGTCCACTTCTAAAAAGTGTACACTGGTTTATATGTCGTGAATTGATTGATTTCAAATTTTGTCAATTATTTGTATTCAAGTCCCTTAATGTGATGTCTCCGTCGTATTTTTCGAATCTGTCTTAAAGATGTTCCATCGGAGAGAAGTATTTATTTTCCAATTCACTCGCAAAAACAAGTGAAATTAATTATCGCGATTACTCTGTAAAGAGTATTACAAATGAGGAAATTTATTATAACATAAAATGACAATTTATACAGCGCCGTTTAGAGGTTTAGAGAACAAACTCTCGTCAAGAGCGTCTCGACTTGAATCAACTATTATTGACAGATTAAAAATATTACAAAATAAATATATACTCGTATAAGTTGAATGTAAGGATTTGAATGTAAGGATTTGAGTGTAAGGATTTGAATGTAAGGATTTGAGTGTAAGGATTTGAATGTAGCGACAACGGTCATTAGATTAGGTACTGCTTCGCATCTGCATATGTTAGAAAAACATATTTAGTTAGAAAATCGCAGAAAACTTATCAACGGAAGACAAAAACACTGACACATTTGTAGATCTTCCGATATGTGATAGTAACGCATTCGGCTTTAGATGTAGTGTAGTGGACAAGTATGTATGTTAAGAAGTGTTATTTAATTTTGATAAGACTTTCAGGGCTGTTTTTAAGTGCTTCCTAAAGCTGCATACGCCGCTCATATATCTAACAGTTAGAGGTAGACCATGCTATGCCAGAAGACCAGCAACGACAAACCATAAGGCCTCACCCACACAGGTAGGAGCCTCGCTTGGTGCTTAGAGCTACACTGCGAGCTAGGCTGCATATCCTAGCGAACCAACGCACCGCATATTATCGCAATATCCACACTGCACGCTTAGCGTCACGCTACATTACGATTAGTCACCTAATGAGTCTCCTAGTGAATTTTAATTTTATTGTGTCACCAAGTGATTTTACAAGATGGCGAAAGTTTTAATAACAGCTGTGTATAAAAGGGAGCCTTTGTGGAACCCATCGAACAAATTATACAAAAATGTACCTGTAATAAAATCACTTTGGAATGAAGTTGGATGAAGACGATCTCCGTAGCCTGGTGGTAAGACACTTGTCTGCCGATCCGGAGGTTGCGGGTTTGATCCCCGCTGGAACCCAGATTTTTTTAAATAGGATTCCAGTCTGGTTAACACTTAGGATCTATAAAAACATATTTCTGGTTGGCTGGAAGAGATTGCCACATGGCAAAAAACTCGCTAAGTAAAAAAACTCGCTAAGAACCCATCGAGCAAATTATACAAAAAATTACTTGTAATAAAATCACTTTGAAATGAAGTTGCACAGGAAGTAAATAAAGATAGTGTGTTGTAATGAAATTGGTTAGTTTTGAGAGGGGCGTCATTTGTTGATTCAACAGCTCCCAAATGTGAAATAATTTGTGCGAAGCACTTTGGTGTGGCCACGCATGAAGTCACCTAGTCTATTAGTCACGCAGGACCTAGCGAAGCACTTTGGTGTAACCTTAGCCTAATACACCTGCCTATTGGATCGCTTTAGAACAATCGATTTATTAGATGAAGAATTGTTCCATTTCAAAGTTTTACTACTCTCATGTAGAAAACACGCTGTATAAAACAAAAGGTATTACTATGTATGAGAAATAAAGCTGTATCTTAAATAGCAAATGTACGAGTGTGTGAACAATCTTTGAATATTCTGCGTGATAAAGAGAAGATGCGAAGTGTTGAAAAAGAATAAGATGGCAGTGAGAGAGAACGAGAAGGGTGGAGGGTGGAAGGAGTTTAGCTAAGTCCTTCCTGCCAGGGCAGGGCGCAGGCCAACTTTTATCTTCAGATGTCATACCAAGTTTCTCTTTATGTCTTGCGCGTCTTTCTAAAAGAGGCAAATCAAATCAAATTATCGTTTATAATTAAAAAAAAATTACTTTATATTTGAAGACATCCGTGGCCTAGTTGGTAAGACTTCTGTCTTTTGACTTAGAGGTTGTGTGTTCGATTCCCGCTGGAACCCAGTATAAAAAAAGTTTCAGTTAAGGTCTAATAAACACCTTTCTGGTCGGTTGGAGGATATTGTTACATTACAACAATCATGTAAAGTAGTACTGTATACAGTGAAAATGTTATAAATGATACGTTTTAGGACTGTTATAGCTGTCACACGTGATTTATTTAATATTAGTGGATTCAATTCCCGACTCAGGGCGCCCTTGAAGAGAATTTGCTCTTTAAACGGCGTTATGTAAAGTAGTCCCTTGAATTGAAAAAAATCCATAGCTTGGTTAGAAAGATACTTGACTTGCACTCGAGGGTTTCGGGTGTTCAAATCCCAATGGTATAAAAATTTAAAAAAAAATTCTACTAGTTTAGTAAAAGAATTCTGATAAAAATACTCACACTCCCTAAATGTAAAAATATATGAGGTCTTGTGCGGCGTAGTATTCTAAATTATTATTTGTTTGACAACTTCAGTACAAAGTTTTATACATCTTATCACGAGAAAAGTGTTCTGAAGATACATCTTATTACGAGAAAAGTGTTCTGAAGATACATCTTATCACGAGAAAAGTGTTCTGAAGATACATCTTATTACGAGAAAAGTGTTCTGAAGATACATCTTATCACAAGAAAAGTTTTCTGACGTGACATCTTATCAGAATAACTAAGAAAGCTCATTTTTAATATTGAAGATATCCACCTCTGAGACTACATTAAAAAAATCTACTTACTTCCGTATTTTAAATAATTTAAAATACAACAATAACTCAATTTTTTTTTTATTTGGGGTATCAATATTTGGCGCTTAACCCTTCCTGTCCTGTGATGTGTAACTAGTACACGTTGCTTCTAAAAACTTTAATATCTCTATAAATATAATATAATAAATACTGGGTTCAGATTTTAGGTATGCCTCCGTAATACATTTACGCATTGAATGAAAATAATAATAATAATAATAATTAGCACTTATCAAACACATCAGAGATATTTTGTGAAAATCGAAAATAAATTCACTAATACAATCAAACGAGTTCCAGTGTGTGACGTAGGTATATTAATTCTAAAAAAACCCTATGGGTGATGAAGCGACACTATTCACGTCTTACTCTAACTCTACTTCGGTATATGGGAACCCAAGAAATAGAATCTCAGTTCGCTCGCTTCTCTCGCTTCAGTAGCTCGCGGGCTTTCGTTTGAGGTGATCGCTTCGCCCATTTTGTGAACGTCGGCTGATGGTTTTTTTCATGTTTTCAGCAATTAAATTTCAATTATTATCACTTTCGACTTCAAATTTAATTAATTTAAGTGATTGGCTATGAATATTCTTATTTTTCCGATTTTAAATCGCTCATTTTTACATGTGTATTGGTGTGTATCATATTGAATACACAGCACCGGAACGCGAGTATTTTTTTTAGCACAGGAAGGGAAATGTTAAAGTTCTATTTTTCTCCGAAGGATATCTCTAAGATACATATTTGAAAGATACAATGGAGACATCACATTAAGGGACTTGAATATAAAGAGACAAAGCTTGAAATTAATCCGTTCGCGACACATATGCCAATATTGATGGATTTTTTTAGCACAGGAAGGGAAAGGTTAAAAAAACTCTCCTAATTTCCATATTTTAAATAATTTCAAATACACCAATATTTATTTGGGGTATCAATATCCTTAATATAATTTAACAATTTTTTTTGTTTGAATTTTACTATAGTAGCAGAGAATTAATTTTTTGACCGTGTGTATTTGGCAAGAATCTTAAAAAAGGGATTTCCCTTGTCTGTGAGCAAAACGCTTATTTCTATATTCATAAAATGAGGAGTCGCGTAATTCTTGCGTATTTCTTTTGAGGAAACTTTTGCAAAAGTGATTATTCGGATTGAATATTCACAATCGGCCTCCCTTATATTTGATAAGACTTTTTACGAAGTTTTATTATTTTCTTACGAAAAAAGAATTGTATATTAGAAATACAAGATACAAGAAAATACATTTTTTTTCGAATAACTTTTTAAATGTCTTCAGGCATAAATCTTAGACATTTTGAAGTAATGATCTTAAAGTTTAAGTATTTTTTTATATTCATATTATTTTTGAGAGTATTTCTTCAACTATAAAGAATAATTTTATCGAATTTCAAAGAAAATCTATAAGTTCGAAGGAATTGACTGAGTGAAAAGATTAAGTGTTCTTTTCTTGTTCATGCCAAAAGGAAAGCTTTAAATTAACCTTTCCCTTCCTGTGCTAAAAAAATCTTCCCGTTCCGGTGTTGTGTATTCAATACACATGTAAAAATGAGCGATATAAAATCGGAAATATAAGAATATTCATAGCCAATCGCTTAAATTAATTAAATTTTAAGTCAAAAATGATAAAAATTTAAATTTAATTGCTAAAAACATGAACAAAAAAACCATCGGCCGACGTTCACAAAACGGACAAAGCGACCACCTCTACCGAGAACCGCCGATCTACTGAAGCGATAGAAGCGAGCGAACTGAGATTCTTTTTCTTGAGTGAGAGTGAGACGTGAATAGCGTCGCTTCCTACCCGTAACGGTTTTTTAGAATGAATATACCTACGTTACACACTGGCACACGTTTGATTGTATCGGTGAATTTATTCCCGATTTTCATAAAATATCTCTGATGTGGCCGATAAGTGATAATTATTATTAATATTATTTTTTCATTCAAGGCGTAAATGTATTACGGAGGAATACCTAAAATCTGAAGCCAGTATTTATTATATTTATAGATATATTAAAGTGTTTAGAAGGAATGTGTACTAGTTACACATCACAGGGAAGGAAGGGTTAAGAGTATCCTTAAATGTGTTATTTTTTTATCCTCAAGCACGTTTAAGCGATAAAAATTACTCCAAAAGCACTTCCGTTACCACAGAAGGTTTCAACTACAATTTTTAACAAGAGCAATTCAACACTTGTAAAAGAGAGGATATATTCCACGTAATGGGACCTGTTACATTGAATATCTGAATGTTATGACTAGATCTGTTTGCTTGTTTATTAAATTGAGATTTTCTCTTAACAAGAAGATATGTTAAGAGAAAATTATGTTGAGTAAGATGAAGAAGAGTACTCTGAAATTATGTTGAGTAAGATGAAGAAGAGTACTCTGAAATTATGTTGAGTAAGATGAAGAAGAGTACTCTGAAATTATGTTGAGTAAGATGAAGAAGAGTACTCTGAAATGGTTTGGACATGTTGAATAAATAAATTATGAAATAATTACAAAACAAATATACAGTACTAAATGTAAGTGGATTACATGGTGGAGGAAGAATACCTAGGACAGTATGGTTGGATCAAGTGAGCGATTTTTTTGAAAAAAGGAGATTCAGAAATTCAGAGAAATTTTAAGAATCGTACGAGGTGTATAGACGAGGAAGAGGCGTAGATTATATGTCGGGATAGGAAAGTCTGACACTCTAGCCTCTATGCCTACCCCAACAGGTAGATGGCGTGATGGTACTATATATGTATGTATTTTGAGATAAAAAATTACCCTTCATTATTTATTCAATTAACAATGCTCAATTTGCAAAAGGCAATATCTTTCAATAAAAAAACGTCTTCCTTTAACGAGATTAGCTCAGTACAGTACCCGAATGTAAGTAATACACATCGGGCTTTAGAAAGAGACTGTCGGCTATAATCGGCTAACTTCGGCTTTGTGGAGCGTCGTCTGTCGCTTGAAAACGACTGACAAATCGCGACGGAACATGTGTACCATATGAATGACAGAGACGACGCTCTACAAAGCCGAAGTTAGCCGATTATGGCCGACAGTCTCTTTCTTAAGCCCGATGTTTATTACTACTTACCACCGGGTACTGTATTTCCTTTTCTTGCTTTTTTCAAAGTTTTTGATGATATGTGTGGTTTCGTTGTTGTTTTTTTTTTTGTAAAATGTTTGTCGTTCCTTTTTTCCTAGTAATATTAAAAGAAAAACAATTTGTCGTGGGATCGCGGAGCAACAACTAGTAATTTATCTTTTCAGTAGTTTGTAAATCTAGATATTAGCAAATAAGATAACAGGATGAGCTTTCCCTATGGTTTCTCGCAGGTCTCAGAGCCGTTGGGTTAATTCCCCAATAGCCTTAAAATAAACAATGACGAGTACAACATTCATAAATCCTCTTGGAACTGTTTCGGTCACTGCTTTAAAGGACATAAAGTTTCAGCATGTGAACCGACCTGGACGAAAGCATTTCATGACATTCCTGAATTCCTGATGACACGTCTAGAGGTATATATAAAAAAAACTTCTATGGCGTCTCAGCTTGATTCAGATTGGGGGGTGAGGGTCGATGAATAAGTTAAACTTCACTCTGCATAAAACCTATGAGGTACTGTTGAAGAGGTCTCTTACCATATGATACACGTGATCCTACAATGTATGTAATGGACGTATGCGTCACGTCCTGAATATGTATTGAATATGTGTAGATATTTGTTTGATTGGGTCCGACCGTTATCGCGACCGCAGAGGGAATGAGGACTTATGGACGAGCGTCGTGACTAGGTCACTGACCGATTGGTTTAAGCGTTGCGCAAAACTCCCGAAAATTGTTGAATTTCGCGAGGTGTGAGCGAACCGAACCCAACGACTCGAATTGAAATGAAGAGAGTCTCTCTAAACGGCGCTATATAAATTGTCCTTAAATTATTATTATTATTATTAAAAAAATATTACCGTATGCCAACAAATTTCTCGATTGTTCTTTGTGCAATGAAGTGTCAAAAAAGTTGAAAAACTCACGAGAGAGAAATATTTGAAAATCAGCATTTATCTTGAAATTTGTAAAACGAGTTTTAATTTGTTATTTTTATTAGGAGAAAGTCAAGTCACTTGTGAAAATAAGCATACATTAAATAAAACTTTTATTTTATGTTTTTCCATTTGAACTTTAAAAATAAATAAAAAAACAACCATTTTAGCCTTCCATTCGTCAAGTATTGGTATATCATTCTAGAGTTTCTTGGTTTTCAAGATCCTTGGTTTTTAAGTTTAGAAAAAAAAACACAATGTAGGTGTTTTCTAAACAAGTTCCATATAACATATTGTACGTCATTAAAATGTCTTAATCCTGATATCTGCCCAAATATCAGAGTTATCACTGTCAATGGTCTGGCAAATGTTACACTTTTTATCCATTGTGGTCATTCCTATTTTAATATTAGGTCCTTACATATGAAATTGGCGTTTTGTTTGGGAGGAACATAAAGTTGATTTTTTTTTAATATAATATATTTCTTTAATCAAAGTATGTACCATTGCTATCTATGCACTTTTGCCATCTCATAGGTAGTTCATCGATCCCTTTACTAAAAAAACCATTCGGACGGGAATCAATAAAATCTTTGAAGTCGGTTTGGACTGCCCCATCGGAGTTGAATTTTTTCCCTTGCAAGAAGTTATCCAAATTTCGAAAAAAATAGTAATCTGTTGGGGCAAGGTCCGGAGAGTACGGTGGATGTCTTAGACATTCCAATTGAAGCTCTTCTAATTTGGTAGCCGTCTGTTGTGCAGTGTGTGGTCTAGCGTTATCATGAAGCAGCAGTGGCCTAGAGCGATTAACCAGCCTAGGTTGTTTAGCAGCTAGCTTTTCCATCATGGTTTGCAGTTGCTGACAATAGACATCTGCCGTAATCGTCTGGCCAGATTTAAGAAAGCTGTAGTGAACGACACCAGCACTAGTCCACCAAACGCTCACAAGTAACTTTTTTGGAGTCAATTTTCGCTTGGGGCATGGTTTGGCTGGTTCGGCAGGGTTCAGCCATTGCGATGAGCGCTTCCGATTATCATACAGGATCCACTTTTCATCACAGGTAATGATTCGATTCAAAATCCCTTCATTATTGTGCCGGTTGAGTAATGCAACGCAGCAGTCAACGCGCGTTTGTTGATTTGCTTCACTCAATTCGTGAGGTACCCACCTTTCAAGCTTTTTCACCTTCCCAATTTGCTTCAAGTGGATTAAAACAGTTTTATCACTAACACCACATCCGCTTCCACAAAAGCCTTCAATTCTTCATTATCAACTTTGGTCTCCGGCCGTCCACGGGGCTTTTTCTGCAGGTCGAAATTTCCAGAACGAAAACGTTGGAACCAAAAACGCACTGTGTTTTCTTTTGCGGCACCGTCGCCATACACATCATTAACCCTTCGAGCCGTTTCTGCAGCACTGGTGCCACGGTGGAACTCGTACTCGTAAATAACGCGATATTTCAAGTTTTCCATTTTGTAAACTGAGTGACGCAAAGAAAAAAAACAATTGAGGAAAAAACAAATGAATTATAATTTTCGAAACACAAATACTTGAGTAAATAGCTGTATAAATTTTAATTTGGAATTCCTAACCAAAGAGAAGATATTTGAGATCAAAGTTGCCAGTACGGCAAAACGCCAATTTCATATGTAAGGACCTAATATTACTTCCAAATCTTTCATATTTTGTGTCATATCACTCATACTGACCTCCGTGGCTTTATAGATAGGACGCCTGTCTTACGATCTGGGGATTGCAGATTCGATTCTCGTTGGAACCGAGATATATAAAAATGGGTTTCAGTCTGGTTTTCAGTTCAGCATTCTAAAACCTCTCTCTGGTAGGTAAGAGAGATTGCCACATGTCAATAAACCTGTTAATTTAAACAGGACACAACGAAAGCGTAATACATAATATGCAATTGTGGTATTATATATCATATTCTGCGTAAAGCACCCATTTCTACCGAATTTGTTCTTCCCCTTTCACTCTTCTTTAATATCCAAGTTTTTCTTCCATACATCAAGGTAAGCACCAACACACCTTATATTTTAACGAGGTATAACATTTGCTATCAACTTATGTTTGATAACCTACATATGAATTTCAAATTATCGACTCATCAAATTATTACTAGAAGTCTTATAGTTTCCTTAATGAATGCATCGCAAACAGTGATTCCCAACGGTGGCAATATCGCAATCCTGAGGGATGAGTTTAATTTTGACGGCAGAGGTTTATATAATTATTAGGGGTTGATAGGGCTTTCAAAGGGCCATTGTGTCCTTTATTAAATATTCCAGTAATAAGTATATCTAGAACGGCCTGTATAGCTCGCTTGTAAGGTTCATTCGTCTCATAGCTGTAAAAAAATGTTTATCATATATACTTTTGAATATATGGAATCTGAAAACATTATATCTTCTCACATCTCTTGTATTTGACGGAGGCATGGACACTGAACCGGGAATCAATAGGATCAAATCTTGTTTATCAACAGACGTTCCGTTAAAATTCCCTGGAGAGGTCGGATACATATGTGTGGAGTATTTTGATGTATGATTGCGGGACATGGTGCATAGGCGAAAGGGATCGAAAAAGATTGGAGGCCTTCGAGATGTGGACCTATAGACAAATCCTAAAGATTTTCTGGAGAGACCACCAGACCAGGATCGAAGAAACCACGTACCTGTCAAACAACATATCGTGCGTGCAGAATGGAAAAGGCGTGCAGAATGGATAGGTCATATGCTGCGACATGAAAATCCTCTGCACAATATATTGGAGGGAATGATTGGCAGAGGGCCACCTCGCCGAGAGTATCTGGAGCAAATATGCCACGATATGGACTGTACCTCCTATACAGAGCTCAAGAAGATCGCTGAAGACCGAACGGAGTGGAGGAGGAGATACAGAGCTTTGCTGCTAACCAATCCCCAGGATTTAAACTAAAGAAGAAGGAAGGTCGTTTAACAAATGTGGAAATACTTGCTCTTATATTTGGTATAAATACCAATAACTCCTAAAAAGTGTGAAGGTTCGCAAGTTGCAGCAACTCGGTCGCATAATGAGATACACACAATAATAATACATAGTAAGACCTCTTTCTCTTGAGCGTTATTGTCCCATGCTTCAAGTGAGTACAAGTCATTCCAAAGTGTTTCTGTAGTCACGAGCAATGTGCCGGTGACTCTCAGTTCTTCAAGACTGGAGGCATGAGTACGTAGACACTTGCCTTCCATGGAATTCGTATCATGTTTCATCAGCCCCACATTACACATGCATAGAGTTTCCGCATCGTGATGGTGATGGTTCTCCTCTTTCATATCTTTTCCTTTGCTTTGATAACACATTCTTTGTCATTCTCATTTTTCTTTCATGTGAGTCTTGCATCCTCCATTATAAGCAATACTGAAACCTTAGTAAAAAAAGTCAGAAACCACCTCTAGACCATGATTCACATTATTTGGTAACAGTTTGTCTATTATCAACAACTTGTTTTTAGATTTGTTGATTTAAAAATCCAGGAGCTTGTTTTTGTGGTCCGCCATTTGAAGGAGCGTGTTTATTTCTTCTTCTGATATGCCAATTGAAGTCGTATCATCTGCATATCTCATTTTAGATTTGAGAGCTTTCTCGCACCAATGGCGATTTTGCCGTCGATGAATAAATAAATAAATTATAGATAAACATGATCGACACAAAGGTGGTCCAAAGGGGCTGGACCAAAAATGTTGGGAAAACCTGTTTTAAAGCTTTCAATATAATCTATAACGCTTTTAATTTAATACGGTGATTTATAATCACGTCTAATATTCACAAAGCTACATTAATGCGGATCGTTGTCGAGAATTTTATTCTACATTTAAGCTCCAGTTAAGCTTAATAAAAAGGACACTGTTTAATGAAGGGAAATTTTTCACACCTCTTTTATTGAAACCGTTCATTTTTAATAAGATTTTTTAGATAAAGTTGTCCACATTTTTTTGGCGCTTTGGCCCAGGGGCTAAAATAGTTGCTTTAACTTTTAAAAGTACTCCAATTAGTATAAAAACTGCTGAATTTTTTTTTATATTACGCAATATTTACCTATAACAATATTTTTTTCTATAATAAAAATACTTATAATATTTTAATTGAATTTATTCATGCATATGTTATTATTTCTTAAGTACTAGTATTAGAAGAGTTCTACGAGGGTTGCTACTTAAGGTTAGAGATATGGCAACATCAGTGTAGATACGTCAAATCTGACATCAACATCGTAAAGTTTGACGTTTTTAATGGTATACGTGTTTAGAAAGTTTTGTCATACGAGTGCTATTTGTGTCGTTTACAGTGACTTCATCTCGGTCAAAAATGGAATTAAATCGTGAACATTTTCATGCGGTGATTTTTTATCATTTTCGACGTGGACTAACTCAACAACAGTGTGCCGATCAGCTCGCTTCGACTTTTGGTGACGACGCACCATCCCGGGCCACTGAGTTTCGCTGGTTTTCCGAATTCAATCGTGGTCGTAGTTCGCTCCAGAACCAATTTCGTGAAGGTCGTCCAAAATCGGTTGCTATGCCAGAAAACATCGATGCTGTGCGTGAACTGATATTGCTAGATCATCATGTGACTTATCGTGAGATTGAGGCATGTTTGGGCATTAGTTCCACTCGCATACACAAAACAAAAAAAAATAGCAATATCTTTCAGACACTTCTTATAGGTCAACAAACTAATTCCAAAAATGTATAAGACTGCAGTGTACTTATTTTCGATCCTATGGAATCTAGGTAAGGGAGAAATTGCAAAATTATTTTCACATAGAATGTGCCTGATCATTCTTGATACAACTCGTGTGTTAATAATCGAAGGAGTTTCGGACAATCGATCATTGCAATAATGACTTTTTAGCGAATTGTCCTTAAGGGAAGAGATGATGATGATTTGTTGATAAATAATAAAACACGTTAGAATTCTATTAGTAACGTAGGTATTTATATCTTTTTACAATGTGCGCGAGAACGCGCTCGCGATATGCCTGCGTCTCGCTTCTGTGAATGCAAAACGATTATTTGTTGTATGTAGGTAACAATTTATTTACGGAACCGGCGAGACAGCGTGGTGCGTTCTCTCTCTAGTATGGAGTGCGGTCCGCTCGGCTATGGGATGAATGGCCGGCGGGTGAACTTTGGACTCGCTCATTTAAAATTGTCGAGGAGTGCGAAGGTCATCTCATCGGTCATTGACCGTATATATGGACGCCCACAGTATTCGAGTGGGTGACCGCCACAACTTCAACAAGTGTAACCATTCAAATCTGCTTTTATTCGCCGGCCAGAGAGGCTTACCAAATTAAGATAAGATAACAATAAATCATAATTGATATTTTTCATATTCAGAAAAATTAAAAAAAAAAAACGAGGCGCTAAAAATTGTGTTGGACTCTTTTCAGTGCACTGAAATAGATCGTGTAATGAGGAGTCTGGAACTGGAATTTTATTCAAATTTACCTCTAATGTAAGATTCGCTCCATCTTTGGCATGTTTTAAGAAGCGACTAAAAAAACTCTTAATTTCTAGTCAGTAAAATAACGTGTTTCATTCCTGATTTTTCTTTTCCTTTCCTCTCCACCATCTCATCCTTTTCTTTTGATTGATGATATCTCACTTTATACGAAAAATAATGTTCGGGTGATTGTCCGTCTTTGTGGGGTTCGTGGGCATATGGTCACGTATGTGTTTATGGATTTCGTGGGGATGGATAATCATTTGAATGATTTGTGCAAACATGTAACTTGCTTAATTTACTTTTGTCTGGTTGGTTGGAAGAGTTTGCCGCCTGGCAATAAGCCCGCCAGATTTTATTTGCAATAAAAGTGTTAAATAAAAATAAATGTAGAGAAATTAAATATGATTTTGGAATTCTTATTTTTCTGAGAATTTCAAAACATTTAAGGAAACTTCAAAGCCGTTTGTTTAATTGACGTTCACAAATTGATGCCACTGAATTACAAAAAAAATCGAATATCTTAAAGCTGTGGCGGTCGTCGCGGAATATTGTCGCATACATACGGTCAATAACCGATGAAACGACCTTCGGATTCCTCGACAAATTATAGTAAACAGTCCGAAGGTCACATGCCGGCCATTGACGCCAGCCGAGCGACCGCACCACACGCCAGAGAGAGAGAACGCACCACGGCTATCTCACCAGTTCCGTATTTAGATGAATACCTACATACGTCAATAACCGTTCCTGCATTCACAGAAGCGAGACGTAAGCATATCGCGAGTGTACTCTCGCGCACATTCTAAAAAGATATAAATACCTACGTCACTATAAAAATAAACACTCTCTCTTTCCGCATTGCGATCTAACGTGTTTTATTATTTATCAACAAATCATCCTCATCATCTCTTCCCAATAAGAATCATTCAGCTAAAAAGCGACCCTAGGTAGCGTCCGAGGGTGTCGAGACGTACAAATTGAGAACCTCTGGTTAAGACTATATCTTCTGAGAATAATTATTAAAATTAGATGCTCGAGTGACTGAGCCAAATTGGCTAATTTGATACAAAATTAAATTTAATTTTATTACAAATTAAAATTCTATTCAAAGGCGTATAAAGTGTTCACATAATATTTTTCTTCTTCAAATTTTTTGCTAATATTACGGGTTTGAAGCCGAATTCCTTTTTATTGCCTATTTATATCTTGAAAATTAAGTCGAGACTTTCATTCTACATATATTGAAAAGAGAAAAACTACGTTTATTAAATTTCAAAGCCATGTTAATGAAAATGTTCTAAAATCTCTCAAACGAAAATTTTCTCCAAAAATATTAAACTTTGTTCACATAAGGAAAACAGGGTTCCTAAAAAAAGAGGTGTTTTTTTAAATATGCAACATATTTCAAAATTTATTTAACTTTTTCTGTTCCGATTCTTTGTTATGAAATAAAAATATTTGATTCAGATCATATAGATCTTTTTTAAATATTTTTGAACGGTAGCACGATTTAGGATATTCAACCAATTTATTGAGATGTCGAATTAAATTGGCACCTGTAGGATTTTTGAAGTGAAACTTCTATTAGCGCAGTAGGGCAAATTGGTCTGAACGTCACGAAAAGTGAAACGGTGTATTATAGTATATTATTATGAAATATTTTATTAATTATTATTAATAATAATGAATATTACTTAAATATTATTACGTGAATTATATTATTATTAAAATTATTATTTATTATTAAAATGATTATTATTTATTATTAAAAATGAAAAAAATTATATTTTTTTATTTAATTAAGAGAGATTTTCTTGAATTAAATTCCAAATAACCATTTGCTTATCCTAAAAAAATAAAAATCGTTATCAAATGGAAAAAAAAGCAATGCATACAATCAACTTTTCCTAGGAGCTAAGAAGTTTCACTTCTACCGCGCGAGAGTCTAACGCATCTGTTTTTTTAATATGAAATCAGATTTCTACAATTTACAGCATTGGTACAAAGACTGCCGACTAGATGGATGATTGCCGCTCAACACTCGTAGATTGACAAGTGTTGAATAACTTCTTCGGAGTCTCGGTCCAATGGTAGGTCGCCTTACTCCTTCATCGGATAAAGTCTGACTGTTTGATATCTGACTGGTTGAGATTTGGGTTCTTTTCAGGAATCGGGAATGGATAAGTTTTGAGAAATGTAATTTTGATGAACGGTTATGAGAAATAATAAAACGATTAAATACTTATATAAATGTGATGGTATATACATAATATTACATACGAATATACATAGATTTGTGGGTTTGCGTCGTCACACACGGTAATATAGTATATTGATGGATGCGAGTGAAAAATAATGAAGGCGAGATGATGGTGAATAAAAAAAAAAAAGATATGAATATATGTAGGTATATGGGGGAGACGTGTGTGACTTTTTATAAATATATTAATAATACGTAACTGCTTATTATGGGAGATACGCGGTTGTCTATGGGGGTAAATTGTCTGTCGGGGGTGCTTTCTCTGTCAGAGTGGAGTACGAGGGGTGTTCAGAGTGACGATCGGAGGGTCGTTTGAGGGAACGTCCACGGTTGGAGGGGGATTCGGGGGGACGTTTTTCAGTATTGATTTCGGGCGAGTGTGTCTGTATCTAGTGTTCGCGTTGTAGTTACTGAGGGCTTTTATGACTGGGTTGGGATGTCTTGATATAGAGCTGTAAAACCTTTCGGCCAGAGCGCGCATGTGTTTGGGGATAGTTTGCAGTTTGGTATCTGCGTGGAGTCTGGTATTACGAACAATGTAGGGTGCGTTTAAGATCGTGCGGAGGGCTTTATTTTGGACGATTTGAATGTGGTTTATCGTTGATTTTTTCGCGTGACCCCAGACCGG
This sequence comes from Odontocerum albicorne, assembly GCA_949825065.1. Lineage (NCBI taxonomy): Eukaryota > Metazoa > Arthropoda > Insecta > Trichoptera > Odontoceridae > Odontocerum > Odontocerum albicorne. The sequence continues at coordinate 48,322,524 of OX463845.1, read as the reverse complement.
AAGGGCGTATGTCAGTTGCGGTCTGACGATCGCTTTGTAGAGATGGAGTTTAGTGCGCGGACTTAATTTGCTGAATCTACCGATCATGGGGAATAATGATTTGAGTGTTCCGTGGGCTTTTGATTTGACATTTAGTGTATGTTTGTACCACGTGAGTTTACTGTCTAAGGTGAGGCCTAAGTATTTCACGTGCTTTGTCCATGGGACGCTCTGGCCGAAGAGTTTGAGAGTTCTAACGGGTTCTATGTATTTGCGTGCGAAGCGGACTGCGACGCTTTTCGAGGGATTTATTTTAATCTTCCATTCGGTGCACCAGCGCTCCAGAATGGGAATGAAATCTTGCAGTCTGTCGTGGGAATCGGACTCGTATTTCGATGATGAGAGGAAGGCCGTGTCGTCGGCGTATTGTGCGGTGATACAGTGCGTATTTGAGAGGCGGGGCATATCGCTCGTGTATATATTGTAGAGGATGGGAGACAGGAGTGCACCTTGGGGCACGCCTGCCCGAATGGGGCGTGGGGAGGAGTTTATGCCGTCTATTTTGACGGAGAAGGAGCGATTTTCCAGGAACGATGCGATGATTTGTACTAGTCTGAGGGGAATACCGGTCTTGTGCAGCTTATATACGAGTCCGTTGTGCCAGACGGTGTCGAAGGCTTTCGCCACGTCTAGTGATAGGAGGGTCGTGAGGCCTTTGGTTCTGAAGGATTTGATGATATGTTCTAAACGCGAAGAAGCTGGTGGTTGGTCGAGTGTAACGGCATAAATCCGTGTTGCGATTCTGGAATGATATTTCGCGAGTATGTTTCTGTCGAGAGACAGTCGAGGATTAATCTTTCGAGCACTTTACCTAGGGTCGAGAGCAGGCTGATCAGTCTGTGATTTTCGGGGATAGCGTGACTTTTGCCCGGTTTGGGGAACATGATGACGTCGGCGTTTTTGAACGGGGTTGGAAAGAATTTGTGCCGTAAGCAGGCGTTGAAGATGGCGGTAAGGGAGTATCTCGTAGATTGCGGCGTGACTTCATCTTGCTCATTTTGAGTCCCTTGTGTAGAGTCTATCGCACATCGCAAGCGTCTAGATCGGACCGCTTATACAGTCAGCCTGCGCTAGCTCAACGCTATTTGCGCGCTCACTGCTCGCAGGGGCTGTCCGATCATAGATAATGCGAACACAAAAAGGGACTTTTTAGATTCCAGTCACGGATCTGCTCTGTAGCAGTCGCCTACACCGATTCAGTCGTGCTTTCACCGCAATCCGTTACTCGATAGATATCCGTCTCAGTCAGAGACCCGTCAATTGTGTCGCTAGCAGGTCGATTACGCCGTTTGTCACCGTACAAGTGCTCGCGCGCAGTCGCAATCAGTGCCACCTCCACCGAAGCTTTGCATATCGCTCACGCCCGTCACGCCAAAAGTGACGTCATCAATCCGCGCATGCGCAAGAACAATCTCCTCACTACGGCAACAGTGTTAAACTTTGTTCGCGTTGTTTAAGGAGCAGGCCTCCAAAAAAGTTATAAGTGAATTAATTTGTTTCGAGTTCCGGTCCATGCCAGTCGTCTTCTTCTTCGTCAAGTAAGCTACTGACTGTTCTGTCCTTCTCACTCTTTCCACTCCTCGGGCGGAGTTGCAAATCTGAATAAGGTCGGCAACTCTTCCCATCCTATCTTCATCCCATACTTCATACACTCACGTCATTCATCATATCTTTATTTTAATTTTGTTTATTTTACTTAATATACTCATACACATACATTTGTCCCACAACTATATATTAAAATTTTTGGTCACTTTCCTCCTTTAAACTAACCAACCATGAAACCCGTCAAGTCAGACTTTCACATCAGAACTCCTCGCTACATCGTCAAAAAACTCAATAACTCATTATTGGAATCACTCGAGACGCTCGCATCCGTCCCCGCGGCCTCGCCTACACCAACTCTCGCTATGTCACCGAACCGCCCAATATCCCCTGATCCAAACATCCCCACTCTCGATGATGTCCTCGAACTCTTAAAAATAAAGTCTCCAACCAGAAAGCAATCGTTGAAACTGGGAAAAATTCTTCGTGAGCTCATCTGCAATAAAGAAGTCGAGATCATATTTACCAAAAACTCTCCATCAAACTCACCCACTGCCTCGCCAGCCGCTTCATACCCAACATCGCCGTGCCCCACCCCCACCCTGGATCCTCCACTCTCCCCGCCAATAATTATTATTCCAGATATTCCAGATACACAAGAAATGGACTGGCAATTAAATGCTAAAAATCGAAAAAGGGCTCTTCCATCCCAAGAAAGCCCCCCCTTCGTTCGCCCCCAGTCAAATCCGAAACCAGCTGATGCCACATTGACCCAAACCAGCAAAAGGATGAGAGGCCCACTCAGCCCTCCTCTTGCCGCAGCCCCCGCCTCACCTCCAATTATAGACGTACGACCTCTACTCCCGGTCAAAAAAGACCGCATCCCCCCCATCGTACTTCACAATTCCGCCAAATATGGAGACCTGAGAGCTAAACTCAGGTCTCAAAACATTCACTTCTCCTCGAAGGTGCAGCCCAATGGTGATCTTAAAATCACCACTGAAACCGTGGAGGCTTACCGCTCCCTAGTCCACATTACCGATTCTCTCGCCATTCCATACCACTCTTTCCATTTGGAGAGCGAGAAGCCCCTGCTAGCCGTCATTCGTGGCCTACCGACCCCTATCAGCGTCGAGGACATAATGACAGAGCTCAAATCCCTCGATTACCCGGTACAGAACGTGTACCGCATGAAAAACCGGAATCGTGTGGAACTCCCCATGGTCATCGTCAAGATGACAAGGGACTCTTCCGCAAAGCGCATCTTCACCGAACTCCACGGTGTACTCGATATTCGAGTCACAGTGGAGGAGCTAAACAAGCGCAAAGGCATGGGCCAGTGTCATCGATGCCAACAGTTCGCCCATTCCGCCGGCAACTGCCACGCCCCAGCCAACTGTGTGAAATGCGGAAGAACCCATCACACATCTGAATGCAGGAAGCCCGCGGACACTCCCGCCACCTGCTGTAACTGCGGAGGCCCACACACGGCCAACTTCAGAGGCTGCCCACGCTTCCCTAAGAGCACCCTCCCTTTAATCGCTCCCCACCACCACTTCCAGGCTCCCCAGCCCTTACGCCCCCTCATGGATGGCATCTACCAACGCCCCTCTACCAACTCCCCCCAACGCCCCCTCTCGAACGCCCCCTCGGCAAACAACGCCACACGGCGATTCCCCAACGCCCCCCCGAATGCTTCAAGACCGGTCACTTCTAACGTGTCATATGCGAACATCGCAACCCCTCGCCCCCTATTATCGTCATCTTCACCTCAAAACTACATATTGTCCGCTCCTCCTCCAAATCGCGACCTCATTATAAATAACCTGAAGTCAGCCATCGCCGAAGCTATTAACCTCCTCAACTACATACAAAATAATCCTTAAACAACCGCTCTCTCTCTTTCTCAACAAACATACATAACAATATACTTATAAAAGTCACACACGTCTCCCCATATACCTATATATAACATATTCATTTCCCATTTTATAATTTATTCACCATCATTATTTTTCATACACACCCATTCAATATAATACCGTGTGTGACGACTCAATTTCACAAATATATGTATATTCGTATTTAATTATCTTTGTATATATCATCATATTTATATATGTAATTAATCATTTTATAATTTCTCATAATCATTCATAAAATCAAAACATTTACCACAAACCTATCCTTTCCCGATTCCTAAAAAGATCCAAAATTTCCAAAATATCAAAACAGTCAGAACTTATCCGATGAAGGAGTAAGGTGTCCTACCATCGGACCGAAACTCCGAACAAGCTATCAATCACTAGGGACTTTTTAATAAAATATATCAATATTAAAGCAACTTTCAAACCATTTTGCAGGTAACACAAAATAAAATAAAAATTATTAGTCTATACAATGATATTTAATGAAAATGTTAAATTTTGGCAATGGATGATAAAAAGCTTTATATTCTTCTTTATCGCATACCCAATGTTCTCTGCTACTCTTATGTCTCGAGCTCGACGTATCTGTCACCATCCCTACCTATCCGGAGTCATGTTAAATGTAACGTTTAAAAAGGATCCAACTCTTTTCCTGATTCGTCCATCTCATAGGACAACATATTCTTCTTCTTCAGCCGTTCTGGATCCATCCCTGGATATAGGCCTCCCCTTCGGTCTTCCACAACTCCCTATCTCGGGCACACTGCATCCACTTCACCCCCGCGGCCCGTCTTATATCGTCCGACCATCTAGCCTGTGGTCTCCCCACACCTCTCCTGCCCACTCTAGGCTGCCATTCTAGGACCTTTTTTGTACATCGAGTGTCAGAGCATCTGGCAACATGTCCTGCCCAGCTCCATTTTTAAGCAGCTGTTCTCTCAACTACGTTCAACTAAGACAACATACTTTTACTTATTTATCTCAACTGTCCCCGTCCTGTGATCACCAAGTTTCTCAGGCTTTCATTATTATTCTTAATAACCAACGCCCAAAGAACGTTAAAATTCTTTTTCTGCACGGTGTCGAAAGTATTTCAGTAAATACCAATTCTTGGTTGATAGAAACGTTGGTGCACCTTGCGGTTTAAAAGTAACGGAGCATTTGCCTCCAATACCACATCTGCTAAATTCGGTATATTTTATACCATATTTAGCAGATATGGTGACACAAACCATATGCTAAATACTATGAGATTTATAAAGTGACATAAACCATATGTTAAATACTATGAGATTTATAAAGTGACATAAACCATATATTAAATACTATGAGATTTATAAAGTGACATAAACCATATATTAAATACTATGAGATTTATAAAGTGACATAAACCATATATTAAATACTATGAGATTTATAAAGTGACATAAACCATATATTAAATACTATGAGATTTATAAAGTGACATAAACCATATATTAAATACTATGAGATTTGTAAAGTGACATAAACCATATATTATTATAAATACTATGAGATTTATAAAGTGACATAAACCATATATTGAATACTATGAGATTTATAAAGTGACATAAACCATGTATTACATATTAAAATTCTAAATAAGCTGAAAGCATGTGAAATCATCAGGGAATGTCAAAATTTTCTTTATATCTCCATATTCCAAACATTGAGATGCTAGCATAGCAGGTGTAGCAAGAGAGCTCTTAACACGTTCAATGCTAACAACGCGCCTAGTGCGTTCTTCATCGCAACCGCCGGGTGCTAACAACGCGCCTGACGCGTTTTCGTATGCAAACCAAAGTTTCGTTTCAAATGGAGGGGATACTACTAGACAACACCAAATTAAATCGCACGTAATTTTACATATTTTTTATTTTTTTATTTTATTTTAATAATTAGTCAGCCACAAGCGAATTACCTTAATAATTTGATCGCATTAAATGTGTTAAATAAGAATATAAATAATAAAACGACAATTTATATAGTGCTGTTTAGAGAACGAATTATCTTCAAAGGTGCTAGAACTCGTAACTCGAACCCAATATTTTTGACAGATTAAAAATATAACAAAAAATATATATAAGAGTTGACACTACTCGTATTTTATCCATGTAAACTATTTTGTCCAGCATTGCAAACTTTATTACGTTTGAGAGCTGATATATTTATTGTATTTGTTAATTTATTTGCTAGTATATATATTTTTAATGCGTCTTTTAATATTTTATATAATCACCCTGTTAAATTTATACACTCAACAATAATTCTAATTGGTAGAAAGAATCTCTTTATAAAAAAAAGAAAACTTTCTCACAAGGCAAATATTTTAAATACGAACGAAGCAAAATATTTTTACTTTCGTCTTGATATACAACTACGCATTATTATTTATTCCTTTGAATAAAAACATTATTTTGGTGTTTCCCATTATTGTGGAAGTTTTTGTGAAAATTAATATTATCAAAATATCAATGATACGTCTTAATTTATTTTGCTCCTTGCGAGAAACATATTTGACAACTGGTTTTTCTCAATAGATTCCTGGAAATCTTCAAAAGATCTCATCCCATTGCCCTTCTTCGAATGCAGTGGTTCTTAGCTAAAGGTGCGCACACCCTGAAGGCAAAATGCCCTAGGGGAATACTTAACTGAAAAATTGCGGTTATCAATAATAAACATAAAAAGACAATCTATAGATATAGACCCAATATTTTTGACAGATTAAAAATATAACAAAAAATATATATGTAAGATTAATAAAAGTTAGTTCAAAATATAAAAAAATAGAAGTCTATCAATTTAATGAGGTTCTCGTTTTGTCTTTTATCTGATTACAAATAAACGTATAACTTTGCAATCAGAGCTCAGTATTTCTGGTTTAATCGAGGTGAAGCTAAGTTATCGCTTTGTTCTTGATACTCTGAATGGGGAAGCTCTGAATAGCCCAGCCCATTCATCTGTCTATCCCGAGGGATCCGAGCTTTAGGATTATGGATCTAAGGGATATTTAGGCCGAGCGAGCGGTTAACTCGTGTATGTCTTGTTGCTTTGACTTGATTGAAAGATAAAATACTTCAAATGTTAAAAGATTTTACGTCAGATTTATGTATACGTGTATTCCGTAGAAATGATACAATTATTACGATTATCTTTTCTCTTAAATATAAAATAAATTAAATTAATGTACACAACATATTTCGTAAGTGGCTATGTTAATGTACATATATCGTAAGTGGCAATCGTGAAGTGGCAATGGGCAGGACACGTAGCCAGAATGTCAGACTCCCGATGGACATCCGAAAAAATCCAATGGTATATATACAATACCCAAGATGCATCATGAGGCCCAGAAGAAGACTGAAGGTACGCTGGATAGATGAAATCAGGAAGCATGGCAGCATCACATGACATCAACGAGCAAAAAACCGAACTATTTGAAGTCAACGTGGGGAGGCCTTCATCCAGCAGTGGATCGACCCTGGTTAACGAAGATGATGATATCGTTAGTTAAGTTAAAACACCATAAAGATTTTTTTTAAACTATCACAATTTATGATCTTGACTGGGGGCTGTGAAACTAAGTTTATTTTTATGTGTTATTTGTTCGTTAATATCCCCCTGAAAGGCATTCAATTATATGTTTTATTTGTTCATTAATATCCCCCTGAAAGGCATTCCATTTTTTTAAGTTGTATTTCGTAGTTTTGTACTGTCGATTACTTTTGTTGAGTATTGGTTTGTTTAAGCATCATACGAGTATGTCGAAAGATATATGCATCACAAATTATAAGATTTTTTGGACATTTTTGATACTTTATCTATTTGATGTTTTTATTTTTCAGTGTTATTTCATTGCGATTGAGATAGTATGGGCACGTTGGATGCGATTGAGATGTTATGGGTTGGGGCGATTGAGATGGTATGGCCACGTTGGACGCAGAGCACCCGATCACATTGTGAACCAGGCAATCTCCATGGATCTTCCTGGAATAACAACCAGAGGAAGGCCAAAGAATTCATGGGTAGTGCAAAAAGATAACCTGATGCAGAGGCACGGCCTAGGGGACGTAGTCCGGGACAGAAGAGCATACAACCTGAGGACGAGGAGAGCTGACCCCAACAGTCCTCGCAGACAGTGATTTGGGATGGAGCCAGGGAGAAGAAGAAGTGTTATGTAAAAATCACTTGAGAGTTGTTTATCGTGTTAATAAATAAATAAATAATTTACAATACTACGCTTGAATTGCGTCTGTATATTATATGTAACCACAAGTATACATTTTTTTATCTCTTGAGTGTCTTAACCTTTCCCTTCCTGTGCTAAAAAATCCGCGCTTTCGGTGCTGTGTATTCAATACACATCATAACACATGTAAAAAGGAGCGATTTAAAATTGAAAAAATAAGATTATTCATTGCCAATCTCTTCAATTAATTAAATTTGAAGTCAAAAGTGATAATAATTGAAATTTAATTGCTGAAAACGTGAAAAAAACATCGGCTGACGTTCACAAAACGGGCGAGTCCACCTCAAACGAATGCACGCAAGCTAGTGAAGCGAGAGAAGCGAGCGAACCGAGATTCTATTTATTGTATTCCCATATATCGAAGTAGAGTGAGAGTGAGACGTGAATAGCGTCACTTCTCACCCATAGTGGTTTTTTAGAATTAATATACCAACGTCACACACTGACACACGTTTGATTGTATTGGTGAATTTATTCCCGATTTTCACAAAATATCTCTGATGTGGCCGATAAGTGCTAATTATTATTAATATTATTTTTTTCATTTAATTCGTAAATGTATTACGGAGGAATACCTTAAATCTGAACCCCGTATTTATTATATTTATAGAATATTAAAGTTTTTAGAAGCAATGTGTACTAGTTACACATCACAAGGAAGGAAGGGTTAAAGACAAATAGTGTATTAATTTACATTTTGTGCCTTTTGACCACGAATATGTATTTTTGACACTTAAACACTTTCAAGAACACAAAATGACCTTTTTATGGCTTTCAGACCACAAATAGATTTTTTTATATCATAGATTTTTGTGGCTTTTAGACCACAATCTAGTATTGATGTAACTATATCCCATTTTATGCCTTAAAAAGGTATTTTTGACAACTTTTGCCTTTCAGACTACAATGAAGTTCTTTTGACATTATCTGAAAGGTCAAAACATGACTTTTTATCCCTTTCTCTCCCCTTCAAGTGAAATTATAAACCAAAATGTGGCCTTTTTACATTTATTTACCCTTAAAATGGGGAGTATTTTGGATCATTTTGAAATATGAAGACCACTCACTATGTGGCATTCGACAATTTCGTGGGTCTTTGACCAAAAAATGGTATTTATTATTTTTTTTGACTTTCAGACCACAACCTAGCAATATTGAAACATTGGCGGCTTAAATCCTCAGTGAGATACAGGCAAAAGCCTAGTTTACTGGGGATACAACAAATGAAAGGCAACAAACCCAGATCCATTAAAATTGTATGTCCAAATTAAATTACCTGTTGTTTTTTCGCAAATAATGTATATTTCTTGTCATGTGTAATAAAGAAAATAAAATAAAATAAATTAAATGGCATAACGTGAAATTTGTATGCCATAATATTATTATTATTATTATTATTATTATTTATAACTTTTATTATGGGCGGGCTCAACACAATCTGGCGGGATTATTGCCAGGCGGCAATCTCTTCCAACCAACCAGACTGAAGTAAATGACGCCAGTTATGTGGTCGCACAAATCATTCAAATGACAATCCATCAGCATTTGCTCACGAGCCCCACAAAGATGGACAATCACCCGAACATTATTTTTCATATACCATAAAGTGAGATATCATCAATCAAAAGAAAATGAAGGGATGGTGGAGAGGAAAGGAATAGAAAAATCAGGAATGAAACACGTTATTTTACAGACTAGAGGAAAGGAAAAGAAAAATCAGGAATGAAACACGTCATTTTACTGACTAGAGGAAAGGAAAAGAAAAATTAGGAATGAAGCATGTCGTTTTACATAGAGACTAGTAAAGACATTTTTGGATACTTGTGTGTTTTAACCAAAAATATTTTTTTATACTTTTGTGCCTGTCTTTAAGACCACAATGATTACAATACTTAAGAGTTGACACTATTTTATCCATGTAAACTATTTTGTCCAGCATTGCAAACTTTATTACGTTTGAGAGCTGATCTATTGTATTTGTTAATTTATTTGCTAGTATACATATTTTTAATGCGTCTTTTAATATTTTATATAATCACCCTGTTAAATTTATACACTCGAAAATAATTCTAATTGGTAGAAATAATCTCTTTATAAAAAAAAAAGAAAACTTTCTCACAAGGCAAATATTCTAAATACGAACGAAGCAAAATGTTTTTGCTTTCGTCTTGATATACAACTACGCATTATTATTTATTCCTTTGAATAAAAACATTATTTTGGTGTTTCTCATTATTGTGGAAATTTTTGTGGAAATTAATATTATCAAAATATCAATGATACGTCTTAATTTCTTTTGCTCCTTGCGAAAAACATATTTGACAACTTGTTTTTCACAATAGATTCCTGGAAATCTTCAAAAGATCTCATCCCATTGCCCTTATTCGAATGCAGTGGTTCTTAGCTAAAGGTGCGCACACCCTGAAGGTAAGACACCCTAGAGGAGTACTTAATCTTTCCTTCCCTGTGTTGGGTATCTTCTACACGTTGCTTCTAATAACCATCAATATCTCTATAAATATTATAAATACAAGGTTAAGATTTTAGGTATTCCTCCACAATATATTTACGCATTGATTTAAAAAATAATATTAATATGATTCAGATTTTATCGACTACATCGTGGGTATTTTGTGAAGATATCGGAAACGAATTCGCATTTAAACGCTGCGAGTGCCTCGACCTTGTGTCTTGTCGATAGGTGAATAGTATGCGGGAAGCGCGACACTATATTTGCATCTCACTCTTGCATACTCCACTGAATTGCGAGGAGCTGAATTGTCTCAACGTCGCAAGCATAAGCGTAAGCGCCGGGGTATGCGACTGACGTTCCGCGCCACAGTAGCTTCTAGGCTTGCAAATAGGTTAGACGTACGCCCGTTCTGTGAGCGTTGCCAAATGGTTTTTTAATGTTTTCAGCAAATAAATCTTAATTATTATAATTTTTAACTTCAATTATAATCAATTAAGGGGATTATCTATGAATGTTCTTATTTTTCCGATTTAAAATCGCTAGTTTTTGATCGCGTACTCACTTCCCAACACCGGAGTGCGCGTTTCAATTTTAACACCGTAAGGGAAAGGTTAAATGAAACATTGCGGTTATCAGTAATAAACAGTGGACAATCTATAGCTATAGCGTCGTTTTCAGAGCGATTTCTCCTCAATAGCGCTGTAACTCCCGTAAAAATATTTTCCCCCATAAACACCCATTTACAATGTGCTTATTTTTTTCATAAAAATATATGAATAGGTGTGTTCAATATCATGAATAGGTGTATTCAATCGAACTTGAATAGATGTAGTGAATTAAACAGTTATAAATATATTATGAATAGATGTATTCAATTGAATTCTATATCATGAATATATGTATTCAATTGAACTTGAATAGATGTATTCAATTAAACAGTTATAAATATATCATGAATAGATGTATTCAATTGAATTTTATATCATGAATATATGTATTCAATTGAACTTGAATAGATGTATTCAATTAAACAGTTATAAATATATCATGAATAGATGTATTCAATTGAATTCTATATCATGAATATGTGTATTCAATTGAACTTGAATAGATGTATTCAATTAAACAGTTATAAATATATCATGAATAGGTGTATTCAATTGAATTCTATATCATGAATATAAGTATTCAATTGAACTTGAATAGATGTATTCAATTAAACAGTTATAAACTTATCATGAATATATGTATTCAATTGAATTCTACGAGTATATCATGAATAGACGTATTCAATTGAACTTGAATAGATGTATTTAATTAAAGAGTTATAAATATATCATGAATAGATGTATTCAATTGAATTCGTTATCATGAATATATGTATTCAATTGAACTTGAATAGATGTCTTCAATTAAACAGTTATAAATATATTATGAATAGATGTATTCAATTGAATTCGTTATCATGAATATATGTATTCGATTGAACTTGAATAGGTGTATTCAATTAAACAGTTATAAATATATCATGAATTAATTTGAGTTCTACATCATGAATAGATGTATTCAATTGAACTTGAATCTTCTTTTTCCCAGTTTCATGTCAGGTCTCCCCAACGTTGACTACCACCTGAGAGTAGGCATCTTTGTCCCCGGCAGCCCGAAAAAGATCCCCAAGCTCCTTATACCAGTCCAATTGCGTATATTGCTGAGACAGGATATTTGCTCCCTGCCAACACCTCTTCGACCCTCTATTTTGCCTTGGATGATCAGGTACAGTAATTTACTAATGCAATTATGATCTTGAATAGATGTATTCAATTAAATAGTTGTGAATGTATCATGAATTCAATTAAATTCTACATCATGAATAGATGTATTCAATTGAACAGTTTTAAATATTTTCAATAAACAAGTTTAGTCGGGGGAGATCGAAAAAGTTACACAATTTTATTCACCAGGCTTATACGAGTATTTCAATGGAAGCTGACATAAATTATTTAATTTATTTTCATACAATGTAGGTCGATTTTGATTATTTAAAAATACTCAACACAAGATGTTGCAAAGTATAAACTTTAAAGTTTTAACAATATTTAAAAAAAATAACAGAAAAAAAATACAAACATGTCACAGGTACATACAAATAGCAGGCTAAGGTTCAGGGCTGTATCTTACGCATGGAAGTACTCTCAGAAACCAACATATACACAAAAAAATCGAAAATCGTTAAATTCTAAACAATATAAATTTAAGTCTTTTTCTAAATTCAAGTGAAAAAGACCACGACGTGCATAATAAAGTCAAACAAGTAATGAAATATGGTTGAGAGCCATTGTCCTAGTCTTATTGAATTTGTGAAAATCTTCTTACAACACATTCCTCTCATTGTATTTCAGTGTTGTCATAGTAATTTGTCTCCTAATAATGTACAAATAATAAAGGAAATAGGAATGAATATTTACTTTCAATAATATCACCTTTAAGGGATGAAATATAATACGTGTAGGTGGAGAATGTTAACAAAGAATATTTCTTATGTCATTTTCTTTTACCCCCTGAGCGTCCAATATGTCCGGTTGTATTGTGTTTCACTTCCGTATAACCACTTAGGTTCTAAATATAAAGCCTTTTTGCGAGGTTTTATCAAAATTTATGATTTTATATGAACACTACCACCACCTAAAGCCGAATCTTTTTATGATTATCACATATCGGTAGCTACACATACCATACACATACCACCTAAAACCGAATAATTTTATGATTATCACATACCGGTAGCTACACATACCATACACATACCACCTAAAGCCGAATCTTTTTATGATTATCACTTATCGGTAGCTACACATACCACCTAAAGCCGAATCTTTTTATGATTATCACATATCGGTAGCCATACATACCCTACACTTACCACCTAAAGCTGAAACTTTTTATGATTATCACATATCGGTAGCTACACATACCACCTAAAGCCGAATCTTTTTATGATTATCACATATCGGTAGCTACACATACCACCTAAAACCGAATCATTTTATGATTATCACATATCGGTAGCTACACGTACCACCTAAAGCCGAACCTTTTTATGATTATCGCATATCGGTAGCCATACATACCTTACACGTACCACCTAAAACTGAATCATTTTATGATTATCACATATCGGTAGCTACACATACCCTACATATACCACCTAAAGCCGAATCTTTTTATGATTATCACATATCGGTAGCTATACATACCATACACATACCACCTAAAGCCGAATCTTTTAATATTTTTAACCTGTCAATAAAATCCTTTTTTATTATTATAAGTGTGTGTGTAATATTTTTTCTATTATTTTAATTTTCTTTTACATGACAAGAAAAAAAATCAAAATAACAAAAAAACAATTTAACTTCGATAAGACACTTTAATAATCATTTAAAAATAATACATCCCCCTTCCTCTATCATGTTTAATTCTATGCTCAGATATGGTGGTACTGCTGGCAGACTAATTTCTTTGCTCAGATATGGTGGTACTGCTGGCAGACTAATTACGAATTCCTGTTTTGAGTCAACCAGTTTATCTCACGTGTCATTAAAATATTCTCGTCACTGAAAATAACATTAAAAAATACCAAACTCGAGAGATATACGAGATTTATGCTTTTTCAGTTAAATAAACAAAAGAGAAAAAACAATAGTAGCAACATGTTATAAACAAAAGAGAAAAAACAATAGTAGCAACATGTTATAAACAAAAGAGAAAAAACAATAGTAGCAGCATGTTATAAACAAAAAATATCCTTCCTCAATATTGGTATATGATGCATACACATCGAAAATTCTGCATTTAAACGTAACCACACATAGACAATGGACATTTTTGTTTTGTTTTGATTTTTTATATGAAATTGTTTGATTAAAAAAAAACGTCATCACATAATTAACTCGTTACGTTTATATATGTAGTACTGAAACTCTCATCAGCGCTCGTTGAAAAAAATGTTAACCGTCAGTCTATATGGTTAGGACTTAACATATTATTTGTAATTGATGTCTTGCTACCCAGACGATGCTAAATAAAAGTATTTTTAACACTTGTCTTACTGTGTTAAAAAAATCCGCCAATCACGGTGCTGGACGCTAAGCGTCCAGTAAAAAATGTATATTTTAAATTAAAATTACGCAAAATCTGCTAGTTTATTTTTTGTAATTAGCTATAAAAATCCTTTTATTGTGTATTAAAATGTCAAATAACCAAATAAAATATAAGTCCTGGTCATTTGCTATCAATCACAGGGAGGCAAGTGTTAAGAATGCCTTATATTTTTTACTTCATAACACTGATATCAAAGTTATTTATGATAGCCAAAACCTCTTTTGTTGAATGAAGCGGTTTATTAATTATCGATTTGATTAAATGTTTCAGGCGTTTCAGGCTGAATTTTTAAAGAGGCATCATCAGGAGACGGGAGAGGGAGATGTAATGAAGTAATTCGATAATTTATAAGAAACCCATTAATTACCAGCAACATAATGTCACGATGGTTGGCAATGATAGGACACGTTGGCATGGATAAGACACGCAAGTAGATCTAAGTTGATACGGTCTACAAAGGTCATTATCCAAGCCCAATAAGATGGAAGAAAGCATCTTACTAGACTGCATGAGAGGCTTTAAATAACGTGCAGAAGGATCTTAGAAGGCTGAGAGTGGAGAGAGACAAGGAGCTGTCGAGTGATTGATTGGCTTGAAGAAAAACTACCCTGGAGGCAAAATCTCCACTTGAGTTGTATGGACATGAATAGTTGGTGAAAAAAATATAAAATATTTCAAATTGAACCGTTGATGCACTTTTTGGGCAATTTAGTAAGACGACTGTGGTCTCCCAAACTGGGAGCAGCTGTGGGTTCGATTCCTATTAGTACCCAATTTAGTAAAATGACTGTTATCTGCTAAACTGGGAACTGTGGGTTCGATTCCTATTAGTACCCAATTTAGTAAGACGACTGTTATCTCCTAAACTGGGAGCTGTGGGTTCGATTCCTATTAGTACCCAATTTAGTAAAATGACTGTTATCTGCCAAACTGGGAGCTGTGGGTTCGATTCCTATTAGTACCCAATTTTTTTAAAAAAGATCCAGTATGGGTTTCACTCAAGGTTTTGCTGTCACGTTTCTTGTTAGTTGAAAAAGATTGCCACACGGCACTAAGTAAACCGAGTTTTTTTTTTAATTTATGATTATATAGAACACTACATACATACACTTTATTCTATTTAAAGTCGAAAGCGATTACTAACATATTCAGAAGTACATACATTTTTCTTTGTAGATCGTCATTGCTTGATAAGTTTTTTGTGATTCCATACATGTTTTTCTACATAAATTAATGGAAATGCGTAAAGTATGTTATATATCGGCCGTATTCACCACCTTTTTGTCATAACATTCGACTAATTTATATTTATTTTGTTATATTTTTAATCTTTTATGATTACTAGTGGGTTCAAATTCCAAGTAAGACTACCCTTGACGAGAGTTTGCTCTCAAAACGGTGTTATATAAATTGTTATTTTATTATAATTATTATCCTGTATACAACGAAACTGTAATAAAAGAATTTAATAGTATTGTTTTCGTAAATATCAAAAAAGTGTTTGTTATTTTAGAGCGCTTTATTATTCCTAAATGGATTTCATGTTACATCATACGAGTATATTGGGGCGCTTAACATAAAGAACAAACATACACAGAGAGCATTTGAAATGTTTTATTAATTATGAAACAGTGCCTTTTATGTTATGTCACATTTAATAGTGGAATCAATACGTTATTATGGGAAATGTATGCCAAGACATGATTATGTCAAGGTGAGTGCACACTCCCCCTTCCTTAATGACGGTAAGCTGGCACGTGCTGGTTGAAGATACTACGAGTGTATTGATACTTGAAAATAAGAATTTTAAATTAATATATTTTGATATTTTTTAATAAGATTTGATCATCTAAGGTATAAGAAAAAGTAAGCATTTACACTCCGTTGGACAAGAACATGTACGGCGAAACCCGAAAAACTATTTTGGATAAGGCATTTAAAAAAATACGCACATACTACATCATATAAACCGTGCTGCTTTATTATTAATAAGTGGTCCAGTCGCCGTTACTACTAATAATTAATTGCCCGGCATCTCCGAGGCATACTATAGATATATAATACATTAGAATCTATACCTATACGCCGCACAGATAATATTAAAGATCTGGGTGTCTTGTTCCACAGCAATCTCGCGTTTGGTCCTCACATAGAAGTAATGTGCAACTCAGCTTATAAAACTCTAGGATTTGTTATGAGAATCTCTAAGTCGTTTGAAAACCAATTGGTGCTCAAAACGTTGTTTAATTCATTGATCCGTAGCAAACTAGAAAGCAATGCTTGCATTTGGAGCCCGGTGGGGGCGCAGAACTCGCTCATGGTGGAGAAAGTACAAAAAAAATATCTACGATATCTCTATATGAGAGAGTTCGGTGTCTATCCATGGCTTTATCCTACTCAGTTTCTGCTGGGCATGCTCGGGTATAACTTCTTGAGCGTAAGAAGAGATGTGCGTCTCCTGGTATACGTTGTCAAACTCGTTCGAGGAGTTGTGAGCTGTCCAGCATTACTACAAAGATTAGCGTTAAATGTTCCTAACAATTACACTAGACTGCGCCGGCAAGAACTGTTATCAATAACATACGCAAGAACGGGTCTTCCAGCCGCTATGCCTGTTGGAAGGGCCTTAACTCTTCTGAACGGGACTGCTTCGGATATTGACATATTTCATATCACATTATCAAAAGCAAAAGTAAATTTTCTTCTTAGATTGAGCGCGTTAGAAGGCACTCATCAACATACTTAAGTGACTGAATATATGTGTATCATATGTTTGTGTGTATATACTCGTTTGTATGCATATGCATTATTTTTACTTTATATAATTTAAAAAAAAAATTCTATGTAATTTTTCTTCTTTTTTAATGTCTTGTATTTTTCAAAGTAATTGGGCTAAGCCTGTTTTGAAAAAATAAATAAATATAAAAAAATACTTTCTACTAATTTTATAGCATAATCTAGGGACAAAGACTTTCATTTGTGTTAAGTCGAATCTATCGAAATAATTGCTTGACGTTCCAGATCATTTCCCCTCGGAGCTTGAACTTTACGAGTGTCCAAACATTTTCTATAGGATTTGCATCTGATGACTGCGACGGCCAATCCATTACGTCAACGTTATTTTCCTGTTTTCACGCAGTACAACGACGACTTCGATGTTTTGTGTCCTTTTCCTCTTGCAGTAGCCAATTTTATTTTTTTCTTGTAAACCACCTTTGGGCAGATGGTACCAAAGTCCTCTGATATGTTTTAACCATTTTCGGCAGCGTTCAAATTATTTGTGAAGATGTGCAAAGTGCAAAATCCGTACTTTGAAAACAGCCCCAGACGTGAACTTTTACCGGGTGTTTAACAGTCCGCTGGGTGAGTTTATTGGTGCGGGTACACCAGGTATGATTAATGGAAGAACTTGCTCAAAAATAAGGTTCGTCCGAAAAAACAACGCTGTCCCAATCGCGGACTAAATTTTCTTTCACCCTAAGTCTTTTTTTGACTTGTTTTTCGGACAGTAGACATTAAATCCAAGCATTAATTTATCAAACTGTACTTCCATTCTTTCCTCTTCACAGCATTGACAACCTCTGTTGCCTAGTTGGTTAGACGTCTGTCTCCCAACCCGGAAGTTGAAAGTTTAAATTCCGCTGGAATCTAGATTTTTTAATAAGGATTTTAGTCTGGTTTTCACTTTAACATCTTTCTGGTTCGTTGGAAGGGATTGCCTCATGTCAATAAACCCGTCAGGTTTTTCTTTATACAACGAAAGTGTGATACAATACATTAACGTTACATTTATCATTCTTCTACCATGCCCAAGTTTTAAGTATTTATAAAGGTTGGTACCAACACACCATTATTTATTATCATTTTAGCCAGTTATGATGTCGAGTGGTTGTTGTTTGTCGTTTTCATATATTATTTAAAAATCTTCTCAGTTCTTTTACTCCGTTCTTATTTTAGCGCTTCTTTCTTTTCTTTCACAATTCCCAATTCCCAATCTTGAATATATATTTGTAATGTGATATACCATATATAAGTATACTTTATACTGTTGGTAAACATTGCTTTTGTATGTATGTTATATACGAGCATATACTTGCATTATGGTGTTTTCAATAAATCTGTATTTATTTTATAAGTAGCTAGTATAAATAAAGAATTTTTTAAACTTTTCGGAATATGCTAAAATTCCCTTGTTTTTCAACTGTTATCCTTGCGAAAAATGTTTATTTTGCAATTTACGAGTATGTACGGAAATGATTTAAAAGGGATGGTAAAATGAATGTTTCGTTGGGGCGGCATGGTAATTATTACGGCATTTGGAATCGCCGTTCGTTGATTCGGAATAAAAAAGAAGGTTATTTTGGGAATTAAGAAAACAAATCGAATGAAATTAATTAAATGAGCAATTATTGTTTTTATTACACATTACACACATACGACCATGCCATTCCCGTGTTGGGCATCAAGCGTCGGAAATATCATTTCACAAGCGTTACGGAGGGAATAATTATAAAACAAATAATAAATCAAACGTTCGTCTGATCTAAACAATATATTTGTATGTAAAACATTCGTCTGATCTTAACAATATATTTGTATGTAAAACATTCGTCTGATCTAAACAATATATTTGTATGTAAACCATTCATCTGATCTAAACAATATATTTGTATGTAAAACATTCGTCTGATCTAAACAATATATTTGTATGTATGCCATTCATCTGATCTAAACAATATAAATGTATGCAGAACATTAGTCTGATCTAAACAATACATTTGTATTTATGACATACATCTGATCTAAACAACATATGTGTATTTGTATATATAACATTCTTCTGCTCTAAACAATATATCTATATGTTATATGCACGAGTATGTAAAACATTCGTCTAATCTAAACAAAATATTTATATATAAATATTCGTATGATCAGAACAATCAATATTTGCCTGCACAAAATTTGTACGTTCATACATACAAAACAATTAGACGTTTCCCTTTTGGGGTAGGTATAGAGGAGAGAGCGCCAAAACTCCGGATTTCCCAATATATATATATATATATATATATATATATATATATATATATATATATATATATATATATATATATATATATATATATATATATATATATATATATATATATATATATATATATATATATATATATATATATATATATATATATATATATATATATATATATATATATATATATATATATATATATATATATATATATATATATATATATATATATATATGTTGCAGGACAAACCCGATTTCAGGATAAACTACTCGTAGTTCGGCCTATGCCAAACTAGTTCATTCGAAGCGTGATCGGATAAACTAGTTTGGCCTAGGCCGAACTAGTTTATCTGAAGCGTGATAGGATAAAGTAGTTTGGCCTACTACATGTATTCTGTATATGTTAGAGAAACGTTTCTCTATGCATTAGTTTGTACATTTTATTTATGTTTTATGCGTTAATTTGTAAATTTTACTTATGTTTTATATGTTATATAATTTTCACTAATGTTTTATGTGTTAATTTGTACATTTTACTTATGTTTTATGCATTAATTTGTAAATTTTACTTATGTTTTATGTGTAAATTTGTACATTTTACTTATGTTTTATGCGTTCATTTGTAAATTTTACTTATGTTTTATGTGTTATATAATTTTTACTAATGTTTTATGTGTTAATTTGTACATTTTACTTATGTTTTATGTGTTCATTTGGACATTTTACTTATGTTTTATGTGTTAATTTGTGCATTTTACTTATGTTTTATGTGTTAATTTGTACATTTTACTTATGTTTTATGTGTTAATTTGTACATTTTACTTATGTTTTATGTGTTAATTTGGACATTTTACTACGTGTTTCTGTATGTGTTGCTGATTTAGATTTGATTGATTTCGATTTGTTGAACTATCGCATCGGCGCATGTACACAGCCATATCATAAGTGTTAATACGGACATTTGATTATGTGCTTTCTCTATCTTAATTTCGTATTCGCAGTTGTGTTTCATTGTGGATGCGTCTTCTACCAGTGAACTAAGATGTCCAACAGAATGTTAGACATCGGGGTTTGTCCTGCAACATATACGAGCACATCTTTGGCCTTCTCTATTGGATAAACACCTTCTTATACAACTCTTCCGATTTTTTTGACTTTTAAATTTTCTTATTTGAAAATATCATCCACATTTACCTTTCACACTTTTCTATCACCATGAATTTGAGGGTTGCGAAATTCATTCTCAAACCTTTCTCTTTGCATCCCTTATGTAATTTAATGTATCAAACCCTTTTATTTGTCTTCATTTTCCTCTAACACTACCGTGCCATTGATACTTAAGTGGCATTTGAAAAACATAACAACATATTAAACCAAATATATATTATGAACAACATAAAAAAATCAATACACACGGCATATGAAATCATCGATGTGTAGTACAACGACACTGACAAAAAAAATCACAACCTTTGGGTTGGTAGACAGGCTTTTTACCAAATGGACCACGGAGTACGTCATTTATCAAATATGATGTTTGTATAAATGTCTTCATAACCCTTTTTAAATATTTTTTACTTACAAGTGACTTTATACATATTTTATTTATTTATTTAATTAACGACACAACAGTGTCTTTATATACAAATGAACATGTGACAGGTTATACAAGTACTTAAAATTATTGACAAATGATACAACTTTATCTTAAACTAACATGAAGATACAAAAAGCAGTAGTAATAACAAATTACAGTCATCGTTTTAAATTTATTTAATAATCTTTGAGAATTTTGTGGGAATTTTATGGATATATATTGAGATATAGAAAACACATGGCCTCGAGATGCAAGTTGCTTTGCAGAATTAAAAGTTTCATACATGTTGATGCAGGGTTACTCAACTCCAGATGCAAAGTATTGTCCTTAATGTTTGGTTTATATTACGTTATTTTTATTAATAAAGGAGAGCACAAAGTAAGTAGCTATTTCTAAATATTGTTGTGATATTCTGGCGAATAATATATAAACTTATATTAAAAATATCTAAATTGTTGCAAAACTCGTTTCCAAGTCTTTGCATACGAATTATAGAGGAGTTGATTTTATAGTTAGTATAGCAATTATCGGTATAAAAGGGATTGAGCTGTCTTGTGGATCTAGTGGGAATACGAAATGAAATGCTTGCGAGTAAGTGAGGTGCATCAATCACTGAGTAAATGATTTTGTATACCATATTAGATGATAAAGAAGCTAATAATTTTTATTCCAAGAAATCTCTCGAATGATTTTTACAAAATATCTCTGATATATTCTGCATTGAAGTTACCACATTTGAAAGTAAGTTTTATTCAACAAAGTCCTCGAAATCCTGATATTATCATCTCTTTAGGATTCATTGTCTCGGCTCCTTCTCAACTTCTGTTAATGTAATGTTATGTAATATATGAATAGGTCCTTACGCATTACGTAAGTAATTGAACTAATTTGTATTCAAAAGGGTGGCGTTGATTAAAGCGGAGGTGAGATCAGGATTATTTAAACAACAGGAGGCAAAATAAAACACCCCTGCGTTCCAACTGGCAACGGGGGTTATAAGAAATACTTCAAGGAGGAAAATAAAATGAATTTTTTGAAATAATGGTACTTTACAAACCTATATACTATAATGTCGTCTCTCTGTCGAGGTAATACTAATAAAAGGGCAATTTATATTGCGTCGTTAAGAGGGTACACACTCCTCAAATACGTTCTAGCTCGGAATTCGAACGCACTATTATTGACATGGAGTATTTTGATGTATGGTTGCGAGACATGGTGCATAGGCGAAAGGGATCGAAAAAGATTGGAGGCCTTCGAGACGTGGACCTTTAGACGAATCCTAAGGATTTCCTGGAGAGACCACATTACAAAGGACTAGATTCTCAGCACGATCGAAGAAACCAGGCACCTGTCAAATACCATATCGGAAAGGCGTGAATAATGGATGGGTAATATGCTGCGACATGAAAATCTCCTGCACAATAGTATATTGTGGAGGGAATGATTGAGGGATCGATTGGAAGAGGGCATCCTCGCCGAGAGTATCTGGAGCAAAGACGCCACGATATGGACTGCACCTCCTATACAGAGCTCAAGAGGGTCGCTGAAGACCGAGCAGAGTGGAAGAGGAGATGCAGAGCTTTGCTGCTAACCAATCCCCAGGATTGAAACTGAAGGAGAAGATTATTGACAGACTAAAATATCCCAAAATAAATATAGTTATGTTAAATATAAAGATAGGAAGGTAATGAATTCGGCAATAGATTAGATACTTCTCCGCAACTACATATGTTCAGAAAAATATATTTGGTATGAAAACTGCAAAAAGCTTACAAGAGAAGATGAACTACAAATAAATCTTTGTAGATTTTCCGATGTAACACATTTGGCTTTAAGTGTAGTATATGTGTGTTCATAAAACATCATAAAATTTTATAAGACGTCCCAAAAACGGTTATCTTCAAGCACTTCCTTAAACTGCACACGCTCCCCACATCTCTAACACACGAGGTACACCATTCCTTACCACAGGACCAGCCAAGGCAAAATATCTTTATTAATACCCCGCCCTATCGTCTATTTGAATTAGGGTAGGCAGAGAGGAGAGAGTGCCAAATTTTCCTACCGCGACATTCATATTTCGCCTCTCCTACATCCATGCACTTTCTCATACACCTCGTATGATTTTTCTGACTTTTCACGTTTCCTTCTTTCAAAATATCATATACTTCATCCAACCAAACTTTCTTGGTCTTCTTCCATCACAGTTTCCCCTACATTTACACTGGATATTTATTGGTCTTCTTCCATCACAGTTTCCCCTACATTTACACTGGATATTTATTGGTCTTCTTCCAACACAGTTTCCCTTACATTTACACTGGATATTTATTTGTTTTGTTAGTATTTTCTCACTTATTCTTTCCAGTTGCCAAAACCATATCAGAGTCGTTGTCATGCCCAAACCATCTTGGTTTATTCTACATGTCTAACCCATCTCATAAATTACTGCTAAGAAAAAAAACAAATCCATTGTTGATTGACAAACTTTTATTTAATGTACCTGACAATTATTAACGCGTCATATATTAATATTATTTTCAGTGTTATATTAACGAACTGAGCTACTACACGCATCACCACTCGCACACGGAATAACCTAATTGAAGTTCTCAGTTTCTCGTTATAAAAAGTAAAGCATTATAACTTCGCCTACACCCCCGCCCTTAACGAGCCACTAACCTCTCTCTTTTTTACTTCATTGAAGAATATATATATTTATACATATTTAGACCCTTTAATTTTTTTAGCCTAACGAAGTTAATAAACTCTTTTAAATAATTTGTTTCCGCAATTAAATCTGCAGTGAAAAAAAAATGAAAGTTTTTAATTTGACTAAAAACCATTAAATCCGAAAATAAAAACATGATATTTTTTACTCCTCTTATAATGAATTAAAAATCTCTTATAATTAAATGGAAACAACTCTGTTTTAATAAATCAATTTAAATGTTTTACGAAAGTTTTCAGTTTTAACTTGAAGAAACTCCATACTGCAATATTTAACAACAAATAAGTTTTTGTGTTGTTTATAGTTAAGGCATTAACGTTGTGGAGGTTTAAAGACATTGTAATTTATTTTTATCAAACACTGTTTATTCCACTTTTTTGTGACGGTATAACCCTACCGGTTTCAAGGCTTTCACCTCATCTTCAGGGGACCACAAACAAGACTAAATGCTGTCAGTACATCGATCCGAACATCTGGTAAACAGTTATATCCCAAAAATCTCTCCGCTCTTGGCCGAAATCGTCCCATGCCTCCCTCACCCCTCAGCCCCCAACCGTTGAAGCGTGTATATCGGTACCAGTTCGAACAGCATTTAGTCTTGTTTGTGCTCCCCTGAAGATGAGGTGAAAGCCTTGAAACCGGTAGGGTTATACCATCACAAAAAGTGGAATAAACAGTGTTTGATAAAAATAAATTACAAATGAGTTTTTTAATACACTAATTACATCAATCCTCACTGCATGTGTTTTAAGCTCGTATTCCGAGGTTCTCTTCAGGCAGAATGATGTTATGACACCAGTCTAACCTAAATACAGCTTTCATGATAAACCGAGATCATTCCGTCTGAAAAAAGCGTCGGGATAGTATAAAGTAGAAACATGTGTAATGGTGATTAATGTATTTAGTGGAACAAAAAAGTAATTTATTGTTAAATATTCCAATTTAAATGTATTTAAACTTTCAGAGTGTCAACGCCTTAACTATAAATAACATGTGTTATATTTTCTCTTTAAAGTTCCCTCTTTGGTCATTTTTTCCTTTTTCAACCCTTGAAATATCACAAATTCAACATTCACATCTGTCTCTCGAATATATTCAGATTTGAGAAATATTGAATTGTCACATCGCACCCCCATCATGGTGTACTTTTATCGTGACAATGTCCTGTATGGGTCTATATAGGTTAAGAATTCAGTTTTAACAGGCTCTTATATATAGTATTGTAATACAGACTATCTTAAACTTTTTTACATCGAAAGACCATCAAAGTCATCACCATCACACCATGTTATTAGTGGGGTAGGCAAGAATAATAGATTTCTCCTTCCTATGACAAAAACAGCGCAGATTTTAACCACCCATCCAGCGGTATCTTCAATACGTGAACCATCAACCTTCAGAGCTTTATCATTATCGCGGTGGTTTTAGGCTACCGTATCATCGAGATTCCGGTGTCGTGTACTCTTTTTTTTTTTATCCACTTTGCACGGATTTCTCCTGTTACACAAAGAGGGTCTGCTTCTAGCGTTAGCTCATTCGTTAGGAAGAATATCAGCGAGGATTCTTCTCATACTGCTAGGCGATGCCGAGAATATATCAACAGTGTCATTCAGTTGGTTCAATATCTCTATACCACGCGTGACTGAGTGTTTAGCCATGATATTCGTCCTGTAAGTTGGTATGTAGAACAGAGGGTGATTCCTTGCACGGCTATATTTATTGGGTACATATAAACTTCTGGCTCGGGACTCCAATCCACTATTATTGACAGGTTAAAAATATTACAAATCAAATACGTGTAAATTAAACGTGACTACGGTCATTAAATTAGATACTTGTCACACCCGCATGTGTTCAGAAAAACACATTTGATATGAAATCGCAGAAAACTTACCAAGGGAAGAGAAACTACAAAGGAACCTTCATCTTCCGACCTGTTATGCCATAAATTCGGCGGTAGGTATATAGTAGTGTAGTATTAAATTATGAATTTTGATAAGACTCCCAAAAAAGTTTGTCTTCAAGTGCTACCTAAAACTACACACGTTACCAACGGCGGCTGGTCCCGAGGTGCGCTGGTGCACTGAGCACCAACGTAACTCGAGACTCGATACGCTTAGCTAATATGAAATATCGCTGTCTCACGGTTTACTGTATGTCTCTATCTGCCCTATATGAATTAGCGTTTCCGTCCGGTGCGTATTGGAGATCGCTCCGGTAGTATTGGCAAACTTGGCCGGTCAATTTGAAAGGAATGTTTTTTTTTTTTTAAATTTAAATTTTCACTTAAATAAAAATCCTCGTACTAACATATTTGTCAGTATTCTTATACATATTTAAACTATACAAATATTCAACATTTTTGGAAGTCATGTTTGCGAATATATAATTTAATTATTGGGAATAATTTCTCTGGTTCAGTGCGCCAACGCACCTCCAGACCAGCCGCCGCTGCACGACACCCATATCTCTTACACTAATAGGTAGATCATTCCACACTACAGGACCAGCAATGGCAAAAACTCTATCATAATACTCCACTCTATCGGATTGAATTTGAACAATTCGTTTATAAGATGAAGAAGAAATCGACTCTAAAGTTCTACTACTTTTTGAAGAAGCATCTGTCAAACACAGATTCCAAAAATACAATGGTGACATTGCATTAAGGGACTTGAAGACAAAGATATAATGTTTGAAATCAACCTGTTCACGACACTTGTGTTTGTAGATTTTTTAGAAGCAGACTTATTCTGACAATGTTTATGTAAAAGCCTTTTTTAAGATTCCTTCTAAGATGGTTAAATAGGTCTCTTCTTCTTCTTAAACTTTCTGTAGACTCTCAAGAGTCTGTTACTGCAGGATTGTCCTCCTGTGATGCTGAGCTCCTGCTATCTCTCCATCGTTTCGGGGGTCTCCCTGGCGGACGCCGTCCATCTGGCACCCCATGCAGAGCTATGTATGGAATTCTTGTAGAATTCATTCTCTGTACATGTCGGTACTAGTATCGTCGACGCTGTCGTCCCCATCTGACCACATCTTGGACCTCACAGACCTCTCGGATTGTGGTGTTCCTTACACGATCACGCAAAGTCTTCCCAGCAATAGCGCGCAGAGTTCTCATTTCCGTTGTCCTTAGCATACTTTTTGTCCTGACAGTGTCCGCCCTCGCTTCGATGCTATATGTGAGGATAGGTCGCACACAGGTCTTATAAATGCGTACCTTGCTATCCGTTTTCATATCTTTATTCCTCCATATGACATCTCTCAGGCAGCCCGCCACAACTGCAGCTTTGTCTACCTGAGGCCTTACTTCTCTGGGGAGGTCATGAGAGCTGAGCAGTTCACTGCCAAGATATCTGAACTGGGTTGCCTGTTCAATTGGCTCGTCACGTACTGAAATTCTGTACGTGACGAGCCAATTGAACAGGTAATTGACTTAAATTTCGAGGTAGGACTCGATTGTCCAGATTTATGTCCAGATGTTAAATAGGTAATGACTTAAATTTCGAGGTAGGACTCGATTGTCCAGATTTATTTTAGGTTTATTGTTGATCTGGGAGCCACATTTGAAGAAATGGTGCTGCAAGAAGTGTATCGGGAAGGGGGCCAGGGACCAGGATGACAGAGGACAAAGGGCCGGACACGAAAAGGATTCCCGGGATTACGGGAAGGCTTTAGCGATGAAAGGCGGGGATCATTTCACTATTTTACGATGACATTTTCGCGGCAGGGGAATAAAAAAGGTTACATTGTCCGATTTAAAGTAACATGGTGAATTTGTGTTGCGAAATGAAAAAAAAAATGTAATACTCATTTCGTAATTGCGTTTTCTGTGAATAAAAGTATAAAAAATATTTATTTATATTGCTTAACTGAATTAAAACCGGAGGGAAACGGTTTAAATGGGAAATAAGAAATATCAAAAATATTATATTTTTGTACCCAAAAAGTAATTTAATTTATTATAAAAAACCTAAATTAAACCTTTACTATTTAAATAAGAATAAAATATAAACGTAAAATATAAAAATGTTAAAATATATATGTACCAAGGAAGTGAAGAATTAAGGAGTTTTTTTAAGGTTTATTGTATGTATGCAAATGACTGATGCGAATGTAAAACGTGTGTTGACGAGTTATTGAATATACTTTTGATATGGTTAAGATACATGGCTGCGCGATGAGATGTATGGCCGCGCGATGAGATGTATGGCCACACGATAAACGCATTGAACTTACGGCTGTTCGAAAGCCGCGATTTGCTACTTCCCTCGAATTACACAGGCATTTTAAGGATACCTATGACTTCGGTCATATCCATTCTTTCAAAAAAAAGAGGAAAAAAATATATGCCGATGTGTTCCAATCATCTTCGATAGACCATTGTTCACTTCGACAGACCATCGGATCCAGTACAGCGATGTGGCCGGTGCGTTTGCTGGCGTGCAGCGGCATACTAACTTAAAGGAGAAAAAAAAGAACAAAAAACTCCAAGATACTGCTTTGGGGCGACGTTGAACTGGCGATGACTTCGAGGATCGTCGACTTCGAGGCCCACCAACGACGATATGGCGCCGCAAAGTGAATGTTTAAATTTGCGAAGTCATATGCCTTTTTACTACTACCTTTTTTTTAAGTGTTCATGCTCTGATGTTGTGCAATCTTTTTTATTTTTGTGTACATGGATAAAAATATGGCACATTTTAATATTTTTCAGATACCATCATGTACGCTGAAGACAATTTTATTGTGAACAATAAATGGTTGATTGCAAAAAAAAAACAGATGCGTGAGACTCTCGCGTGGTAGAAGTGAAACTTCTTAGCTCCTAGGAAAATTTGATTTTATTCATTGCTTTTTTTCTATTTTTTAACGATATTTTTTCTTAAATTCTAATATAATACGCAAGCGTTTATTGGTTGACTTATGCTACGTGTACACACAGTACACGCGGCGTGTGTCTATTATGTATTATGGATTTAAATAAAAAAATAATTTAAATTAAAAATAATTAAATTAATAAAATAATTTATTTAATTAAAAAAAATATTTTTTTAAAATTTTTATTTATTATTTATTTTTTATTAATTTAAAAAAAAATTTAATTTAAATTAGATTTTATTTTATTTTAATTTATTAAATTTTCTTCATTTATTTATTTTAATTTATTTAATTTCAATTTATTTAAATATTTTTTTTTATTACTTTTAATTTTTTATTTAATTTAATTTTATTTAACTTTATTAAATTTTAATTTCATTCCTTCACTCAAAATAGATGAAGCGTTTCACTCTTCGTGACGTTCAGGCCAATTTGCCCTACCGCGCCTATAGAAGTTTTACTTCAAAAAATGTTATAAAGCAAATTATTCTCTAGGAGAAGTGTAAAACAGGGAAAAATAAGTATTTGGTAGCAAACTTTTCCATTAGTGTGTCTACGAATTTATTTAAAAAAAATAAATCATGACAGACTAAGGAATAGTCTCAGTATTAGAAAGGAATAGTCTCAGTATAAGAAAGGAATAGTCTCAGTATTAGAAAGGAATAGTCTCAGTATTAGAAAGGAATAGTCTCAGTATAAGAAAGGAATAGTCTCAGTATTTGAAAGGAATAGTCTCAGTATTAGAAAGGAATAGTCTCAGTATTAGAAAGGAATAGTCTCAGTATAAGAAAGGAACAGTCTCAGTATTTGAAAGGAATTGTCTCAGTATAAGAAAGGAACAGTCTCAGTATTTGAAAGGAATAGTCTCAGTATTAGAACGGAATAGTCTCAGTATTAGAAAGGAATAGTCTCAGTATTAGAAAGGAATAGTCTCAGTAATACTCTCAGTATTATAAAGAACATGGATGAAAAGAAAATGCTGTTCACATGATAATAATACACATACATACTCGTATAATCACACCGTCTCCTTTTCTATTTTTCACATTTCTCCCTTTACCTTCTTTCCAAATCTGGTCTACTTGATCTAGCCATGCACTCCTCTGTCTATCTTATATACCCATACCTTGCAATTCTGACTTGAAAGCTCGAATTTTAAGCCTTGAAAATAATCTATACGGGTAGTAAAGAAGAACTGAGAAGTTTGTGTAGACCTAAAAAAGTGAAAACCAAAGATATACATTTTTGAAAGATGGAATAAAAACAATCTACTCGTATTTATAATAGGATAATATGCTGAGAAGGTGTGACAATGTGATAAAAGTGATAGATGTGTCATGATAAAATGAAGTAGAGACTATTCTCTTTGTTTACTCTCACAGAGATATGGCATGATAGTGATGATGATGATATACAATAAAAAAACCATCATATTTCTTTCTTTGTTTCTCCTTTTATCAAAAATCCGCATTATTTTTTTTCGAAGGGATCTCGTGAATCCGTTTTGATTGATTAAGGGATCTGAATTGTGTATTTATGATATTCGTGTTTTACTTTGAGACGGAATATTGAGACCTCCTCCCCCACCACATTCGTAATAAAAAGGGTCATTGAGATAGACAGCGCCAACAAGTCAACGTTTATTGTGTCGCTTGACTTGTTCAGTAGAATGGCTTATCGATAGAGCAGATTTAAATAAATGGAGGAAATTATCGACTTTAAAAATGTATAATACTCGTACTTAACGGTTTCTTCAACCATTATTAACATACATTATATTATACACACGTACATACACGTATATAACTATCATCGCGCCATTTCTTTGTTCGGGTAGACATGGATGCCAGGGTGCCAAACTTTTCTATCTCGGCATATATCCTTCGTCTCTTCTAAATCGATACACCTTCTCATACAATTCCATCGATTTCTATGATTTTCTACGTTTCCTTATTTCAAAATACCATTAACTTGGTTCAACCACATGTCCCTTGGTGTTTCTCTACCACGTATTCCATTCATATTAGCACTATACATTGTTTTTGTCTTTCTTCATTCATTCGTTCTACATTACTTTCTTCATTCATTCGTTCTACGTTCCACACTGCCTTAACCATGTCAGAGTGCCATCTTAATCTTACTCAACACACCATCCTTAATTTTACATTCTTCCTCAATCACAGACGACGGAATGCCAAATTTTCCTATCACGGCTTATATCCTAAGTTTCTTCTAAATCGATACATCTTCTGATACAACTTCAACGGTTTCTCTGTCCTTATACGTTTCCTTCTTTCAAAATATAATTCACTTGATCCAACCACATGTCACTCCATACCACGACTTCTATTCACATTTACACTCTAAACATGTTTTGTTAGTATTAATTCATTAATTTGTTTCATATCTCAAATCCATTCTCTGGCACTATCATCGAGAGGAATGGAAGATGCAGACTCAGCAGAGACACATGACACGCATGGCAACTGATCAAATGTTCACCATCCCCAGAGTTTAAACATATTTTGTCCAAATGCAATATGCCTATTTAGCTTCCATGACATACAATGGGGTGCCGAATTCAATAAAGGTAAAGGGAGTAAAACAGTTTAGGCACATTTTTCTTTTAACTGATCATTTTGAACTCGATCACACAAACAATCGATAAAGACGACTTATGTGGCCTGGCTGGTAAAACATCGGTCTTAAACCTGACGGTTTGCTCATTTGATTCCCGTTGGTGTACCATATTTAAAAAAAGGTTGCAGTCAATTTTTAAAACCTCTTTTGCCCAAAGGCAATATGCCTATTTAGCTCCCATGACATACAATTGAGTGCCGAATTCAATGAAGTTAAAGAGAGGAAAACCATTTAGGCAATCGATCGGAGCGTGGTTGTTATTGCTACAGGAGTTTGAGTGCTTGGGCTTGCAAGAGAAACGACTTGTGGAAGAGGTTTGTGTATGCTCTTGAGTGTGGTGTTTTTTTGTATAAATGTATTTTATTTTTTTGCTTTATGATTGTGTGCGATATATTGTGGGATGAATATTTTGACCTGCCTGGAGTGATGAAGTGTGAGGAGTTTGATTTCGCGTGCTGTATACATATGTAATTGAGTGTCACTGTTTGTCAGGTTGATGAGAATGTGCAACGGGGTTTTATATGATCCAAAATCGGAAAGAAGTATCGATTAATGTTTTCATGCTATATATCCTCAGTGTGATACAGGCAAAATCCTAGATTACTGGGGACACAACCTGTTTACATTTACCCTTAATCATTTCATATCGTATTATGTCATACATTGCCCCTCCGTGCATTCTTCTCTGGATACGTATTTCTACAAAATTTCTTCGGCTTTGTAATTTATTTTTATCAAACACTGTTTATTCCACTTTTTTGTAACGGTACCACCCTACCGGTTTCAAGGCTTTCACCTAATCTTCAGGGGAGCACAAACAAGTCTTGTTTGTGCTCCCCTGAAGATGAGGGGAAAACCTTGAAACCGGTAGGTTTATACCGTTACAAAACAGTGGAATAAACAGTGTTTGATAAAAATAAATTACAATGTCTTTAAACCTCCACAACGTTAATGCCTTAACAATAAACAACATATTTCTTCGGCTTCTTTCAGTCATTTCTTATTTCCACGTTTCACTCCCATACGTTAAAATAAGTACTTAAATACTCTTGCGGACAATCATCTTGGCAGATTTTGATACTGTCTGTTTCGTGTATGTATGCTATACTGTACACGCTCATAATAAACACAAGACTCATTTAGAATAAAAACACAACATATGATATTTACAAATGAAAAGATAACATTAAAGTAAATCAGTAATTGGAAACATATTAAAATCAAAACCACATAAAGAAATAAAAATACACATAACAAAGTCGACATAAAAAAATAAAAATACTGTACTCAACGAAAACAAGTACATGTGCATGTTCCAAAGGGAATCGAACTTGTAATTCCGGATAGGAAGACATGCGTTATGTCAACTAGGCCATGCACTATTAGTAGGTCGAAGGTAAAATGCAACATTTTCATGTTGCATTTTTCTGTAATTGTTTTAAACAACTCCACTAAATTATTACAGAATAACTTTGGCATATTTAAATAAACTTTAAAAAATCACTTTGTGTCTCCTCTTTAAGAAATATAAAAAAAAATAAGAAAAGTTTATTTCAAAGAAATAACCACATTTCCCGGTTGTTGTGTAAAAAATAAAAAAAAAACTAGTTGCAACCCGTTAAATATACACGGAAGTAAAACAAATTCTACATTTATGAAAATATGTATTAAAAAATGTAGAATTTGTTTATATATATCATTTATACATCGTCTCCTTTTATACCGGTTCAAAAATTGTAAGCTAGATATTAAAAAATTCGTTCAGTATAGTTTTCAGCTTTTCATTTATCACGGACCCACCGAGATTAAAATTTTGAATTACTTTCGGAGATAATCCAAGTATTCCTCTCTTGTATTCAAAATTCAATTCTCGTATTCATTCTTTGGCGACAGCCGTCGTATGGGGTTTGGCCTATTTATAATATGATGTTAACAAAAAAAAAATATATATTGTCTGTAATCGCAGTTAAGTTGAAAATCCTTAAAATTTAAGTATTCGAGACATTCACGCATAAATAGTGTAATTTTATTCCGACAGCGGCCACGTACAGCGTTGAATAAATAGAATCGTTAAGTGAAGAAGAAACGAACAAATAATGTAGAGAGAGAAGAAAAAAGACGGAAAATTGAAGCAAATAATAATTTCCCCTCTGGCATATATAATAATAAAATTTGAAAAGGTGCCACCAACGTTCATTTTGGGTGTACGCAGGGCCAGCCGCGATATTAATGCCGCCTATGAATAATATTCAATACAAAAAAAAGTATACTTTAAACTAATTATTAATTATCATAAAAGCTGATTTTTGTGAAGACTTAAATAAATATCATAACATATATCAATGAAAAAATACAAATGAGAACTGGACTAAAGATCCCATATTAAGGAAGGCAAACTAACTTATAAACAGGGTGTGTAGGCATGATGAGGTGTATGTACGTGGTAAAAGCAAAATATGTGTGCTAGCTTAGAAGGAAATATACGAGTATAATTGTTCTATTAACCTCCTTAGAGAAATGGCGTAATAGTGTTGATAATTATGTGTTTAAATAGTAATAAGTGGTCTTAGATTTAATCTTCTTCTTGTTATTAGGAATTTTATCTATAATATTTAAACTTTTAATAGCACCGTATGGTGTGAACATATGGAAGGTAAGAAATAAGGAAAGAAACATGGTAGATGTCGTCGAGCTACTCCGTCATTGAAGAACTAGAGACTACCAAAACACTCCTGACATCAAGTAAAAAAAACAGGATTTAAATATACTTTGAACGTGTTGCCAGAAAGATAACGAAAGTCTTGAGAAGCTGATGATCATGGAAACAGTTTAGGAAAAACAAGTAAAAGGAAAAAAAGAGGTTTCCTACAAGATATGTACAGACTAAATAAATTAGTTATTTGGTTCCTCGAAGCGATACATTCAACATAGAACCCGGAAAAAAGAAGACAAACGGTGAAGTAAGTTTTAGAAAAAGCAAGATATTAAGATGCTAACCGTTAAGCGTACTACGAAGAAGAAGAGGTTAAGAATTAAGAA
This sequence comes from Odontocerum albicorne, assembly GCA_949825065.1. Classification (NCBI taxonomy): domain Eukaryota; kingdom Metazoa; phylum Arthropoda; class Insecta; order Trichoptera; family Odontoceridae; genus Odontocerum; species Odontocerum albicorne. Next base: position 48,288,179 of record OX463845.1, on the reverse strand, counting down.
CGTTAAGGTATGATAAGCAAGAACAGAAATAACGCCACAGAGATGCGGAAAAGGATAAAATATGAAGATCACCCATCCTGTCGTGTAGCTCACGAGTGAGCATGGTGACTTCTATCAAAGCTTTTGACGACTCCTTTCCATCTATCCCTGCACTCTGCAATTCGAAGATCAGTTGTTAAGGGTATCTCTGTTGCATCTTTCACTTGACCAGTCCTGCACATTCAGACGCTTGTACGCCGTCCTCCTACGCTTTTAGTGATTACAAGTCTTTCCAAACCACTAGCAATGCGTCCAAATATTTGGAGGACTTGTCGAAAGCATATTATTGTCAGTATGTCAGTGACTCTCAGTTCCTCGAGAGTGAAGTCATTATTATCAAGAGCAACATTCTGCAAAATCAATAAGTTATTTGTGATCATGATGGTTTTGAACTTTGGATTTGAATCATAAAATATTAAGTCTTGCTTTTTCAATTATATAATATTAAAGCATGGTTTAAGACCATCGAAATTGGAGAATAATGCTCCAAACAGGAGAGGTGGTCCATGATATCAACTGGTCAGGGAGAGTTCGATAGGAAGAAACAGTAAGTCTGTGGAATCGAATTTTATAATACATTGAACATGTGATGTTCAAATAAACAAATCGATATTGTCAAAATTAATAAAAAAATCACAAAATAACTTTGACTCCCTCTTAACTTGGCTGATACCGTGCGAAGCAAATTTTGTACAGAAAATGAAACGGTCCTGAATTCGAGTATTAAAATAAGCCTTCAAAATGATGAGGTCCCTTATTCAGTAAACTGAATTTTTCATTCGGTTTTTTCAGGAATCTCTCATAATAGGGGTATTTTCTTCACTTTCAAAACACTGCCTTAAAATTCCTAACACGAAGTATAGCGTTCTTTTCCGATGCTCGGATGCTCATCAATGGGGAGGATTGCGCACTTCGTAACGTTTGCAAAAAAACGTTTACATTATTTAACAAGCTATTTGTAACTCATTATAAAAGGTTTAATTAACTAAATTACACTAAAAATATCGTTTTTTTTTGCGGCCAAACTTTAAACGAACAACATTACAAAAGTCATGAACCCTCCCTCTCGAACATTCCCGAGTGATTCAACCCTAGCGGATCCGAAGCTACATGGAGTGATGACCTTAAAATGAGCTTTGAGGTCGTCTACATCTGGGAGTGACTATGACTGGACTCATTTGAGTAGTATCGGTGTTTTTCAGCTTTGCATATCGAATTGTACCAAGGTTGTGCGCGAGGGAATCATAATTACGTAATCTGAAACAAAGTTCAAGTAGTAAAATCACCGTCCGCTCAAGTATTCGCTTATCAGGAAAGCATTTTCATATTTTTATGTCAATTTTAAACGCTAAATTGCGTTTAATGTTCGTGGTAGCTGGCATGGACAGTAAAGGACGTCTATAAAATATTTATGCTTTTTGTGAATATATCTTAATATAGTTTCACGTTCACCCTGAACATTCAAGGATGTAATCAAGGCATTGACATCTTGTTTAACCCTTCCTTCCCTGTGATGTGTAACTAGTACACATTGCTTCTAAAAACTTTAATATCTCTATAAATATAATAAATACTGCGTTCAGATTTTAGGCATTCCTCCGTAATACATTTACGCATTGAATGAAAAAATAATATTAATAATAACACTAGTTAACAAATTTTAACTTTTTGTCTGTAACAGATATTAAATTAGCTGATTTTTATTAAATCGACACTTCTGATTACGAAAATCGTAATGAAAAGTTTGTAACACGTAACATTTTTGTGTAACAGAAGGGAGAGTGTTTTAATAAAAAAAGTACGTTTTTGCGCATTTCGAAAGTCGTAATTACAACAATGAAAATAAATAAATTCCTGAAATGCTAAATTTAGACACAGAATACAATGTTGTTACATAGGAAAATAAAAAAAGCAGAATAAAAATCATTACTCTAAGAAAAATTGACCTTATATACCATTTTTTTATAAATTTGATCGTATCAACTTTTTTTAGAGATATTATATCAAATTGAATAAAAACTCAAATAGTTAATTTAGAAGCCCCTACATTACAGTAAACAGATTACTGGAATGCAGGAAGTGTATTTTCAGTAATATTCGACATCCTTGCTTCTGGTAACTGCAAGAGTTCTTGTACAAGCTGTTCGTAATTGTCAGCTTTATTATTACCTAGGAAACCACTAACAACTCTTACAGAGGCTTTCCAAGCTTCTAGTTCTTCAACACTTAATTTTTTCATCTTTCCAAAGTTTCAGTTTCAGTCAAAAACTAATTTCAGGTTTTTCTCTGAAAAGGTACGTGATGGAACATTTTCAATTTCATATTCGTTATCAACATACAAAAATTGACCTCAAATTGCCGTTTTCACCCTTGTTACAAAAACCTTGTTAACTAGTCTAATTAGCACTTATCGGCCACATCAGAGATATTTTGTGAAAATCGGGAATAAATTCACCAATACAATCAAACGTGTGCCAGTGTGTGACGTAGGTATATTCATTCTAAAAAACCGCTATGGGTGAGAAGCGACGCTATTCACGTCTCACTCTCACTCCACTTAGGTGTATGCGAACGCAATAAATAGAATCTCAGTTCGCTCGCTTCAGTAGCTTTCGGGCATCCATTTGAGGTAGTCTCTTCGCCCGTTTTGTGAACGTCGGCCGATGTTTTTTTCATGTTTTCAGCAATTAAATTTCAATTATTATCACTTTTGACTTCAAATTTAATTAATTTAAGAGATTGTTTATGAATGTTCTTATTTTTTCAGATTTTAAATCGCTCATTTTTACATGTGTTTTGATGTGTATTAAATACACAGCACCGGAACGCGCGGATTTTTTTAGCACAGGAAGGCAAAGGTTAAGTAAATATATTTTAAATAAACTAAGTAAATATGTTTTAAATAAAGTAATGAAAAAATATATTAACCAAATATAGTTTTGAAGATAATCATTGAATTATAACTTTTAGGTTATTTAACTCAATCAAAACTTTTTTCAAAAACTAGATTTCAGTATATCGTACAACATATGTAACTATAAGTTCAATATTTTCAAGAATGTACTCGTAGTTTTCAACATTCAATTATTTTCAAAAACTAGTTTTCATAGTTATTGAACTTCAATAATTCTCGATATTTACAAAAAGTTCTTTTCATAGCAATTCACATTCATTTTTTTTTTCATATCTGTCCACATTCCGTAACTATTTTTTTTAAACTTTTATTGTACATTGGTGTATTTAAGTGTCATATCTTAAGGATATACTCGTATATACGAGTATTATCAATTGTAAGATATTTTTGTAGGATATTGGTACGTTATCTTTCAATTTTTATGTTTAACTGTGTCTTTTATTGTGTTAACAACTAAATAAAAAAATAAAGTACAGTATTTGCCTGACTATAGGGTGACCCTGATTATAAGGCAACCCCTTTTTTTAATCTGCTTTATGGAGAAAAAAAACATTACCCTCACTATTATAATATTATGAAGAATAAAATGCAAAATGTTGAAATCTTCTGATATATTTTCGTTTCTTACAATTTCGCGAGCTTTCAACTACAGTGCTTCTCTTGTTATGGAGAACCCTTTTTCGCGTATTTCTATGACGTAGTCTGTTACCTTCTTGTCAATCTATTCTAATCGTCCTTTCTTAGGCCCCCCGAATGCGTTTCTTGAGGAGTGTGTATTCATCAAGTCATGTTTTTGTAAACACCAACGTCTAACATTATTTTTTTCGTGATACTCGTACCAGATTGTTTGGCAGCCACACAGTTGTTGGTTGTTGCTGCAGCCCACACCACCATAACCTTAAAATTGGAATCATAGCTTATGCGTATTCCTTGATTCACTTGATTTTTTCGAGCTCCTCGTCTTTCCATATGGTCAGTTATAATATTTTTTTGGGTAGCAAAGATGCAAAACGAAGCACAGTACCAAAATACACATCAAAAACTGTCAAAAATTACTATGTATAAACAATGACGCCGTTTGAACGTTCTCATTACAATGTTGTCATTTTGCTAATCGCGAGTAGTGAATTTATCGTTACCCACTGTGTTTGTGACTCGAATATAAGGTGACCTCCCTATTTACGTGTCACCTTTTTAAATAAAAATCTCACCTTATACTCGTAGTTGGGCTAATACGGTACTTATAGAGTTGTTTTTTATTATAAAAAGTGTTCCATTTTTTATATGTAATTCGAGAAATCTCTAATATATAAAATAAAATGTAAAAGTTTTCTCTTAAAGGGTTTTTTTTATTTTTAAACGATAATACAATTGTGGAGAATATTTCTATCTTTTTTCTGCTACTTTCGTTCTTCGACAATCTACTGCAGAGGTAAGGAAACTCGTAAAGGTCATTAAAGTGATAACTAGACCAGAACCTCTAAGTGTGATAAAAACAACGGGTAATTTAATTCAGACACACAATTTTAATGGATCTGGGTTTGTTGCATTTCATTTGTCGTGTCCCCAGTAAACTAGGCTTTTGCCTGTATCTCACTGAGGATATATAGCATGAAGAAATAAATCGATACTTCTTTCCGATTTTCGATTATGTAAAACCCCGTTGCACATTCTCATCAACCTGACAAACAGTGACACTCAATTACATATGTATACATCACGCGAAATCAAACTCCTCACACTTCATCACTCCAGACAGGTCAAAATATCCATCCCACAATATACCGCACACAATCATAAAGCAAAAAAAAAATACATTTTTACAAAAACATAAATATAAACCACGAAAAATACCACACTCAAGAGCTCACACAAACCTCTCCCACAAGTCATTCCTCTTGCAAGCCCGAGCATTCAAACTCCTGTCGCAATAACAACCACGCTCCGATCGACTGTCTATTTTTTTCCTCCCTTTGCCTTTATTAAATTCGGCATCGCATTGTATGTCATAGGAGCTAAATAGCCATATTACCTATATGGCTATTTAGCTCCTATGACATGCAATGCGATGTCATAGGAGCTAAATAGCCATATAGGTAAAGGCAAAATATGTTTTGCCCCTAGGGATGGTGAACATTTGATCAGTTGCCATGCGTGTTATGTGTCTCTGCTGAGTCTGCATCTTCCATTCCTCTCGATGATAGTGCCAGAGATTGAAACATTATTTAATGAATGCTATAAAACTTTACTTTAGATATATCATATTTTTGAGAAATTGTAAGTAAGAAAAGTCATTTATGAAACCCTATTCCACAATAAATCAATAATAACCGAGACTTCGAAAATGTAAAAGTAAAGTGGTGAACTACATTTAAAGTAGACTTTTGAATTGGAAAATAGTTACAATAATAATAAAGGGTCAATTAATACAGCGTTGCTAAGAGAGAAAACTCTCCTTAAGAGCGCTTTAACTCAGGATTCATTCCCACTTATGAATTTTGATGAGCCATTCCAAAAAGAATTGTTTTTACGTATTTACAAAGCTGCATACGACATCCCCTGATACTAGGAGGCATACTATTACACACCAAAGAACCACCCATGACAAAAACTCACTTACAATGCCACACTCTATTGGATTGCTTTGGAACAACTGATTTATAAGATGAAAAAGAAATTGACCTCAACGTTCTACTCTTCTCCAAAGGACCATCTTTTAGATTCAGATTCAAAAGATACAATGGATACATCCTATTAAATAAATTGAATACACAGAGATAAAGTTTTACATCAATCCGTTCGCTACACTAAAGGCAGCGTAGATTTATAGAAGTTGACCAATGTGAATATATATATCATCATTTATTGCCGGGCCTCGTAAGTCAAGGATCCCCTGGCCATTCCAAAGTCAATTCAGTTTGAAAGCAAAGCAGTGCCGTGGAGTTTTTTTTAAAGTTAGAGAACCGTTGCACACCAGCAAATTCACCTGCCACACCACTGTACTGGATCCTATGGCACACCGAAGTGAGACATTGGAGCACATCGGCATGTTTTATTTTTCTCTTTTTTGAATAAATATATATGACGAAAGTCATAGGTATCCTTATACCCTCGAATACTAGACGGAAAAAATGCCTGTGCCATTCGAGGAGAGTAGCACAGCGCGGTACTCGAACCGGCGACCTTCCGCACGGAAGTTCAGTGCATTACCACGCGACTATACACCTCTTAAAAATATTTATGACCATCATCTATCAGCCAAGCAGCTACATTGAGAACAAAATGGGTATAGAAATTTATTAACTAGGTAATCCATACGTGTACGAGTACAAACTTAGAAATTTATTGACTAGGTAATCCATACGTACACGAGTACAAACTTAGAAATTTATTAACTAGGTAATCCATACGTACACGAGTACAAACTTAGAAATTTATTAACTAGGTAATCCATACGTGTACGAGTACAAACTTAGAAATTTATTAACTAGGTAATCCATACGTGTACGAGTACAAACTTAGAAATTTATTAACTAGGTAATTCATACGTATACGAGTACAAACTTAGAAATTTATTAACTAGGTAATCCATACGTATACGAGTACAAACTTAGAAATTTATTAACTAGGTAATTCATACGTATACGAGTACAAACTTAGAAATTTATTAACTAGGTAATCCATACGTGTACGAGTACAAACTTAGAAATTTATTAACTAGGTAATCCATACGTGTACGAGTACAAACTTAGAAATTTATTAACTAGGTAATCCATACGTGTACGAGTACAAACTTAAAAATTTATTAACTAGGTAATCCATACGTATACGAGTATACACTTAGACAAATTCGTTAATAACGAGTTTTAACTATACATTACACTTCACTCTTGAATTTCATTCTGGGGTTTTTGATTCGATTCTAAATGGTACCCAAAAACGATTTAAAAAGGATTAGCTCGGTGAAAAAGTTTGTCTGTTAACAATATTCGCAAGCGCTGAATATATGTTGTAGCCTTTTCATATGTGGAATTGATGCTAACTCGTGCCAATGGTCAATCACGAGTTCCGTATTTATTTCAGTAGTTCAAAGCCCAAAGGATCGATAGAATCGTAGAAAATATTGTCTCCCGACTGCGCTCTTTGATATATCCGAATAACCAATTAGATATACGAGTAATGTAACGCAAAATGATGAGTTCATTTCGTATTTTGCATATGGAATCACGTACAACTGAAGATTTGAGTTAAGTAACATGTACGGTAACTTGAGTTCAGTTGTAAATTTTTAATGGAATTTCTTATTAGCACGTCACTCTTAACTAGGAAATTCCGAAAAAAAAATACATATGTACATATTTTCTTGTACTCTCACATATTTAAATGTTATATAATATTTTTGGTATTTATGTTATGAAAATTCTATAGCATGTTTATTTTCTTAAAATTCAAAAAGATTTTTTTAACAATGCTTATATACAAATACATACATACCATCACATCATATCCCTGTCAGGATAGGTAGAAAGGCCAGAGTGCTAGACTTTCGAATCTCAACATATATTCTTCACCTGTTCCAAATTCACCTTTTTATGCAATTCCTACAATTTTTTTGACTTAATATGTTTATTTCTTTCAAAATATCATTAATTTGATCCAACAATACTTTCCTTAGTCGCCTTCTCACATTCGCTCTATATACGAGGCATATCCAGAAAGTAAGTGTACTGAATTTTTGTAGGTTACAATTTTTTTTATTTAAACAAAAAAATTACGTGATTACCGTAGTACATATGTAAGCTATTTTTCGACATAGTCGCCATTCCTCTCAATGCAGGTTGTGAAGCGGGGTATCAACTTTTTGATGCCTTCCTCGAAGTAGTTTCCCGCCAACCCTTCCGTCCACTTCTCCACCTCCTCCTTTACCTCCTCGTCGGTTGAAAACCTTTTTCCACCCATGTGCAGCTTCAGGGAGGTAAAGAGATAGTAATCTGAAGGTGCTAGGTCAGGGGAATGCGCGGGATGGTTCAGGACATCCCATTTAAACGAGGCGAGCAGTTCCTTCGTGGCGTTGGCCGTGTGTGGTCTTGCATTGTCGTGCAGCAGGCAGACTCTCTTTGTCAGCATGCCTCTCCTCTTGTTCTGAATCGCCCTTCGCAATTTTTTTAGGGTCTCACAGTATCTTGCAGAGTTGATGGTCTCCCCTTGAGGCATATTTTCAATTTAAATTATGCCTTGACAGTCCCAAAACACGGATGCCATGATTTTCTTGGCTGAAATTGTGGTTTTGAACTTTTTGGCGGAGGGTGAAGAGGTGTGACGTGACCGTTTTTAAACTCGCGACACCACTTGTACACACTCGTACAATTCATAGCTTTATCACCATATGCAGTTTGTACCTCATTATAAACCTCAACCGGAGGTTTTCCCTTCCAAACGAGATAACGGATGACGCCGCGTATTTCGCACTTGGCGGGAGATTGGATTGACATTTTTCACGAAACGTGTTTTCGCGTCGACACTTCTCAACGTACTGACCTCGAATCGGTCTCGTTGCGGAGGGGAAGGGTCAGGCTACACGGAAGTGTAGCCAACATGTCGAAAATAAATTCCATCCGGTCGTAAGAGCCTCAGTACACTTACTTTCTGGATACGCATAGTATTTGTTTTGTTAGTCTTCATTAATTCATTCGTTCTATTTGCCCAAACCATTACATGCACAAACTATACTTTCATGAAAATTAAAAACCACGAAAAGAATAAAAATTAAAGTTTTGATAAAGCTTTTGCAAAAAAAACATACATAACACATGCAACTCTTTAATGCATCTCTAGTGGTAGTTTTCTTATGAGAAAATATGCATTAAGTTGCATTTTAACATGTGTTAACTACCGTTAGCTAAAAGGCAATCAACTGCACCGCATGCAATCGTGGGGCTGGGACGGAGGTTCTACGGCTGTCACCCTCCGCGCATCTGTGTTGCGGCATAATAAGAAATAAGCTTACCGCGAAACTAGATATGGGGTGGAATAGGGAGGCTCACCTGCTACAGTCATGAATTACGTTACGTTCGTACCACATAAGCTAGAAACTACGTGTAGGTACTAGTTCAACGAAGCTTTTAGGGTTGTAATCAAAGGCGGTGCGTCTTATTTAGTTCATTCACAATAAAAATATGTTATTGCATATTATTAACGTTATAGACAGGAAACATATAATATATGATGTTAATATTTATATCAAGATATCATAATTCGTCTATTTTAGTATCTATTTTTTCCATAGTACTGAATGGATTAGAAATATGGACGATGTGAAGTAAAGAAATACATATGAAAGAAGCCTTTGAGAAGTGGTGCTGAAGATGGTTGCTTGGTTTCTCATAGACGTTTGTGTATTCCAAGCATTACAGATTACCAAAATACTTTTGAAAAAATGAAGAAAAATAATCTTTATATATTTTGGACATTTTACTAAAAAAATAAAGTCTAGAGAAGCTAGTGACTACAAGAACAGTTGAGGAAAGGCGAGTAAGAAGAAGGGGTCCTATAAGATGGACCGATCAAATTAAGGAGTTAATAGGATCTTATTTAACCTTTCCCTTCCTGTGCTAAAAAAATCCGCCCATTCCGGTGCTGTGTATTCAATACACATGTAACAATGAGCAATTTAAAATCGAAAAAATAAGAATATTCATAGCCAATCGATTAAATTGATTAAATTTGAAGTCAAAAGTGATAAAATAATTGAAATTTAATTGCTGAAAACATGAGAAAATATCGGCCGTCGTTTACAAAACGGGCGATGCGACCACCTCAAATGGCTACCCAAAAGCTACTGAAGCGAGCGAACTAAGATTCTATTTCTTGCGTTCCCATATACCGAAGTAGAGTAAGAGTGAGACGTGAATAGCCCCAGAAGAAATTGTTATATTTTTACTGTCTTCTTTACATCTTCCAACTCAATATTTTACAATTTTATTGTCGTTGTATAAGGCTCAATGCAAATATTTCACTCAATAATGTAAACAATATTAATCAACAATTTTTATGGTTGTTTGAAAGAAATTGCCTTTTAGCGACTTTCAAGTGTTTCAATAAATAAATAAACAAACTAAAATACAAAGGAGCTCTGTGGTCTAGTAAGTAAAAAGTCAGTATTCCTATCCAGGGGTTGCGGGTTCGTTTCTTACAAACATTTTTCTTTCAACTGATCATTTTGAACTCAATCACACAAACAATCGATAAAGACGACTTATATGGCCTGGCTGGTAAAACATCTGTCTCAAACCTGAAGGTTTGCGCATTTGATTCCCGTTGGTGTACCATATTTTAAAAAAGGTTGCAGTCAATTTTTAAAACCTCTATAGCGACTATCCGTGCGGTCACTGAACCCATTGAGGCGACCCTTGGACTGCCCGGTCATTGAACTCGCATTCCTTACAATGCGAGACAAGCACTGGGTAAGGGTCGCCCGGTCGATCATTGAACTCACTATTAGCGGAGAAACGAGACAGCGACATATCTTCCGCACTGTCAGTCAAAACAATAAATACCCTAGGTGATGACAATAAATATATTGTGACGCGGAGACGAGACAGCAACATATCTCTTGCGCCGTCTCGCGCACATTCCAAATATTATAAATACCGACGTTTATCAATAAAATACCTTTTTGCATATTCCGATTTCAAACGAGTTTTATTAAACCAAACGATCACCCTCATCTCTTCGTTAAGGAACATCCCGTTCCTAAACCTCTTTTGCCCAAAGGCAATATGCCTATTTAGCTCCCATGACATACAATGGGGTGCCGAATTCAATAAAGGTAAAGGGAGGAAAACCATTTAGGCAATCGATCGGAGCGTGGTTGTTATTGCGACAGGAGTTTGAGTACTTGGGCTTGCAAGAGGAATGACGTGTGGAAAAGGTTTGTGTGGGTTGTTTTGCTGTTTTATATTTGTATTTTTGTATGTTTATGCTTTTATTTTTGTGATTGTGTGCGGAATATTGTGGGATGAATATTTTTGGTCTTTCTGGAGTGATAATGTGAGTTGTTTGATTCCGCATGATGTTTCCAGTTGTAGTTGAGTGTCACTGTTTGTCAGGTTAATGAGAATGTGCAACGGGGTTTGGTTTTTGTGTAATCGAAAATCGGAAAGAAGTATCGATTAATTTTTTCATGCTAAATATACTCAGTGAGAAACGGATAAAAGCCTAGTTTACTGGGGACACGACAAATGAAAGGCAACAAACCCAGATCCATTAAAATTGTATGTCCAAATTAAATTATATGCTGCTTTTTTTCGCAAATTGTGTATATTTCTTATCATGTGTGTAAATAAATAACAAAAAAAATTAAATAAAGGCCTCTAAAAAAATCTTTCTCGTTGGTATTGATAGATTTTTTAGAGGCCTTGATTTAAATACTTGACTGGATTATATGGGTTTGCAATATATTGCAATATATTTGCAATATATTTGCAATATATTATATACAATATATTATATAGTAGATATTACAAATCCATATAACAAATCAACTATTTTGTAGTATATATAACAAAAGCGTTATACAATAAAAAGAACAACTGTGTTTATTACATTATTTTTTTAAGGATATTAAAAGTGAGATAAAAACCAAAAATCGCACCTCAACTAAATTACCACGCATGATTAATCGATTCCTTAATTACCAATCTGCGTCCCTGTTCTTTGTTTACACACTGAGTTGATATATTTAAGTTGCATGCACAGTGGGTAGAATATAGTACAGCATCCATCTCACGAATAAGAGGACAATGTGCCCATCTTTATCCCACAAAAGGCGGTCTGGAAACTGAGAAGGAATGATAAATTGCCAGCAAATTACTCCTTTCGTAGACAGTGTAAGGGATTTGTACAGAATAATTATATTAGAGCGTGAGCATTTGTATTTTATTACAGTCTTTTCTGTGTATTGTTCTTTTTCACTTATTTTTTCTTTAACGTAACACAGAATTTTATTTTAGGGTGGTTACGAGAACATTTGTTACCAGTGGCTTTCAAGATAAAATAAACATTATTTTTGACAAAAGTATCTTTAAGTAATATATGTTTTGAGGATATTGTGGGTCTTCGTATCAGCTGTTTAACCTTTCCTTTCCGGTGCTAAATAAAATCGCACGTTCCGGTGCTGTATATTCAATACTCATGTAAAAATGAGCGATTTAAAATCGGAAAAATAAGAACATTCATAGCCAATCGCTTAAATTAATAAAATTAATCAATCGCTTAAATTAATAAAGTCAAAAATGATAATAATTGAAATTTAATTGCTGAAAACATGGAAAAAAACATCGACCAACGTTCACAAAACGGGTGATGCGACCATCTCAAACGAAAGCCCGCGAGCTACTAAAGCGAGAGAAGCGAGTGAACTTAGATTATATTTCTTGCGTTCCCATATATCGAAGTAGAGTGAGAGTGAAACGTGAGTAGCGTCACTTCTCACCCATAGTGGTTTTTTTAGAATGAATATACCTATGTCACACACTGGCACGCGTTTGATTATATTGGTGAATTTATGCTCGTTTTTCACAAAATATATCTGATGTGGTCGATAAGTGCTTATTGTTATCAATATTATTTTTTTATTCAATGCGTAAATGTATTACGGAGAAACCACTAAAATCTGAACCCAGTATTTATTTTATTTATAAAGATATTAACGTTTTTAGAAGCAATGTGTACTGATTACACATCACAGGGAAGGAAGAGTTAAACAAATCAAATCTGGCAGCAATAGCAGCGATCCATGTATTAAACATTCCTTATATACAGTTCGAGCTTGAAGGATTATTGCCATGTGACTATTATCTCTTCCAACTTGTCAGAAATATGCTTAGTAGGCCTTGAAGGAAAATCAGACTGAAAACATAAAAAAAACTGGATTAAATCCGCAACCGCTGCGTAGGAAGACAGGCGTCTCACCAAATAGACTATGAAGATCATCTTGTAACTCTTGGATGTGCATTCTATAGTCGTGCCGAGTTAACTATTAACAAAGATATGTACTGTACCCGGCGGTAAGTAATACACATCGGGCTTAAGAAAGAGACTGTCGGCTAGCTTTGGCTTTGTAGAGCGTCGTCTCTGTCATCAATACACGTGTTCCGTCGCGATTTGTCAGTCATTGTCAAGCGTTTTAGGGTGTGTGAATGACAGAGACGACGCTCCACAAAGCTGAAGTTAGCCGATTATGGCCAACAGTCTCTTTCTGAAGCCCGATGTGCATTACTAACCGCCGGGTACTCGAATAAATTTTCGTGTTCTGAAAGAAAGTGATATTTTTCGTGAAGATGTGAGGAGAGTCTGTATTGTTAGACACTCTAAATAATATTGGCCGAAAGTGAATGTTCCTCCACTCTATTAGTTTAAGCCATTGAAAGGTGTTTCGAAATTCTAACACGTAGTCATACTTTATTAGGTTAAATATGATTCGCATCCAAATGTTTTGAAGTTCGTTCAATTATCCCAATATATCCTCTAACTGATCTGTATCTATATTGAGTTAATTTCATTAATCAAGTTTTCGTTAAAAGTGTAAATGACATGTAAATAAGAATGAAACATTCTTACAAAATTTTGACATTAGAGTTCAGTTTATATAAACATTTGAGCAGTTTATTTGGTTAATCAGTAACTGTAGGGAAAATAAAGTTTAAATTTATTAGGTGTTAACATAAGTTGTGTCCGTTTTTTTTTTCAAATTTAAAAATTAGTGCCAAAACTAAAGCGATATGGTATAGGTTATACGTCATTCGAAAAGAAATTTTCTGCCCTACAAGGTATTGTGTTTGCTTTTGCGTTACGTATATTATTTTATTTGATTACAAACCTTCAAAATGGAATGTCGAGTAGACGAAAGTGAGCATTCTCGACACCTCCTTTTTTTCGCGTTCAATCGAGGGAATAAAGCTGCCAAAGCTATTCGCGATATTTGCGAAATGTATGGTGAAGATGTTATGAATGAAAGGACAGCTTGTCGATGGTTTTTGCGTTTCAAAGATGGTAATTTCGACAATTGTCGAACGTTGATTTTCGTTGTTTTTACTCAAAACATGTGGAACCCAAGCGCCAAATTTTTGGGCATTTCCTATTGATTTAAGATGGCGAGTTACAATCATGTCACTACAATTCATCTGCTTAGCCAATTCTACGGTGGTTTGAAAAAAATCTTCATGAATAATATGATTTAAGTGGTCCTCATCGAAGTCCACTGGTCGTCCGGAACGCTCCATGTTTTTCAGGTCAAAATTACCGTCTTTGGAGAAAGAGGTGTCGAAAATGCTCACTTTCGTCTACTTGACATTCCATTTAGAAGGCTTGTAATCAAATAAAATAATATATGTAAAGTAAAAGCAAATACAATATCTTGTAGAGCAGAAAAAAATCTTTCGATTGGCGTATAACCTTTACCATTTTGTTTTACTTTTGGTGCTCATTTTTAAACTGAAAAAAACCGACACAACTTATGTTAACACCTAATACTTTAGATACAAATTTCAGAAACAAACTTTATCGAAAGGAGTCTTCAATGGTAGATTCTCGGCTGCCACTAACTGTAACTAAGTTAGATTGTCGTATTTGCTTTGAACGATCTAAAGTTACAGCCCAATCTAAAAGAGATAAACTTGTATACTCGTACATAATTATAAAGTATGAATTAAAACTAATTTAATCATCAGAAAAGAGCCAAGCCCTGTTTTGTTAGGTTGTCTCTCGGGATTGAGCATGATTGTCAACTATCCTGTAGATGGAAAATTCCTATGCATGTATCGGTTTATGGTGTGTAAGCTGTTGCACTTCAGCCACCACGTAGTCATGACAGCTCAAGCACAAATTTTATATGAAAAGGAGATCATATTTCCAAGACGATCGGCAGGTTTATCTACTGGAGTCTTTCATAGAGCGAAGTTTATTAACGATATGAGTATAAGCTACAGAAAACAACAATTTAGATTTAAAACAGTCTTAAAGTAAATCTAGTCTAGAAGTGAATCCGCCAAGAATTGAACTTGCGGTGTTCGCTAGCTTTTGTGAATGCTAACCAAATGAATGCTTACATTATGAATGCTAACCATATGAATGCTAGCCTTATGAATGCTAATCATATGAATGCTAACCATATGAATGGTAACCATATGAATGCTAACCAAATGAATGCTAACCTTATGAATGATAATCATATGAATGCTAGCCATATGAATGGTAACCATAATAATGCTAACCAAATGAATGCTAACCTTATGAATGCTAATCATATGAATGCTAGCCATATGAATGGTAACCATATTAATGCTAACCAAATGAATGCTAGCCTTATGAATGCTAATCATATGAATGCTAACCATATGAATGCTAACCATATGAATGGTAACCATATGATTGCTAATCATATGAATGCTAGCCTTATGAATGGTAACCATATGAATGCTAACCAAATGAATGCTAACCTTATGAATGCTAATCATATGAATGCTAACCATATGAATGGTAACCATATGATTGCTAACCATGTGAATACTAACCATATGATTGCTAACCATGTGAATACTAACCGAGGTTGCTGACGAAAAAACAACATATGTGAACACAATAAAAGACGTTACACATTTAAAGCACTGCCTGACAATTATAATGATTTGCGAGAGATTTCTTACTAAAATATTTTTAACTCTAGAGCTACGTTTGAAATCACATTATGAGTGTGGGACACAACAGAAGTGTTGGACGTAGCGGAAACGATTGATAG
The DNA here is from genome assembly GCA_949825065.1 of Odontocerum albicorne. Classification (NCBI taxonomy): domain Eukaryota; kingdom Metazoa; phylum Arthropoda; class Insecta; order Trichoptera; family Odontoceridae; genus Odontocerum; species Odontocerum albicorne. The sequence goes on along the minus strand of OX463845.1, from coordinate 48,272,430 downwards.
GTTGATGTGGAAATGTGCGCGACATAAAGGATGGTGTAATGATCTTATATATTATACAATATTATCTTTGCCTAGCTGTAGTTTTACATTCAGTCTTAGACTCATATTACTGTCCTGCTTCCTCACTGAAATTACGACACCTGCCGACACCTGCCGACACCTGCCCTCGTTTTGATTGACGCGATCGTCTCTTCTTTTTAAGCGTCTGCATCTCTTTTTGCAGCCATCTTATCATTTCGATTTAATATTGAGTCTTTAACACTTTAAATTAAAATTTTGCGTAACAGAAAAAAATAATTGACTTTTTTTGCTAAATGATTCGTTTCCGGAATGAAATTGGTAATAATAAATAACTGAATGAAACGAAATTCAGAACAGAGTACAATCTTATTGAGAGTAGCACTTTGTATAAATTCTAATTGAATTAACTTATTGACAGCAAAACTTTGTATCAATTCTAAACGAATTAGCTTCTTGACAGCAACACTTGGTACAAATTCTAACCAAATTAATTTATTGACAGCAACACTTTATATAAATTCTAACCGAATTAACTTATTGACAGCAACACTTTGTATAAATTCTTACCGAATTATCTTATTGACAGCAACACTTTGTATAAATTCTAACCTAATTAACTTATTGACAGCAACACTTTGTATAAAGTCTAACCGAATTAACTTATTGACAGCAACACTTTGTATAAATTCTAACCGAATTAACTTACTGATGGTGACACATTGCATAAACTCTAACCAAATTAACTTATTGGCATAACAGTATGTGTATAAAGTGAGTGAGAGTGACATGATGTGAATCTAATAATTCAGTATTAATATTAAAGTTCATTTTCTTTCATTATAAACTGTTTTCTTGGTTTGGAATTAATATCTTTTAACTATTCAAGATGAAATCATTTCCTTTCAATAAATTTATGATTTATAACATAATAATATCAAGAATTGACAGATGTCAAGTAATAATTGCTCAACAAAAATATTTGAACTATGAAGTTATGACCTAAATGGCCTAGTTCAGGGGTCTCCAAACTTTTAAGCCTAAGGGCCACACAAACTCCTCCACCAAGTCCCAAGTGCCAAGACCTAGCAAACTCAACATACTGTAGTTTTAAATTCGCCGGCTAGTCCCAATTTTCGTATTGGGACTAGCCGGCGAATGAGATATCTATGGCGCAGGGTGCGGGGGTGGACTCCGCTCCATTCGCAATTTCGGTTGGTACTTACGGGCAAGTGTCAAGGACATTTCATTGCGGCGGAGATAGCCGATGCGCGTGCTGTGCCTTACGTATTGTTACGGCTACTTACGACTATTCTAAATGTATAGTAGTGACACCAAAATGAAGATGTAATCAAAATAAACTATAACGGGCCGAATACCGGGAAAAACTAGCCCACTACCGCGGGCCGGATTTGTGATGCTCGCGGGCCATAGTTTGGAGACCCCTGGCCTAATTGATAAGACAATTGTATTCATCCAGAAGTTGTGGTATCAATTCCCATTAGAATCCTGATTTTTTTAAAAAAGATTTCAGACTGGTTTTTACTTAAAACCTCTTTTGAGAGAGAAGAGATTACCAATAGCTATAAGCTCAAACTGTGTCAACAAAATTATATTATATAATTTAATATAATTAATTAAATAACTCCTATTAAATCGTAACTATGGCAACACCTAATGTTACCCACGGACGTAAGTTTAATCGATTTTATTGTTTGATGATTTGATAGAAACATCTTGTATTTATTTACTCGCGTACTGGATTTTAATTATATTTTGTGTAAATTATTAGAACGCAAAACGACTTACTTACTGACAATGTCAAAAAGGTTGTCTATCTATTGCATATAGATAGATAACTTTCTTGACATAGTCACGTTTCACCAATAGACGGGCGATGGAAAAATAATGAGTAAGCCTAATCATGGCAACACCTTATTTTACACACAGACATAAGTACAACTAAATTGATATTTTTTAAAGATTTGTTTGTAACAACGTGTACGTGTATTTACATATATTCCCTCGCTCTCTGAGTTGTTTTATAGTTTATAACAATTGCTTAAACCAAAATTTGTCAAGTTAAGCTTTTAGTATTCCCCATAGCACTGAGTTGTCTAGTTAAGCTTTTAGTATTCTCCATAGCACTGAGTTGTCTAGTTAAGCTTCTAGTATTCTCCATAGCACTGAGATGTCTAGATAAGCTTTTATTATTCTCCATAGCACTGAGTTGTCTAGATAAGCTTTTAGTATTCTCCATAGCACTGTATGACGTGTAAACATGGACAATGAGAAGAAATGAAACAAACATGATGGACGTTTTCGAGATGTGATGCTGGATGGCAACATTGATACAAGACCTGTGTCCGCCCCATAATGACATACAGCATGGAGTCCAGAGCCGACACTTATAGAACCAAAAACCTTCTTCAAACCAGCGAAATGAAAGTACTCAAGAGTATCGCTGGCCAAACCCTTCGTGATAGAGTGCGAAACACAGAAATCCGAAGGATGTGTAAAGTTAAAGATATTGTCAGATGGGGACGACAGAGAAGAAGGTTCTGGAATGAACATGTATCCAGAATGGTGGAACCAAGAGCCGTAAGAATGGCCAAGGACAGTATCTCCCGAGCAAGCAGACCTCCAGGATGACCTCCCAAAAGATGGAAAGACGACAGCTGGCAGTCGATGTCACAAGAGGGAAACGATGATGCAGGACCATAACAGGCCAACATGCCTAAAATTAGAGGAGGAAGGAAGGAAGATGTTGGATGCGGAAACTCCGTATCTCATGGACCACGAAACTTCACGAACGTCCGTATCATCCAAGGATCGTCGAAAGACTTTTGATAACATGCAGAAAATAATAATAACATACTTAGGGCATGTTGCTAGAAAGAATAATGAAAGTCTGGTGAAGCTGGTAATCATGGAGACAGCTGATAGAAGGCGAGTAAGAAAAAGATGTCACATGAGATGAACAGATCAGTTAAAGGATTCGACAGAATCCTCTTTGAGCGTTGTATTCAATATAATCCAGGACCAAAAGGGATGGAGACGGATTGTGTACTGAGTTCGAGATTTAACGGAGGACCGCGTTGCTCACCATTGAAGACAATATAAAGGGAAGAAGAAAAACTGTTACTGGTCGAAATTGACTTTAGTAAAATTTAAAATGTCTTAATGTCTATGGTACGAAGATTGTTTATCTAATTCAAGTGATTGGTTTAAAGAAAAATAAAAAATATGAACGCTTTATCCATAGATGGGTGACGAAAATTTTATGAGAGAGCCTATGATTTTAAGCTCCGGTCCAGGCTACAATGGAAGTGTTGTTTTTTTTATGAAGACCGTTATTTGAAACCCTAACCCGAGGGGCCAGACTAAGGCAAATTATTAAGTCCATAGCAAACACTTCTATCAAGGTAAAAGTTTTTCCCTTTGGAATAATATTAGTCAACAAGGTGAAAAATTTAATTAAAATTCTTGCTTGTTTACCCATTTGCATTTTTATTTTAACTTTTAAAATTTTATTTTTATAAAACTTCTGTTGAAGAAAAACGACTTACTTTTATAATTTTCATAGTGATTAGTTGAGTTGGATGTAATCATCGTCATTATCAACATCACGTTTTGTCCATATCAACATCACGTTATGGGGTAGGTAAATATAACAGATTTCCACTTCCCTATATCCTGGTACACATCTTTCGCTTCTATCACACCCATACACCTCGTCATGTATACTTTCTTATTATGAAGGTTTTTCACTATCCAGTTTTTTTAGAATTTGATTGATTTGGTCAAGCCACGTTTTTCCAATGGATAAAAAATACACAAGCATGCTGCAACTATTAAAGCTCCTTGCCCTATACGCAACAGGATATCCCTACCACAAATTGGCTTACGCCATCTCTGGTGGCATCAACGACAAGTACTCTAATCCCCCACTTTGTATTGTGCCTTCTATAACACTCGTCACGGGTAATGCCCATTCATGCAGTACAACTTGGCGGGTTTATTGCCACATGGCAATATCTTCTTATCAATTAGAAATACGTTACAGAGGCCTTAAGTGATAACGAAATAAAAACTATTTTTAAAAACATTAAGCATCTGTGGAAGTGAAATCCGTAACGCCCGGTAGGAAGACAGGTGTCCTACTAACTACATTACGGGATTTTTCTTTATATTATTGATAAAATATTATCACATAGGGGTAGGTAAATTATAAAAGAATGTAGAACGAGAACTCTTCTCTCTCCGTGGTTGCAGTCCTAAGACTGGTTTGCAGCAATTTCAACTCTTCTCCTCCATTCCTCCCTGTCCTGTGCGGCTCTTTTTAAATCTGTATATGTTGAGCAGCGCACGTCCACCAACAGGTCCTCCAGGTACTCTCGGCGTGGGCGTCCCCTAGAGTTTGTCCCCTCGGTCATAACCTCCGACATAACCTCGACAAGAGGGCCTGGCATGCAAGAGGCCCTCTTGTCGTATTATATGACCGATCCATCTTGCACGCCTTTCGGACAGGATCCTGAGCAGGTGCCTTCCTCCTTCGATTCGTTGGAGAATCTCTTCATTTGTGATGTGGTCTCTCCAGGAAATTCCTAATAGTCTTCTATAGGACCACATCTCAAAAGCCTCTAGTCTTCGTCTATCTCTTTCGGATAGGCACCATGTCTCGCAGCCGTACATCAAGATACTCCATACATAGGTCTTGATGAGGAGTATTCTCAGTTTTAGGTCTATATTATTTGATTCTATTATTTTCGACCTTTTATTAAATGCAAGTCTAGCCTGATGTATACGGCTGTCGACCTCGCTCTTGGACCGACCATCCCATGTTATTTTGCTCCCGAGGTAGACAAACTCCTTGGTGTTCTTTAGTGGTTTACCCGACATCACTATTCATCTGGTGTTGTGCTCGGCCTACAGTCAGCAGCTTTGTTTTGTCTTTATTTATCTTCATACTGTAGTTATTTTGAAGAATGCTTTCCATAGTTGTTAAGGCCTCTTGTAGTTCCTCTTCACTTTCAGCAACCATAGCAATAGAGAACTCTTAAATAAGATAAAATGCCGAAAGATTGCACATCTGTCAAATATTAAAAGAAGAAAGATGCCACTTCCCAAAATGTATATAAATGGGCAAAATTGAGAATCGGCAGAAGGCGCCTGTATTGGTTACGCAACATTTGCGTTTGGACAGGTATATCTATCTAGAGAGTTGAGGAGCTGTTCTGTACCGCCAAAGACATTAATTTTCTCAAGAGTGATTGCTAACGTCAGGGGAAATATACGTGGCACACGAAGAAGAAGAAGCGATAACAGATCTCCATTTCATTCTATCCTGAAACATATATTTCGCTTCTGCCACGGTCGTACACCTCGTCATGTGTTTCAACGGGAGTTGAACCTGCATCCTCTCGGGCTGTATAACAGATGTCTTATCAACTAAGTTGTCAAATATTATTTCATACCCGTAAATACATTTCACATCCAATCGATAATTTTATACAGACAAATAAAAAAAGACCAGACAGCAAGTCTTGGAACTAAAAAAAAACTTATTCAAGTAGTAAATTGAAAGTTTATATAAAGCAGACAGACGGTGAAATGGGGTAGCCACCCATTCAAAACAAACATGCAAAAACCATCGGCAAGTAAACATGCTTGAGAGAAGAATAAAACAGAAGATAAATCACAAATATAATATTTACAAAGTAAACTACTCGTATCATCCCTTGCGGGACATTGCATGCATAACATATCTTTAATATATTCAATCCAAACACACTCGTTTTTCTTTATCCATATTCAAATATATTGCCATAAACAATCATATAACACTATTCGCACTTCTTTCATTACCTTCCCGTGTCCTTGCTGGTAAGAGGTCTTTCTTCCCCCCATCATTTACGGGAATTAATAACTAATAGAATATATGATACTAGTCAGAAGTGAAAGGTGTATGTGGAGAAAGGAAACTGATGAAGACGTGGATGGATCAAGTGGACTAGATTTTGAAAGAAGGTAAGATGAGAAATATAAATAGAAGTTTGTGCATTGTACGTCAGTGGTCTAATTAGGAAGATATCCGTATTCCAATCAAGAAGTGTGTACTTCTATTCCCGTTGGAACCCGAATTGTTAAAATAAATTATGTTAATCTGGTTTTTCACTTAAGGTCTTTATAATATATTTATGTTTGGCTGGAAGATATTTTTACGTAGTAATAAACCCACTAAATTGTACTGTATGAAACAGTAATACCTGAGCAGACAGAATTATTATTGTATCATTCAATAATGATTTCTTCTTCTTCAGTTTCAATCCTGAGGATTGTTTAGCAGCAAAGCTCTGCATCTCCTCTTCCACTCTGCTCGGTCTTCAGCGATCCTCTTGAGCTATGTATAGGAGGTGCAATCCATATCGTGGCATATTTGCTCCAGATACTCTCGGCATGGACGCCCTCTGCCAATCGATCCCTCCAGTATATTGTGCAAGAGATTTTCATGTCGCATCATATGACCCATCCATTCTGCACGCTTTTTCGATATGGTGTTTGACAGGTGCCTGGTTTCTTCGATCCTGCTGAGAACCTCGTCATTTGTAATGTGGTATCTCCAGGAAATCTTTAGGATTCGTGTATAGGTCCACATCTCGAAGGCCTCCAATCCTTTTCGATCCCTTTCGCCTATGCACCATGTCTCGCAACCATACATCAAAATACATGTTTTGACCAATTGCTTACGGAGCTTTAGGTCTATGTTGTTGGATTCGAAAATCTTTGATTTCTTATTGAATGCGAGTTTTAATTGGTGGATGCGACTGTCAACCTCTCTTTTTGTACGGCCATCCCATGTAATCTTGATAATGATAGTAATGATGTATGGAACAATAATAATTCTGTCTGCTCAGGTAGAAAAGTATGGAGATATGTTCTTTCGTTTTACCTTGTAAGATACATGACGTGATATATATGAGAAGATCTTTAAAGGTCTGTTTATCTTCTTGATCAAACCACTTTTCAATTTCTTTAGAAATAAAATGATAAAAATGAAAACTTTCATAAATATAATTTGAATCAACTTTTTTACGAGAAATCTATTATTTTTAATATCCACGCCGCTTTGCGAGGGGATATTAAACGACAAGTCTCCGGATTTCTCGGAAGACATTACACCGAGTGGAACAGTCTATATCCACCTCCTAACTTCCATGTAATATCCGGAACAAATCCCGTTCTTCACAACTTGTAATGGAATGAATAAAACGTCAATAAAATCACACGTTTGTAGGTACGTGACCTTTCTTTATTCTTTATTCATTCTTTATTAAAGAATGACAAGTTAATAAAGCTACCTGCTGTCTCCGGAAGCCTGAAATATGAGATTTAGAAAAAAAAATAAACGCATGATATTATAAGGTTAAAATTTATAAAAAAATGTGGAACGGAATGAAAACCGCAGAACAGACTGGCAAAACCATGAGGAAGGATGGATAACATAAAAGTTCCCTATGAGACAATATATGAAATACCCACAGGCAGTCGTCCAACGGAAGGACTTCGAAAAGGATAGCAGGTCAATATCTCAATAGAAATAGTCCTGATGATAACAGACCACAAATCTTACTTATAAGAAAGCAGAAGAAAAGGAAAATTTCAAAACGTTTTTGTAGTGAGTGAGTTATAGTGTCACTCGAGGACTTTGCAGCGAGTAAGTTATAGTGTCACTCGAGGACTTTGCAGCGAGTAAGTTTTAGTGTCACTCGGGATTTTAAAATACTGTTTTTAATTGATGATTGTATTTCTTGTCTATTCTTATATTTTTCTTCGTATGATTATGATTTTTATATTTTTATTAGTATGGTTATGATTTTGCAGCTGTCTGTTTCCGCCCTTAATATTTTGTTCGTCTTTTAATTTTTTGGACAGTGATTGATCATTGTGGCTGTATTTGTGATTTTTTTCAACTTGATTTAAAAGTAATAAATTTGTATTTTGAGACATTTGTGGGGGCAAATAATGACTTTTGATTATGCTCGTAAGAACGCAAGAAATAGAATATAAGTTCGCTAGCTTCAGTAGCTCTCGGTCATCCATTCGAGGTGGTCTCTTCGTCCGTTTTGTGAACGTCGGTCGATATTTTTTTTCATGTTTTCGGCAATTCAATTTCAATTATTATCTCTTTTGACTTAAAATTTAATTAATTTAAGCGATTGGCGGTGAATATTCTTATTTTTTCAATTTTAAATCGCTCATTTTTACATGTGTATTGATGTGTATTGAATACACAGCACCGGAACGCGCGGATATTTTTTAGCACAGGAAGGGAAAGGTTTATAAAAAGGGTTTATTACGTGTTTTCAATTTTAGTATAAAGCACTCGTTAAACTTTCACCATATGGAAAATATAAGGGGGATTGAAAAGTTTTGTCCATAAAAAAAAACAAACCAGATTAGGATTTTTTAGTGTTTATTTATTTTTTAGTATTTAGTGTATTTTCCAATTAATTTGAATTGGAACTTAATGATTTTTTAATTAATATTAACAAGAACACTCTAAAATGTTTTGGTTATATAAAATAGAATGAATGAATGAAGACCAACCAAAAAATACGAGTATATGTGGATAATGTGAGCGAAAGGCGTAATGATAGAAGATCAAGGAAAGTATTATTTATTTTTATTTATTTATATATTTCTTATCATCTGTGTGCAGATGACCTGCAGATATATATTCATTTTGATCCAAATTTCTTTCACACGGCTTTGAACGATTTAAATACAGACCTCCAATCGATCTCGGAGTGGACTGAGAAGCATGGCTTACTCATAAATCCTACGAAGTCTCAAGCGATCCTCATTGGAAGCCCTCAGCTTCTCGGTAAATTCAACACTGACTTACTTCCTCTAATATTACTTGATGGCTCTATCATACCATTACATAAAACTGTTAAAAACCTAGCAGTGCTAATAGATAACACTCTCTCATGGCGAGATCAAATAAATGCTCTTCTTCAGCCTTCATGTTACAGAAGAACAGCTGGACAAATTACAGCGTCTCCAAAATGTTTGTCTTAGATATATTTTCAACCTACGAAAGTACGATCTTCATACTTCATCTTAAGAACGAACTTCATAATAGAAGGCATTGAACTGATTGAATGTTAGAAATAGACGCCAAATTCACATACTGTATCTATTGTATAATATTCTTAACAGTCCCGCCGTCCCCTCTTACCTCACCGAAAAAATTCAGCGTCTTTTCAATAATGAATTAGCGCTACGCTCAAACAGAGATTGTTTATTGGCCTTTCCAGTTCACCGCTCCGTCCTTGGCATGCTTTAAGAAACGGCTGAAAAAACTCTTGATTTCTAGTCAGTAAAATAACGTGTTTCATTCCTAATTTTTCTATTCCTTACCTCTCCACCATCCCTTCCTTTCCTTTTGATTGATGATATCTCACTTTAAATGAAAAATAATTTTCGGGTGATTGTCCCTCTTTGTGGGGTTCGTGGGCATATGCTCACGTATGTGTTTATGGATTTCGTGGGGATGGATAGTCGTGTGAATTATGTATGCAACCATGTAGCTTGCTTCGTTTACTTTTGTCTGGTTGGTTGGAAAAGGTTGCCGCCTGGTAATACGCCCGCCAGATTGTATTTGAAATCTTATAAATACATAATTTGTGAGTAAAACTACAGGTTATTTCATTTGGACACACAATTTTAATGGATCAGAGTTTGTGGCCTTTCATTTGTCATGTCCCCAGTAAAAGTTTCAGCTAGTATCTAACTAAGAATATAAAGTATGGTTGGTTCAAATGAATTATATTTTAAAAGAAATAAATTTAAAAGTTAGATTCTGAAATATCCAGTTTTTTTTATATTCTTAATGCTGATAAAAGGGGATTGTATTCCAAAACTACTTTAAAAACCATTTAATGGTGTGTATGAAATATGGGCGAGAACTTTCCGATACACATTTTTTAATATGTCCGAGTATGTAAGACGTTTATTGTGTTTTATATTTTTTTGAACGAATAAATAAGAATTCTATTCAATTTATTCCCTTTTATATGAAACAAAATTCTTGAATAATGTATAAACTTTACTTTATTTGATTTAAAACTAGTATTATCATATTTATATAATTTTCCATGTGGAATTCGTGACGGACAGTAAATACGGTGGGATGATGTAAATGTCTTTTAACGCGTTGAATATTCCAGTCTGCTTAGATATTTTCTATTCTTTCCTCTCGTCTCCATCTTCATTAACATCAACGTCACCTAATAAAGCTATGCGAAGTATTCTTGGCCTAAGTTTATTTTGCTAAAAGTTTTAGAATTCCTTAGGTAACATTTTCAGAAAAGATAAGTAAAAATTACAAAACTTAAAACAAGAATCACGAAGATGTTTTGAACATTTCACTTCAAGAATGAGATTTTTTCTCCGTAAATGAATTATGTTATGTGTTAAATTCAAGACTTAATTGCTTAGTTGGTAGGAAGCCTATTTTCCAACCCGGGAGTTATTAGTTTGATTCCCGTTGGTACCCATATTTTTTTTAAATTTCACAATACACTGAACTCTATCATAAGCTATATATGTGTAACTAACACATATCGGAAGGCCTACAAAAGCTAGCTATGTGTAACTATCACATATCGGAATATCTACAAAAGCTAGCTAAGTGTAACTGTGGCGGTCGCACACTCGAATACTGTGGGCATTCATACATACGGTCAATGACCGATGAAATGACCTTCGGATTCCTTGATAAATCTAAGTAAACAAGTCCGAAGGTCACCCGCCGGACATTCATCCCATAGCCGAGCGGACCGCACTCCATACTAGAGAGAGAACGCACCACGCTGTCTCGCCGGTTCCGTTAATAGATTGTTACCTACATACATCAATTAATCGTTTTTGCATTTACAGAAACGAGACGCAGGCATATCGCGAGCGCATTCTCGCGCGCATTCTAAAAAGATATAAATACCTACGTTACTAATAAAATTCAACATACTCTCTTTCCGCATTGCGATCTAACGTGTTTTATTATTTATCAACAAATCATTCTCATCATCTCTTCCCTCTAGGATACATATCTCTAAACAACTATCACATATCGGAAGGCCTACAAAAGCTATCTATGTGTAACTATCACATATTGGAAGGTCTAAAAAAGCTAACAATGTGTAACTGTCACATATCAGAGGGTCTACAAACGCTAGCCATATGTAACTATCACAAATTGGAAGGTCTATAAAAGCTAACTATTTGTAACTATCACATATCGGAAGGTCTACAAAATCTAGCTATGTGTAACTATCACGTATCGGAAGGTCTTCAAATGTTTTTTTTAGTTCGTCATCCTTTCGTAAGTTTTCTTTGGTTTTCTTACCAAATATATATTTGTTGATATATGCTCACGCGGAAAAATATCCAACCTAAAGATTCTAAATATCTAATTTAAAGAAACTCAATAAACGGTGCTTTACAAATTGTCATTCTAATGTATTCTTGTATCACACTTCTGTTATATATAGCATACCCTGGTGGGCTTTTTGTCATGTGACAATCTCTTCAAACTAACCAGATGATGTTTAAAGAGGTCTTAAGTTGAAACTAGTCTTGAATACATTTTTTAAAATCTGGGTTCCAACGGAAAATTAAACTTGCCTCCCCCGAATTTGGTTATTGGGCCTCGGGAGTCACATTTTTTTATTATTATTTTATCTGATTTTCATATTTTCACTTGAGACCCATTTAACATCTAACTAGTCAGTTTGAAGAGATTTTTACAAAAAAGTATACCTGCCAGGTTATGTTGTACGCAACGAAAATGTTATACATTACAATATAATGGCAATATCTACTGAAAAGACACCACCTGTCTCTTGCAATTCAATTCTTGAACGTGAATATAGTGTATCAAGTCAAACAATAGGAGTATAATTTCACTTATATTTATTAAATTACCATGGTAATGTACGGCTTTTTCGACCATTAAAAATAGTTACAGCGATTAAGAATGTCCATGAATACAATTTCAACGTGCTACACGAAAATATCGTATATATATATATAAATATCATACTACGTACCCGGCGGTAAGTAATACACATCGGGCTTAAGAAAGAGACTGTCGGCCATAATCGGCTTTGTAGAGCGTCGTCTCTGTCGCACGATGCGCTAACATTCTCGCGACGGAACACGTTTATGAATGACAGAGACGATGCCCTACAAAGCCGAAGTTAGCCGATTATGGCCGATAGTCTCTATCTTAAGCCCGATGTGTATTACTTGCCGCCGGGTACTGTACACACATGAGTATAAAACAAGCATACAAAAGTTATGTCATTGGTGGTCCAGTGCCGTAACATATAAAACACATAATCTGTTTAAAAAAAATAAGTATATACGTGTAGTTAAATTTCAACACTTTAAAAGGAATATGTTTTTGATAAATGGAGGATATACATATAAACGATCACGCAATCTCCCTGTCAAGGTAGGCAAAGAGGGGAGAGCGTCAAGTGATCGTGATCTTATCGCAACACACATACTTTGCATTTTTATTATCCATACACCTTCTCATACAGCTACAACGATTTTTCTGGCTTTTTACATTTCCCTCTTTTAAAATATTCAAAACTTTTGATCCAGCTTTACCTTTCTGGTCTACCTCTACCACGCTTTTCATTCACATCTGTAGTGTAGATTGTAAGATGGGCTACTTCTATCTCCGACATTATGAAGTACACTAACAGTTGACTCATGTGGTACATACTTGTACTAAGATCTTGCAATTTATTAAGTTATTCAGAATTTTTGACTGAGGTATTGAATAATTAATCAATAATAGGAAAAAAACATTTACCTTTTTTTCATACTTTTATGTTCTCAGAACAAACTGTCAAAAGCCTAGTTTACTGGAGGCATGATAAACGAAAAGCAACAAACCCAGATATAGTACCCGGCGGTAAGTAATACACATCGAGCTTAAGAGAGATACTGTTGCTTTGTACAGCGTCGTCTCTGTTGCACGATGCGGTAACAGTCCGTGCGACAGAGACGACGCTCTACAAAGTGACAGTCTCTTTCTTAAGCCCGATGTGTATTACTTACTGCCGGGTACTAATTTTGCATGGCTTCCTTTTAAATAACGAATTTTTCATTCTTTGTTTTATTTTTCAGAGATCTTGGAACTTTAAAAGAAAACATCAACAAGAATGAGAAAAAATATATATAAAGTTACCAATAAAAACTCGTCCATAATATTTTCATTATCAAAAACATAGGAACGCCATAAAACGTCTTAATACAGGCCAGCCCACAGCCTGGCACTTTACGACATCCTAAGTCGTAGTCGACTAACAGAAAAATACTACCCTAAAAAAATAGGGGTCGTGTTCTTCTTGCCCCGCGACTTCACGTGGGAAACTCTTTAAAAAATATTAATTATTTATTCGTTACCCATCATCCTGTTCTTCACCCCATCATCCGTGAAACTCAACCTGGAAAGATAACTTATTAAATTTTATGGTTAAAAGTTTTTGAAGCGGTTTATCATAAACCTAACTTTCAATACGCTTTACATTCGAGTTTTATCCGACGCTTTATTCGCAGTATAAAGCCCACAAGACATCATCTAAAAATTGCTTACGAATTTATGTGAGTCTATATAAGGACGACCTCTATTGTCTGGTTGATAAGACGCCTGCCTTCCAGCCTAGTAGTTGCGGATTCGATTTTATTTGTACCCAGTTTCTTTAAAAATGTTCCAGTTATGTTATGTACTGTTATCTCTCAAAGCTTGTTTAAAATTTTCAGGTTGATTAGAACAGTGTTCCCCAACCGGTGGTCCGCGGCCCTGTGCTCGGCCGCAGAGCCTTTCCGCCGGGCCGCAAACAGTATGTCAAATTTCAAGAAATTCACCATGCAAAAATATTAAATATAGGATTTTTTCGCTTGGACGTTGACTTGTATTTTTTAGTAATTGTTAAATAAATATAATTGGCGTGATAATGCGACACGATGGTCGCTGGTTTTCTCAGAATGGGCAGTCATAAATCTTCTCAGATACACCAAGGGAGAACGGAAATATTTGCTCTTGGATAGTGAACTCGGATGCAAAACCCTACCTAAATATATTTCCAAGAATTTCATAATATATAATTGTTTTCATTTTGGAATGGACCGGTGAGAGTAAATACAAGTAAAATAATGTCAGATACAGCACTGCAGCCAAGAATATCCAATATATTAGCAAAGATGCAACAGCAGGTTTCGCATAAGTATGTTGAAAAACCCCCATTTTTTTTGTTAAATTTTAATTGTTTCAGACAATGTTACAATTAAAATTGTAACTGTTATATGTATATTTGTTAATTATATTGTAGTTACATACGAGCATGTCCATCTGTCACAAATTAAAAAAATATTAAATAAAAAAAAACATTTTTATTTCAGTATTAGTGGTCCGCGGAAAAAAAATCCTTTTTTTACCGGTCCACAGGTCTAAAAAGGTTGGGGAACACTAGATTAGAATAGATTACTGCACAAGAAAACCAAACTTGTTTATTGTACTAAATTACACTTTTACAACAAAAGTGTAATTTAATACAATAAAGTGACTTTCTCCGTCGCCTGGCAGGTAAAACGTCTGCCTTCTATCTCGGTTCTTGCGAATTATAGATTCCCGTTGTTGACCATTCGTCTAATTCTAGTCCTTTAAGATCTATCTGACATGTTAGTGAGAATAGCTTGCCACGTGAAAATAAACCGTCAAGTGTATAATGTATACACCATCTAATATTTTATAAGATCATCTAAAATCCATTCAATATAGCGTACCACAACAATATCAACAAATATATGACATATTTACCGTTGTTACATAATTCACATCGAATTCGAATACTACGTTTGTTCGTTAAGACTGCCCTAAATCTTCCTGTCATTGCACTTTTATATTGGGCGCCTGATTTACAATGGGCATCCAGTTTTTTTTAACTCCTTTCGGGTGTTAAAATAGTGCAGTTTTTTACTATTGACCGGGCAGCATTGTTAATACGTGACCCAAACCTCTTCAGAGCCTCACTTTTTTTAAAAATGGTTTGACGAGCTCTTCAACGAACCTTCGACGAGTCTTGTGAATCTTTGTGTAGATTGCTCGTGATCAAGAAGACAGTTTAACCTGTTCACCGCGTTAAAAATCAAATTCCACGAATCCTGTGCGCGGCACAATTTCAGCGTTTTTAAATTTCTAAGTTAAAACACATATTTTGTTTAGAACCACTGATATTTGATTACAACACCAAGTAAACATGACACTTAAGTAATTTTCTGATAATAAATAATAGTCATTACTCTTAAGGAGACTCATTAAATAAAGGAGATAAACTTAACATTACGTAAAATAAACAAAGGAATGCTACGATCAAATCAATGCTTCATGACACTCACCCAATCAAATGCATATAGCACTAGTAATGTTTATTTACGTAAGAGAGACTTAGTAATGTTTATTTACGTAAGAGAGACTCATCGCAGGACTCGATCCGCGAGACAGGTCGTTAATGCTGGAAATATTGAGAAACCAAAAAAATTCGGCGCTCTGTTTATTCAACAATATCTCATAAACTAATATATTATTTGACAAGGTTTTCAGAGATGTCGCTAGAATAAAGATTATTTTAAATTTTAGTTCAATTTTTATTCCGGTTTTGTGTCATTTTTTTTTAAGTATTTGTGATTTGAAACTTGGATTGTCGTCAGATCACAGGCGTTTGTGCTCCCCGCGGGGAACACGTTAAAGAGGGTTGTGGTTACTGGAAGCGTGTTAAGACGACGCACAAGAGAAATAGACCCAATGCGCTGGACTGACCAAGTGAGATATGCAACAGGACTACCCTTAAAAACTACCCTTTGATCCGTAGAGTGCAGTAATGGATGGTGAGGAGTCATCAAAGGTTATTATGGTAGTCACGATGGTCAATTGTGAGATACAGTTCGATACAATTGGGCATGGATGCCCCCATAAGGAGAGTTTTTTAAGCGGGGCATTTAACAATAAGAAAGTCACATGTGACTCTTCAGCTTTTACTATAGTTTAAAAAAATATTGATTGTTTGGCGTTTACAGCTTGTGTAGTTAGCTATATGGTTTTCGATCTTGATATGTTTTTCAGGTCCAAGATACAGAACTCAGTTTTGAGAAAACAATGGATCAAGGTGCATTATGAATGTTTTGTGGTACAACTACTTGAAGTAATAAGACAGTTCGTTTTCAAATGCAGCAAGAGTTAATTTTATAGGAGTTTTTGTTAAATCATTATATAGGGAAGTTTATATTGTGTCTAGTAGGCGTGTTTTAGCGTCCAATATTATTTTACGAAATCCATAATAAATTTGAGTTAGCGGAGATTGAGGATGAGTTATAGAGTCTGATAAGTAAATTGTATGAGAGATGTAAATGGATGTTGCAAAATCCAAAGTTATGGAGATAGAAAAGTGTCGAAGGAAAAGTAAATGCGATATATGAGTGAGTAATGAAATATTAGAACAAGTTGGAGAATTTTAATATTTATGTAGTGTTTTCTCAGATGATGGAAGAGTTACGAGGGATATTTAACGGCGTGTTGCGATAGGAAACAAAATAAATGGGGTACTAAAACATGTGTACTAGCACTGAAAAGTATCGAAATTTGCCAAGATGATAATGTCCACAACAGTATTGATGTAGAATATGAACATGGACAACCTTCATGGCGTGGTTGGTAAGACACTTGTCTTCCAGCTCAGGGGTTGCGGGTTTAATTCTCGTTAGAACCCAGTTTAAAAAAATATATATATTTCAGTCTGGTTTTCTCTTAAGGCCTCTTTTACATTTTTCTGGTCGTTTGGAAGATATTTCCACATGGCAATAAGCACGCTAGGTTGTACTGTGTACAACAAAGGTGTAATATACAATAATATAATAGTATAAGGGAAATATGTGGGTCGTAATAGGAAAGTCAGGCGCTATCTCCTGTCTGTCTACTCCGATAGGGGGTGATGGTATGTACTAGTATGTATATTTTTTAATGAAATCCATAATAAATTTGAAAGGATATTGCGTCATGTGTACCGCACTTAACGAGATATTACTTAAAACTTCAACGTTAATGGGTTCTTTCATTTTGAAAATTAATCTTTGCACTTGGAAAGACTTTATTATATGAAGTGCAGCTAAGAGATTGAATTAATTATGAAGTTTAAAATGAGTGCACAAGTTTTTTTATCTTTCCTTTCTTTCCGCTGATAATCGACAAAAGCGGTAGCTAAAAATATCCATAAAAGAGTTATGTTCCATTGATATGAGAAATCTCAGAATGTAATGGTTGGACCAATGTTTTGGCGTATAGTGGACTTTTATATTTATTGAGAGGGTTCATCACACCCATGCTTATGGGCGCAGTATGTTTTTGAAGATCATTACAATGATAGGTTATTGGGTTTCTGCCAATGTATAAGGCTAGTACAATAAGGTAAAGAATATTTGAGGTTTTAAAGTCAATTGTAGTTATTTGAAATTATTCAGGTATTCTAAAAAAGCAGTTCTGCATGTCAATATAACATTTACACTTTTGTTATATACTGGTAGGGGGGTCGAACAGAACTGTACACAATAGAACTTGAGGGATATATTGTCATTCGAGGTGCATGACTGCGTGGTAACGCACTGGACTTCTGTCCGGAAGGTCGTCGGTTCGAACCCTGCACTGTGCTACTCTCTTCGAACGACACATGCACTTTTTCCGCCTAGTGTTCGAGGGTATAAGGATACCCATGACTTCGGTTATATCTATTCTTTAAAAAAAAAAACTATAATCATATTAAAGACACCTTTAGTGAAAACCAGATATTCTTCTATTTTTTTTTTTGTTTTTTTTTCTTAATTTACATGTACAAGAGCTGAAAAATATCTGATGTTCTCGTGGCCAGGCTCGCCTCCTATTGGTAGGGGTGTATCTTGACGGGGGGATGTTATGAGATGATACCAGACCTTTTGATAGCTTCTCTATTAAATGCATTTTAATATATTAAAAATATATGTGCCATTTTAGGTTATTAGTAGGTACATAATATGTTGCTATTAATAAACATATACTTATATTTTTTAACGAAATCCTTTTTAAAATTCTAAGTTTTTTTAACCTGGCGAGTTTATTACCATGTGGCAATCTCTTCCAACCAACCAGAAATATGTTTTTATAGGCCCTAAGTGTTAACCAGACTGCGACCCCTAGATTGGAGGACAGTTGTCTTAACAATTATAGCATCTGTCTTTAGTGACATGATAGCTTTGATAATGATATGATAGCTTCTGTCTTTAATGTATTTTCTGCAATTTATGTGTTTTTGAAGTGTATTTATATACAATTTATTGGGTGTTAACATAAGCTGTGTCCGTTTTTTCCAAATTAAGAGAACAAGAGGACACAATAAAAAAAATTATAAAAAATTAATCAAAAATGTATTCTACTTCATTATTTTACAACAAATTAGTCAATAATGTATTCTCCTTCATAATTTTACAACAAATTAGTCAATAATGTATTCTCCTTCATTATTTACAACTTCTTGCCAACGTTCTACAAGGTTTTAAATGCCTGTGCGATAAAAAAGCATCCGATCTTGACTCGCTGAATTTGTCCAACCATGTTCGCAATTCGACGTCATTATTGAAGGAACATCCATCAACGAGCTGTCCTTTCATTCAAAGCGTCTTCACCGTACACTTCGCAAATGGCAGTGTACGGTGAAGACGCTTTGAATGAAAGGCATTTGGCAGCTTTATTCCCTCGATTGAACGTGAACAGAAGGAGGTGTCGAAAATGCTCACTTTCGTCTACTTGAAATTCCATTTTGAAGGCTTGTTATCAAATCAAATAATATATGTAACGTAAAAGCAAAAACAATATCTTATAGAGCAGATTTTTTTTTCGAATGACGTATAACCTTTACCATTTTGTGTTACTTTTGGTGCTCATTTTTAAATATGGAAAACAACGGACACAACTTATGTTAACACCTAATATTATATACTCGTACATACTATGTTGCTATCAATAAACGTATATTTATTTATTTTATTTATTATAGCACAGAGATCGTCTACCATATATCCATAGTATTTATATTACTTTCGTGTTCCTTGTAGCAAATTCATTTTTATAAAGAATATAATATATTTAAAAATATGCTTACAACCGAAATAATATCATTGAAAGAGAATCCACTACCGCATTATATAATATAAAATAATATAACTCCACAATACTTGGTTGTGACTGAGGATTTGTGCTGAATAAAGGAAACACTCGAGATATGCCACGTATACAGAATAATATATATTTATTTGGATGATCCTTCAATAAGGAAATATATAACCGCTGAATCAACCAGATTTACTGTAACGACGCATTTTTTTATTAACGTATAATCCTTTTTTTTTCATTTCAATTAATAAATTTACTAAACTATGATTTAACTGTGTTGTTGAACTATATTATTAAACTTTAACCTATTTTTCTTAGAATGAAAGCTGTGAATACTGATAGGAACTGAATTCCACGTGAACAAATCATCTCAGAGTGCTCTTCTTTATATTACTCAACCGAAAATTCAACTCAACATCAACCCAAGCTCAACTCAACCTCAAACCAACCTCAACCCTTAAGTTTATGTTCATTCCTAAACACTTAAGTAATTATTATGTCATACATTTACTCCCGTATCTTCATCTAAGTGCTCACATTTGAACATCATTTGACTGGTGTATTTTAGTATAATAATTATTTATAGCGCCGTTTGGAAATCTCTCCAGAAGAGCGGTCTAATTTAGTATTCGAACCCACTCATAAATTTTGATTAGACCTACCAAAAATATTGTCTTTAAGTGCTTCACAAAGCTGCACACGCCACCAATATTTCTGACATTAGGAGACAGGCCCTTCCATGTCACAGGACCAGCAACGGCAAAAGATCTATCAAGATACCACCAATATTAGATTAATTTGGAACAAGCAATTTATTAGATGAAGAAGAAATCGGCCTTAGATTTCTACTTCTCTCCGAAGGTACATCCCTAAGAAACAAATTCGACCATCCCTAAGACACAAATTCGAACACCCCTAAGACACAAATTCGAATATCCCTAAGACACAAATTTGAACATCCCTAAGACACAAATTCGACCATCCCTAAGACCCAAATTCGAACATCCCTAAGACACAAGTTCGAAAGATACAAAATAGATATTCCAATATTCATTACATATAGTAATATATTATAATATACGTAAAATGTAAAGCCTTAGTATAAAGAAATTATTAGGCTGTATAATCTTTAATATCTTCTTCATCCAATTCCTAAATATTCCATTTGTAGCATATTTATTAATAACTTCAACTTTGCTGGGGCTTCATTGGCATCGAGGTGTTTTTGTATTTTCTTCGAGTTAAATTTATTATTAATAATAGATTTAAAGGTTGTAACTTGATATAAAATCGATAATTTGGTCCAAATACTACTCAAGCCTTGAACAACTTCACTTTGAAGACTTGAGGCTTCTGATTATCCTGAAAACATGACCCGGACTATCTAGTTAAGGGCTGATTTACAACTTTCCGGAGGCAACAGTTCATTTTTCCTGTGCCGTTTCGTATCCTAAAGCGTTATTTTTATCGTATAAAAATAGTTAACGTACTGCTTAAACTTTTAAACTGAATATTTTTGGCGGAATTTCATTATAAATAGAAGTAAATCAAAATATTTGTTTACTTTTATCCTATGTTTTTTGCCCATTTTCCCAGGTTTACGACCACCATTTTGATGATGCACAAATAGTCAAATGAGTAATAATTAGTTATATACAATTTAGTTGAATATTTTATTAATTTGTTTAAATAATTCAGGCGCACTTTTGTGGAAATTAATCAAAAACAGAATATAAAAATTAAACACATAAATTCGTTTTCATCCTGTTTTTTTCTTAGTGTTCGCATTTCAATACACTGTGCCGAGTTTCCTCAAGTGAGTTAATAAATATTTCCTCTTAATATTATTGACAACATTTAGTATGAGTTATAGCACAGGTTTCTAATTTAGTTCAATTAAGTCACCTGAGAAAGACACAGTGCACGTCGAAATTGTATATTCGTAGTGATGTACCAAAAATACAATGGTGGAAAGCAAAGTAAAGGGTTATATTTTGTCATTAAATGTGCCAAAACAATGCCAAATTAGTGTATTTTGATGTGGTAAACCTATTCCCAAGTATACCAGTTGCAAAAATGTTCTTAATATACATAAAAACCTGAAATTGCAACATTAAATTTACTATAGAAATAGGACCACAGAACGGGAAAGGCAAAAATGGAATACTTAGCAACAGTGGTGTGTATAAACTTTTATGTGCTGACTGTGATAATTTCTATATAGGAAAGACAAAGAAGATCATTTGAAAAGAGATTTCGTGAACACAAATTCGCCTTAACAAATCCTCTAATTTATTCTGAAATGGCTAATCATTGTCACAGTGAAAACTAGTTTTTCTGTCGATGATGCCAAATTCTTACACATCAGTAGTAACGGAAATAAATTGGACAGATTAGAGGCTCTAGAAATTTCTAAGTCAGTACATCGAGGCGAACATCTGGTAAACACGTATATCCCAAAAATCTCTCCGCTGCTGACCGAGATCGTCCCATGCCTCCCTCAGCCCTCAGTCCCCAACCCGAATGTTCCCAACCAGTAGAAGCGTGTTTATGTGTTTATCGGTACCAATTCGAACAGAATTCAGTCTTGTTTGTGCTCCCCTGAAGATGAGATGAACACGTTGAAACCGGTAGGGTTATACCGTTCTAAAAAGTGGAATAAACAGTGTTTGATAAAACAAATTTCAATTATCAAATTTCTTAAAAATTATGACTAAAATCACGCAAAAATACTTAATTTTGACAACTGTAGGAAAGATTAATTTACTGACATTACGATTTCGAATCACCTTTTTTCTTATAAAATGGCGGCCTTTAAGTTGATGATAACGAGATAATTAGAATGCTCTTGAATGTTGATGAATATTCTAAGAAACTCCAAACAATAAAATAAATAGCTAGAAATAATGGAAATACGGACAAAATATAACGGAAATAAAACACTTAAGACTAAAGGATACGATAAATTAATAACTTTATTAACTTCAAAATAAAATAACTGAATAGCGTAGAAATTGAAGGAGAATTCTACATATTGATGAAGTAACCAAGATCGTCTCACGGTTACTTCCAGAAAAAATAAGTCCTGTATATTATACCAAAAATAAGGTAAAAAGTTTTTAACGACAAAGACAAGGGAGATAAACCACATAAAAGCGGCTTATATTAAAAATGTTTGCAAAAGTACATGGATTGGAATGGCACAAAGGAACACGCGCATTATAATATAGGATAATAAAAAAAAAAACAGATGAGTGAGACTCTCGCGGGGTAGAAGGGAAACTTCTTAGCTTCTGGGAAAAGTTGAATTTATGCATTGCATTTTTTCCATTTAACGATTTTTTTTTGGTATTAGGATTTTGGTTATGTGGAATTTAATTCAAGAAAATCTCTCTTTTTTTAAATTAAATTCTAATATAATACGCAAGCGTTTATTGGTTGACTTATGCTACGCATACACACTGTACACGCGGCGCATGCGCGTAGCGTGTCTATGATGTGCTATAGATTTAAATGAAAAATTTATTTAAATAAAAATTAATAAATTTATTAAATAAATTTGTTTAATTTTATTTTTTTTAATTTTAATTTATTATTTTATTTACCTAATTTTAACAAATTTAAATTAAATTTTTTAATTTATTTATTTTGATTTGATTGAATTTAATTTTAATTAATTTAATTTTAAATTACATTATTTATATTTATTTAATTTAATTCAATTTATTTGATTTAATTTTATTTCATTTTTATTTAATTTATTTGTATTTAATTTTATTGGATTTTATTAAATTTTTTTATTGAATTTTTTTTATTTAATTTTATTTTATTTATTTAATTTTATTTAATTTAATTTTATATTTAATTTAATTTTATATAATTTAATTTTATTTAATTTAAATTTAATTTCTTCACTCAAAATAGACGAAGCGTTTCACTTTTCGTGACGTTCAGGCCAATTTGCCCTACCGCGCCTATAGAAATTTCACTTCAAAAAAGAATTCGCTCAACATATTATAGAGAGAAAATAAAAGATTAACAAACGTCACAAAAAAATGTTAAAATAACAAACTTTACAGCATAAGAGTTATAAAAACTCAAAAGTAAAACCATAAAGTAATAAATAGCCAAAGAATGCAAAAGGTTTCACCCTTCGTAAATATTTTTCCTTTAGGTCAATAGACAACCCATATGTTACTTCCTAAATGACATGTCACAAGTCTGATCTAAGTACTGCTCTCCTCACAAAAAGGAATCATTCCGCTTGAAGAGAGCATTGGGAAAGGAGGTAGAAACACGTGTTGAGGGGATTAATGTAATTAGTACAGTAAAAACAGTTATTTGTTATAAAATATTGTATATTTTATTTCGTTTTTTTTAATTATATTTGATGCGGATTCTTATAATATGCGAATTCTTGTAACTTGTAACTAAATACGTGCAAGAAAAAATCAATTTTATATCCACAAACGAGCGAAATAATCCGCGACTTTGAAAAAAGAAAGGGAAAGGACTTACTTCAACGTAAAGAGATTCCTTTTCATGTCCCGATATGTCTTCTCCCCGCCTGGGCAGCCCCAGGGCTGCTTCACAGGGCGGGGGCTGCTCGGCCCGTGCCTCCCCTGCCCGCAGGGCACTCAGCCTCCTGTTTTCCTGTTTCCACGAGAGCGCCGTGAAACTCTCGAAATACGATCCATCAGTTTCTTGAACTCTGAAAAGAAAAACGAACATTGTTTATTTTTAACATACATACAAATCACTTTTGACTTCAAATTAAATTAATTTAAGCGATTGGCTGTGAATATTCTTATTTTTCCGATTTTAAATTGCTCATTTTTACATACCATATAGTATGTATTGATGTGTATTGAATATAAGTCAAATAATTGACCAAGCGAAAAGTAATGGGTAATGAATGAATAAAGCTTATGTCATTGCTCGTCCTGTGACATGGAATAGTCTACGTCTTTTTGTTAGAGATATGTGTGGCGTGTGCAGCTTTAGGAAGCAGCAAAATACAACCCTTTTGTGAGGTCTTATTCAAATTTATGATGTTATGTAAAAACTACCCATATACACAACATTACACATAAAGCCAAATGTGTTACTTGCATATATCGAAAGAACTACAAGTGTTTCTTTGTAGTTTTTCTACCTGCGGTTTTCTTACTGAATATGTTTTTCTGGACATATGCAGATGTGGGAAAGTACCCAACCCGAAATCTGTAGTCATTATTCTTATATTTACACTCAACTTATGTTTATATCATCATCATCATTGTCAACCAGGGTCGATCCACTACTGGATGAAGGTCTCCCCAAGTTGACTCCAAATAGTTCGGTTTTTTGATCGCTGATGCCATGTGATGCTGCCATGCTTCCTGATTTCATCTATCCAGCGTACCTTCGGTCTTCTTCTGGGCCTCTTTATGCCTCTCGAGTACCATTGGATTATTTCGGATGTCCATCGGGAGTCTGACATTCTGGCTACATGTATACACATGTTTATATGCATGTGTGTATATATCATATTACAGTGGTACCTCGGGTTACGAACTTAATTCATTCTTTGATTCCGTTCGCGAGCCGAAATGTTCGCAAACCGAAATTAATTTTCTTGGGACCCATAATGAGGGTTAATTTAATGCAAAATATATTTTATATTTACTGTATATTATAATGAACGCAGCGACAAACAATGTTTACAACGCACGCACCTGAGAACAACTAATGCGTAATTGCGTAATGCGCCGTTACAACTAATTCGTGAGCCGAGGCATTGTACGCAGGTCGAGTCAACATTTGTTCGGAAATTGTGTTCGTAAGCCGATTTGTTCGTGACTAGAGGCGTTCGCGACCCGAGGTTTGACTGTATGTACAGTTTAAATCTGTCATTTATAATGGATTCGAGTCTCGACTTAGAGCGCCCTTGAGAAGAGTTAGCTCTCTAGACTATTACTATTTTTTCGTATAGATTAAGTTTTTTTGCCTACTAAATATCTCAAAGCTCTGGTCACGATATTAATATCGTAAAATATAATTTATAAAATAACTCTTATCATAAATATGAAAATAAGGATTGCCGAATATCGTACCGGAAACTACGAGTTTAATTAAAATTTTCCTCTTCGTAACTTATTTTTTCCCTCGCTATTATATTCTTGTCGGAAGGGGAGAGATCACGAGAAGAATTTGAGGGATTAGGGATAAGAGTAAAGAAGGAACATGAATATGTTACCAGAACAACGTAGTATCCGGCGTGCAGCCCATTCTCTGCTCACGGCAATATAAAAATCTTCGTGTGCGAGGTTTACAATACTCGTTTAAAAGACAGATGAGAGAAATTGTTTTTTTTTTTTACAAAAAGGAGGAAATAGTTTCATTTTGTCATTCATTTATTCAAATAGTATTCTTAAACCCGTTCGAATTAAATATACGAACAAATTAAAGAGCATGGTCGGGCGACAATATTGGCATTGACTTCAGTAATCGAACCTTCGAGTTAAGAACTACTGTAACATAGAAGACAAAATACTCACAGTTCACTATCGCACGTGTTGTAATACTTGGAATATTCATTAACCAAATTATTTTAAATCTTATTTGTGCCCTCTTGATGATGAGGTGAAAACCTTGTAACATGTAGGGTCATACCATTATCTTAATTATAAAAAAAAAAACAGTATTTCATTAACCGGTTAGGTGAATTAATCGAGTTTACTCGCTCTCTGTTGCAGTGCCCGTGGGGATGGCCATATTATACAAAATTAGCGAGTTAAATCGCTCAAATTTATGCCTGTTTCTAGCCAATGTCTAGTACTAATTAGAATAATCTAAAATATGGAACATATAGAGACATCTATTAAGACGATGAATAAATACTATAATATTACAGTTTACAGATATTATCGAATTTACAGAGATTTACCTAAAAGCTTCGAATGACAGTCGACATGTGTCTCTAATACAGGATTGTCAGTTTTGCGTTTTACTTATTTAACCGTTGAAATTTGAAATGATTTTATAGTTACATTATTTACTTTCCGTGGGTTATTAAAATAATTCATATTTTCGTGTTACATATACTTTTAATTCTATCAAATATTTTATTAATGTATGTTTCCGTATTTTCTGTGATAAACTGTAACAACGCTGACATTTTGTTAAAGTTTTAGTTTTGTTTTTTTGAGCGAACTGCGGCACAAACGACACATATTGTACATATTTGGTAAGTCTTCATAATATCCTTTGAATATATATACGAGTACAAAAAAGATAATTAATTCTATTAGGTCTTATTTTTGCTAAAAAATTCACGACCCTCCGGGATCAGCCATACTAACATCTTGCGGCATTTAAAGGATTAAATAAATAACAATGTATTTAAACTTCCATAGTGTTAACGTCTTAACTATAAATAATGTAAAACGAACCCTTGACCAGCGTCCAATCAAATGGGCCACGAAGATTGCCGAATTATTAATGATTTAAAAACATTTTTAATGAATACATCTAGAGGTGCTTTTGAAGTTAAAGAGAGGTCATTGGGGATCGACCACTCATATTCAATTTATTTTTACCGTCAATATTCAGTGACCAGTAAAATAGAATACACTAAACGACTTGCAGTTAGTGAGTGAATTCATTACAATCTTAGTTCTACGGATTCCAATCCTTTGTTTTAACGCGATCAACCAGATTAGTATTGAGTCCCGGTCTCGTGTTCGATACATCTTCCATATAAGGACATGTTACAAACATATTTTTGAATATTTTTGTAAACAGTTCAACATTTAAACGACAGTATCCTGATTTATGATTCTTGATTTTTAATATGGACAGTACCCTTGATAATGAGAATATGCATTGCTGAGAAACTGAAAATATTGAAAACCACCGTCTGAATTTTATCTGAAATAAGAAATCGTTTGACCTCAAATATGAAATATTTTCCGGGTAACCAATGGATTGAAGCAACCACGCGTAATTTTAATATCCTGTCATGGTTTTCTTACAGGCGAACCCAGGAAAGTTTTTACAATTATTTTATGTACTATTTTCAGGCAGTTTTTCACAATTTTTATGAAACCATCCCAGTATATTGCACCAATAGGTCTATACTGTTATAAAACCTTTAAAATTTCAAGCAGATTATAAGACGAACGGATGGAGGAATATATGGCTGTCTGCATTTCAGGAATAATGCAAAATATAAATTTAGAAACTACTGCCAGACGCGCAAGAATTTCGAAGAAGAGAAAAGAGCGCCATACTTTCTTATCGCGACACAAACGTTTTCTAATTTCTAGATTCGTATACTATTCGTATCTCTTACGCATACATCTCAAACAGTTCTTACGAGTTCTCTGCCTTTTATATTTACTTATTTTTAAATATTACGCACCTGATCCAACCATACTTACGTTGATCTTTCTGTCCCACACCTTCCACTAACATTTACACTGTATATTTGTTTTGTTAGTTTCTGTTTATTTATTTGTTTCACGTGCCCAAACCATTTAAGAGTACTCTTTCTCATCTAACTCAACACACCAGCCTTAAGTTTACAATTCTTAAGCCTTAAGTTTACAATAACTTTATTCAAAATTCTATCACCCCACGTATTCATCTAAGTGCATGTATTTCTTCAGAATTAAGTCGTTTCCACGTCCACGGTTCGTTCCCATAAATCCAAGTTGTTACCAAAGGGTATTTTTTTTGGGTGTGATAGGATTTTGAATTGGCCGCCAACATCGTTCGATTTAACGCCTCTGGATTATTTTTGAGGTTATATTAAATCGCAGGTTTGCACCAACAAACCCAAGAATCTTGATGAATTTGAGGCCAACATTTGTCGTATTATTGGCGCTATACAGCCGGAAATGCTCCACCGAGTCATCGAAAATTGGCGTGATCGTATTGGCTAGTGCAAAAGAAGCCGTGGAAGCAAGCCATTAGAACGATTTACGAGGGTTGCTACTTAAGTTTTGAGACAGACAAGTAAAAACAAATATTTATCATCGAAAATGGCTTTATTGTTTTTCAAAATACTCTCCATGAAGATCAATACATTTTTGCATGCGTTTGAACCAATTTTCGAAGCAATTTTTTCACTCCGAATGAGGTTACTTCAAAACATGCATTTTGAACGCATCAACCGCTTCTTCAGGCGTCGAAAAACGTTGACCTCGCAATTTATTTTTGATGTTCGGGGATAAAAAGAAGTTATTGGGTGCCAAATCAAGGCTGTACGGTGGACGACCCATCAATTCGATGTTTTGAGTGCTCAAAAAGTCCCTTGTTTGAGCCGATGTGTGAGAGCTCGCATTGTCGTGGTGGAGAATGATCCGTCTTCGGCGGATAGTTTTCCCCATTTTTCCGAACATTTCTGGCAAACAAATGGTGGTGTACCATTAAGAATTGACCGTACGACGTTCCACTAATGACACTGTTGCGACATGACCATTTATACCGAAGAAACAATCCACCATTTGTTTCGAAGTGCTTCGCGCGCAAACAACTTTTGTTGGATTTGGCTCGTCGTGAAAGACCTATACAGTCGACTGCTGTTTAGTTTCTGTCTCATCCACAATTCGTCGCCTGTTACGATCTTATAGACGTCTTTTGAAGCACCGCGATCGTTTTTTTTTCAACATTTCTTTGAACCAATCGACACGAGCCTTTTTTGAGCGATTATCAAATTATGCAGTATCCAACGCGAAAAAATTTTTTTGACTGTATGTGAGTAGAATATTAAATGTATGTGAGTAGAACTTATGCCTCAATTTCACGATAAGTCACATGACGATCTTGCAATATCAGTTCACACACACCATCGATGTTTTCTGGCACAACAACCGATTTTGGATGACCTTCACGAAATTCGTCCTGGAGTGAACTACGATCACGATTGAATTCGGAAAACCAGCGAAACACAGTGACCCGGGATGGTGTTTTATCACCAAAAGTCGAAGCGAGTTGATCGGCACACTGTTGTTGAGTTAGTCCACGTCGAAAATCATAAAAAAATCATCGCACGAAAATGTTCACGATTTAGTTCTATTTTTGGCTGAGATGAATTTTTCAAGTCACTGTAAACAACAGAAATATCACTCGTACGACAAAACTTTCTGAGCACGTATACCATTAAAAACGTCAAACTTTACGATGCTGATGTCAGATTTGACATATCTACACTGGTATTGCCATATATAAAAACTTAATTACCAACCCTCGTATTGTTTAAATCATAAACGGCATGAAATATTCTTTCAAATTAAACCTTCAGATCCATTTTTGGTTAATTAGTTGTTGTTTTATTTTATTTCAAAGTTCTGTCGTTCCTAATGGGAAACCCATCTTATGATCGGTTAAGGTACATAAGCCATTAGCCACCCACGGTCAACATATTAATGAAATTATCTTCGAACAATAATTGCCATTAAACTACCTATCAATTGAATTAAATACACGGCCATTTAAATAATTCATATGTGATTTATTTAAAAAAACAAGCCCTATCACACCCAAAACCCAAACCCTATATTACACCGTTATGGACTATCATCTTAGCAAATTTTGAGACTGTTGGATTCGAGTACATATATTTAAGTGCCACATAGAATTTGCATTCTGTCGCTTCACCCCATACAATATCCCTGTTCACCCTTCCATCATCTCAGAAAATATATCATAATATAAATAGGCCAAAGCCCGTACGACGGTTGTCGTCAAAGAAAGAATACGATAATTGAATTTTGAATACAACAGAGCGAGAGTGGAATATTTCAAAATTTGAATCTCGGTGGGTCCGTGATTTTTTAACCGGTGTAAAAGGGGACGATGCCAATTTATTTTGAATTGTAATTCATTAAATAATTTATTTATTTCCTATTATATTGAACCTTATAATTACTTGTGTTTACTTTTGTACTTCGAAACAGATTGAAATTATACTGAAAGAACCGTTGTAAAAGGGGACGATGCCAATTTATTTGGAATTATAATTCATTAAATAATGAATTTATTTCCTATTATATTTAACCTTATAATTACTTGTATTTATTTATCTTATGCTCTTTTTTTGAATGCAGACAATTATAAGTGGCTTTTTAAAGATGTCGGAAACGCGAAAACATTAAAGTCAATATATTATATCTGAAACAAGTCTTCAAGGCAAACTTTATCAACGATTTAAATTGAACAACAGTAATGTTTATATGTATACACAAAACATCGTGTATAAAGAGGTTATTGAGAATTAAATAATTCATTAATCGAGATGTACTTTTTTTTATTTTAAACTTAAAACATTAATGAACCCAAAAAGCTTTAAGCTGATCTTGCTCCATTCGGTATTTCAAAAATGTATAATTTGTTTTACTTCCGTGAACATTTCACGGGTTGCAACTAGTCTATTTAAATAGCAGAATTCTTCATCAGTGTTTGAATTATTTCAAAATATTTTATTTTATTATAAATCGTTATTAACAACATAAATGTATACATCCCTCGGAAAGATTCTCACACATACTTTACATAAGAACTCACACCACATTTCCATTGCTTGGATTTCCATCATTAAAAACGGTGATCAGAAAAACGATCTTGGAATATTTCAGCGCTTGTTAAAAGTTGACGCTCGGCCAGTTGCGCCTCGCAGGGAGTCGTGCTACACACCAGCACACTTTTTCACGCAACACTTCCGGCTCTGGCAATCGACGGACGTCTACTTTAATATTTTCAGGCGTTTCTGACACAATGCTTTCAAGCATTCGTGAATAGTTCGAGTTATTGTAAAAAGTGAAAGGAAATGTAAATACGATACTATGGGCGTGTAATAAAAACTTATAACAAGTTGAATAATTGTTCGACTCGTTCTGTACTTGGGATGCTTTAAGAAACGACTGAAATTTTTAGTCAGTAATATAACGTGTTTCATTGCTGATTTTTTCTTTCCTCTCCACCATCTCTTCCTTTTCCTGTGATTGATGATATTTCACTTTATATGAAGAGGAAGTTCGGGTGATTGTCCGTCTTTGTGGGCATACTCACGTATACACGTAAGTTCATGGATTTCATGAGGATGGATAGTCATTTAAATGTTTTTGCGGCTATGTAACTTACTTTGTTTACTTTTGTCTGGTTGGTTGGAGGAGATTGCCGCCTGGTAATAAGCCTGCTAGGTTGTATTTGCAATGAAAGTGTTTTAAAAATAAAAAATAAATAAGAATTCTGCTATTAAGGTAGTATTTTCTCAGATAATGTAAGAGTTATGTGAAAAAACTTGCATTCTATCCGACAAATAAGTCTTCGATCACTCCACAAGAGTGCCAACAACCCCTAACTTTTTTAAAATTATAAGTAACAATCAAATGCCTTACTTAAGTCAGTAAATGTATATATTACATCAACTTGCCCCTTACTAGTCATTGAAGAAGCAATATGCGAGTAATTATCATCGACATCAAGATTAGTTAGCGTTGATCTTCCCGGCACAAACCCATGCTACTTGACAGAATTTAACGTTGTTACGATTTAAAAAACATTTAATTTAAGGAGGTAATATTAAAAAAAGAACAAGTCCACCAAATCAGAATGTTGGGAAATCGCAAAAAAACTGTTTGCGTTAAAAATATATGACATAATAATTCATTGTAAAAATACCTAAAATCCTTAAAATCGTATAAGGTGACTTGATTTGTTGTTTAAAATCGAATTATAATAATTAAAATAGTTATTCCAGTTTCAAATATGGACATGATGCTTTTTGAGTAAACAATTCTTCTTTAATACTTTTTTATTGAACAGGTCTGGGACATGATGTTTTTTGTTCGATTACAAAAATAATATACAGGTGTTGAAAAAAGTAATAAAAAAATTAATGGGTTGAGTAATTTATTTTAATTTTAATAAAATAAAATAAAATAAGTAAAGCGTTACAAAATAAGAAGAAATATTACTATAAATATATAATATGTCGGGAGATAAAGCTGTATAATGACATTACACTGCACGTACGATTTAAAACTGACAGTTGCTGGTGAACTGGTATGAAGTTAGACACAATCGGAAAGCTGTGATTGGTCAATTCGGACATGGTCTCTTTTGATTGGTATGAAGCCTGGACAAGATTTTTTTTGAAAAAATACTGTTTTTTTTTATTATGATTTTAAAATATTGTAATTTATGTGCTTTTTTCATTTAAATGAAAATGTTTAACGGCTCCGTACCATCGATAAGAAAAAAATCTGCTTTATGAACTCATTTTTTGTATCCGATGGACATGATCTTTTTTTAATGTTACCTACTCATTTGACCCTGTCATTCCATGACCCATTCCTGTCATGTGATGTGTAACTAGTACACATTGCTTCTAAAAATTGTAATATCTCTATAAATATAATAAATACTGGGTTCAGATTTTAAGTATTCCTCCGTAATACATTTACGCATTGAATGAAAAAAAAAATAATATTAATAATAATTAGCACTTATCGGCCACATCAGAGATATTTTGTGAAAATCGGGAACAAATTCACTAATACAATCAAACGTGTGCCAGTGTGTGACGTAGGTATATTCATTCTAATCAACTGCTATGGGTTAGGAAGCGACGTTATTTAAGTCTCACTCTCACTCTACTTCGGTATGTGGGAACACAAGAAATATAATCTAAGTTCGCTCGTTTCTCTCGCTTTAGTAGCTTGCGGGTTTTTGTTTGAAGTGGTCGCTTCGCTCGTTTTGTGAACGTCGGCCGATGTTTTTTTTCATGTTTTCAGCAATTAAATTTCAATTATTATCACTTTTGACTTCAAATTTAATTAATTTAAGCGATTTGCTATGAGAATTTCTATTTTTCCGATTTTAAATCGCACATTTTTACTTATGTATTGAATACACATCACCAGAACGCGCTGATTTTTTCAGCACAGGAAGAGAATGGTTAAGGAATTAAGCTTCCAAAACTAGTTAAATATTTTTTGTACCCCACTTGTTTTCCACATAGTTTTCCACTCCTTCCTATTCTTTAAATCATTATTTATTTATTTATTTAGAACAGGAGATTTCTGCGACACGTTTGTAGCATAACTCCACATTTTAACAGTATGCTTGAATATAATACTCCTTAAGTATTAGGAGAGATCTTCGCACCTGTTTATACACACATAAATTGCGTACGAAAAAAGTCAACCCTCGGATTAATGAAAACCTTTTGTTTAATTTAGCGGACAATTATTTAAGGCATCGTGAATTAACTCGTCCAATGCTGAGGACACGCCTGGCGTGTCCATGTGAACATCTGCTTCATGCTCAGAACACGCGCGGCGTGTCCATGTCTAAATATTGTTACTGTATTACATCAGCATACAATATTCGTTCATTACTTCGAAAGAGTCCATCGCATTCGGACGTTTTCATAAATGTAGAATTTATTTTACTTCCGTGAATATTTCACGGGTTGAAATTAGTTTTTATTAATCAAATATATTGAGCACCGATCTGGTTGTCATGCATTTTGTATCAGCAGTGAAAGAGTTATGGTTGTTTTCAATGCCGCATTTACGAACTGAACTGTCAAGAGTATCAGCACTCGCACTTGAACTGACCTCGTTATAGAATTTTTCTGAAATACTCGTAGATATCTATCTTCCACATTACGGTGACTAAATTGGTAGCTAAATTGAATTAATAAATAAAAATAATTGAGAATTTAAATCTGAAACATTGTATTAGGTGTTACATTTCTTGGCGTCTTTCTTGAAAGTAAGCTTTCTTTCGATAGACATATACTAGGTTAGTCAAAAAGTTTTGAAAGCGACATCTATGGAGCAGTAGAAAAACCAAAATTTCTACGCCATTTTAATATTTCATCTTTCATAAGAACGAACTCAAAATTTCATTTCGATCTGTCAATTCATTCTTTGTTTACAAGCCATTTGAAGTTGACGTGTCAGTGTATTTTTAAAAATGGAAAAATCCGAATATCGGGCAGTGATTAAATTCTTTGTTTTGGAACCACCATGATCCTGAATCTGATCCGGTCTACCACTATGATCCTGAATCAAAACAAGAGGCTAAGGAGTGGTGTGAACCAGGCACTTTGGCTCCGAAGCGAGTTCGTGTCCAGAAATCGGCCAAGAAGGTGTTAGCGTCAGTTTTTTGGGATGCAAAAGGAATTTGATTGATAGATTATCTCCAAACTGGTAAGACAATCAACTCTGATTATTATGGTGACCTTTTGGACCAGTTGGATGAAAAAAAATGTGAAAAAAGATCCGGTTTGCAGAAGAAAAAAAACATTTTTCATCAAGACAATGCACCTGCTCACACAGCTCAAAAAACCATCGCAAAAATCAGTGAATTGGGGTACGAATTGTTGCAGCATCCACCCTATTCGCCAGATTTAGCTCCCTCTGACTTCTGGCTGTTCTCACACCTCAAAAAATTCCTTCGTGGAAAGCATTTTTCATCGAACGAAGAGGTTATAGCCGTCGTAGAGGAGTATTTTGCAGGCCTTCCAGAAAGTCACTTCCGTGATGGGACAACAAAGTTAAAAGATCGTTGGACCAAGTGTATGGATCTTATGGGAGACTATACTGAGCAATAAAAGTTATTTCCCCCCAAAAAAAATGTACGTTACGTAGTACGTTATATGGTTTGTTCGGAATTCTTCGGACTAAGAGAGTTAAAATTTGTAAATCCATGTCTTTCAGCAAGAGTTATAAAAACTCGTATTAATTCGTTTGATGTATCGCGTCAGGACTATTGTATTAGGTGTTAACATAAGTTGTGTCCAATTTTTTTTCAAATTAAAAAATGAGCACCAAAAGTCAAACAAAATGATTATACGTCAAAGAAAATTTTCTGCTCTACAAGATATTGTATTTGCTTTTACGTTACATATATTATTTTATTTGATTACAAGCCTTCAAAATGGAATGTCAGGTAAATGAAAGTGAGCATTTTCGACACCTGCTTCTGTTCGCGTTTAATCGAGGGAATAAAGCTGCTTAAGCTGCTCGAGATATTTACGAAGTGAACGGTGAAGATGCTATGAATAAAAAGACAGCTCTTCGACGGTTTTTTGCGTTTCAAAGACGTTCCGGACGACCAGTGGACTTCGATGACAACCGCTAAAACCATATTATTCATGAAGATCTCCTTCAAACCACCGTCGAATTGGCTGAGCAGATTTATTGTAGTCATATGACTGTATACCATCGACGAGCTGTCCTTTCATTCATAGTATCTTCACCGTACATTTCGCTAATATCGCGAGCAGTTTTGGCAGCTTTATTTCCTCGATTGAACGCGAACAGAAGGGGGTGTCGAAAATGCTCACTTTCGTCTACTTAACATTCTTTTTGAAGGCTTGTAATCAAATCAAATAATATATGTAACATAAAAGCAAACACAATATCTTGTAGAGCAGAAAATTTTCTTTCGAATGACGTATAACTTTAACCATTTAATTTTACTTTTGGTGCTCATTTTTAAATTTGGAAAAAAACGGACACAACTTATGTTAACACCCAATACATATAAATGAGTCACTTCAGAGTGAAACATGATTATTATTCTTTCTGTTGTCATCTTGTTAAATTTAGACTTTATTATTTAGTTTTTTTCTTGTTATTTTATGTTATTAGATAAAACGGTGTCAAATTCTTCTTCTTCCTCTTGGTCTAGGTCGCATGACCTGTTTGTGACGGTGGGCTGTCCTGGGATGAGGACGTCCAGCTGTCCTTCCACCTTTTCGGCGGCCTTCATGGTAATCTCCTGCTGCTAGGGTTTTCAGTCTTAGCAATTTTCGCAAGTCTCGTATCCTCCATGCGGTCTATATGATCCGTCCAGAAGCGCCTTCTGCTTCTTCCCCACCCCACTATGTCTTCAACACCACAGACATGCTTTATCGTCTCATTTCTGATCCGATCTCTAAGAGTTCTGCCTGCGATGGAGCGTAGGGTTCTCATTTCCGCTACTCTGAGAAGGTTTTATGTCCTGTTCGTATCAGCTCTCGCTTCTATCCCATATGTCATGATGGGGCGAACGCATGTCTTATATATCCTGACCTTACTTTCGGTTAGCATGTGTTTGTTTCTCCATATAGTGTCCCGCAGGCAGCCAGCCAAAGCTGTCACTTTATTAGTTTGTGCAGCTGTACAAGTATAATTACATGTAATGTGTACATAAATACAAAACTTATAAAATATTTTTACCACAAACATCCTTTTTATGAAATAGAATGTATAATTGACAATTATAATAATATGTATAAGTCAATACTAAGGAATGTTACGTTTCCTCAAATACAAGGTAAAATGTAGGTTGGATCGTTACTGAATGCCACCACTTCCATACAACATAATGCATGTTCACTCTACTCTTGTAGATAACTAGAGGTTGGCAGATGCATCCGGGCATTGGAGTGCGAGGATGCTGGGAATGAGCGTTTCACTGTACGAACCTCCCCCGAGATAACGAGCAACCTTTGAATTGCCAGTTACGTATATTTAGCTTATATATACTCTGAACATGTGAGTTCAATATTTGCATTGAGATCTTATGTTTAATTTCCTAGTTATGTAAATTTAAACCCTAAATGAGATACATTAACAAGATTGAGGTGAGCTGGTGGCGATTTACGTACTCGTAACATACATGAGTGATTGTAATTTATTTTTAACAAACACTGTTTATTCCACTTTTTTGTGACGGTATAACCCTACCGGTTTCAAGGCTTTCACCTCATCTTCAGGGGAGCGCAAACAAGACGTCTTGTTTGCGCTCCCCTGAAGATGAGGTGAAAGCCTTGAAACCGGTAGGGTTATACCGTCACAAAAAAGTGGAATAAACAGTGTTTGTTAAAAATAAATTAGAATGTCTTTAAACCTCCACAACGTTAATGCCTTAACTATAAACAACATACATGAGTAAGATTGGTACCTATTCAAGGCTTTATGCCACGCAGGTTCTACGAGGCTTGCTTGGAAATAATTATTCAAGGCATGCTTGGATATAAAAAATCTTCGGCTCTTAGTATATGCAGTTAGGCTAGTTTGAAAAGTTGAGTGGTAATGCATTACTAGAAAAATTAGAGTTAAATGACTTACTACTCGTATTGGAATTTTTCAGTTTAACTTTTGACAATGTCAATTCACATTTTTTTGTCAAATGTACTAGACATTTATTTATTCCATTGTGAATTTTGGGGTTGCGTTTACAAACTGAGCTATTAACCCTTTAAGTACCGCAAGGTATTAGTATGGCTGATCCTGGAGGGCCGTGAATTTTTTAACAAAAATAAAACCTAATATAATTGTTTTTTGTATATATACTATTGTATATTCAAAGGATATTATGAAGACTTACCAAATGTGTACAATATGTGTCATTTGTACCGCCGTTCACTCAGAAAAACATAACTAAAACTTTAACAAAATGTCAGGGTTGTCACAGTTTATCACAGAAAATACGGGAACATACGTTAATAAAATATTTGATAGAATTAAAAGTATATGTAACACGAAAATATTAATAATTTTAATAACGCACGGAAAGTAAATAATATAACTATAAAATTATTTCAAATTTCAACGGTTAAATAAGTAAAAAGCAAAACTGACAACCCTGTATTAGGGACACATGTCGACTGCCATGCAAAACTTTTAGGTAAATATCTGTAAATTCGATAATATCTGTAAACTGTAATATTTTAGTATTTATTCATCATGTCAATAGATGTCTCTATACGTTCCATATTTTAGATTATTCGAATTAGTACTAGACATTGGCTAGAAACAGGCATAAAGTTCA
Source organism: Odontocerum albicorne (assembly GCA_949825065.1). Taxonomy (NCBI): domain Eukaryota; kingdom Metazoa; phylum Arthropoda; class Insecta; order Trichoptera; family Odontoceridae; genus Odontocerum; species Odontocerum albicorne. Next base: position 48,234,317 of record OX463845.1, on the reverse strand, counting down.
GCGATTTAACTCGCTAATTTTGTATGGCCGGACCACGGCACGGCATGGGCACGGCAACAGAGAGCGAGTAAACTCGCTTAAGGCACCTAACCGGTTAAGAACATCACCACTAGTTTTTTTTTATGAATTTATTTTATGATATCAACATCTTCCCCGTATTGATGGATAAATTGACAATAAAACTCCTGAATAAATTCACGAACTGAGGTGTCAAAAGTATCCACACTAGCACACGAAATGACGTTGTTAAAGGATTTTTCTGATGCTGTATCTTCCACATTTCGGTGGATAAATTTAATTGATAAATAAAAATAATTGAAAATCAAAATCCTGAGTAAACTTTGTTCCTACCTGAATCACTTTACAGGGAAGCACGGGTAGTATTGTTTCTGTTGTTATGCTTTATTACGACTTAATATTTTTTTATCTCTTTGAATGGTGTAGTTGGGTTAAACATGTCTCTAATATAAAATTAAAATAAATAAATTCCCCCAAAACTTGACTAGACTGCGACGTAAAGAACTGTTCTCAATCACACAAGAAACAACGGCCCTCCTTACTGCTACGTATTAGATTTCATTTGAATAGAACTACTTCGGATATTGACATACATATTTCAAATCAGATTGTCAACAGTCAAGATAATTTTACCCCTAAGACAGGGGATATGTCAACAGTCAAGATAATTTAACCCCTAAGACTGGGGATATGTCAACAGTCAAGATAATTTAACCCCTAAGACTGGGGATATATCAACAGTCAAGATAATTTAGCCCCTAAGACTGGGGATATGTCAACAGTCAAGATAATTTAACCCCTAAGACTGGGGATTTGTCAACAGTCAAGATAAATTAACCCCTAAGACTGGGGATATGTCAACAGTCAAGATAATTTAACCCCTAAGACTGAGAATATGTCAACAGTCAAGATAATTTAACCCCTAAGATTGGGGATATGTCAACAGTCAAGATAATTAAACCCCTAAGACTGGGGATATGTCAACAGTCAAGATAATTTAACCCCTAAGACTTGGGATATGTCAACAGTCAAGATAATTTAGCCCCTAAGACTGGGAATATGTCAACAGTCAAGATAATTTAACCCCTAAGACTAGGGATATGTCAACAGTCAACATAATTTAACCCCTAAGACTGGGGATATACCAACAGTCAAGATAATTTAACCCCTAGACTGGGGATATGTCAACAGTCAAGATGATTTAACCCCTAAGACTGGGGATATGTCAACAGTCAAGATAATTTAACTCCTAAGGCTGGGGATAAGTCAACAGTTAAGATAATTTAACCCCTAAGACTGGGGACATGTCAACAGTCAAGATACTTTAACCCCTAAGACTGGAGATATGTCAACAGTCAAGATAATTTAGCCCCTAAGACAGGGGATATGTCAACAGTCAAGATAATTTAACCCCTAAGACTGGGGATAATTGAAAACACTTATCAACTTACTATATTTAAGTTAATATATTTATTTTTTATTTATTTAATACACATGACAAGAAATATACATATTCGTAATTTGCGAAAAAACAACAGGTAATTTAATTTTATTATACAATTTTAATGGATCTAGGTTTGTTGCCTTTCATTTGTCATGTCCCCAGTAAACTAGGCTTTTGCCTGTATCTTATTGAGGATGTAATATATCTGTTTTGTTTGGTTTTCTTCATTCATTTATTTTACATACCCAAACTCTCTCAGCGTGCTCCTCTTCACCTTACTCAACACATCAGCCTTAAGTTCACATTCATCCCTTATCACTTCATTTCGTATACTGTCAAACATTATCACTCCATGATACTTCTCAATGCATACATTTTAACAGCATTTATTCGCCTCATCTAAATCTCTTTCATGTTAAAAATGATCATATCAAAAAAAGAAAGTGGTCATTAAAAAAAAAAACAAATTGTTATTGATACTCGTTGTGCGTGATAATTTATTCAAAAGAATGTTTTTCTCATAATTTCCACATTAAAAGCTTCACCCTCTAGATACCGAATACTCTTTACTAATATAATTCCAGTAGGCGGGCTGACAATATTCTCAAAATGGATTAAATTATCTGGCTGCAACAGCTTTAACGCCCACGAGACTTCGGTGCAAAAAGACAATTAGAAACCACTGCACTATATCCCAAATAGTCACTACGTACACAAGTGCGCAGTTTTAGAAATAATTTTTTTCAACAACTCTTTTTGGGATGTCTTATCAAAATGTGTGATTATGTGATATATGTTAAGAACATTTAGCGAATGTCCTTGAAGGACGCGATGATGATTTTGATTGTTTGGTATTTAAATAAAATACGTCAAATAGCAATGTGGAAGCAGAGAGTGAATGAATCGATGAATAATTAATAGTGATTAATGATGCTTTATTTATCGGTAAGTAGGTATTTATACATTTCAGAACGGGCGCGGGAGTGCACCCGCAATATATTTTTATCTCGCTTCTGTGCGTGCAGAGATGGTCGATTGAAGTATTGCAGACATCGCAATTAGTGTTGTGGATAGACGATTTGTTTGCGAAAACGGCGAGACAGCGTGATGCGTTCTCTTTCTACTGTGGAATGTATCGTAAATAGTATTTGCGGGTAAACAATTTCAATGTTTTGGTATGCGGCATTTGGACATATCCAAATGTCGTTTCGTCGGTCGTTGACCGTGTGTGTTGACAATATTCAGGGACGACCGTAGTTCCTACAAACACTTCACATCTACAATACACATAAAACTATTTAAAACACTTATTGAATTATTTTGGCAGAAAATATCCGTTAAAAACAAAAAAGTTCACAGTGAAATATTGGTTTGATCTTGCAGAATGAAAAGGCTTTTTTTTTAGTTTTGATTGATAATATTTCTTGGAATAAAATTATTTTCTTGTAACTAAACTGTATCGGACGTAGGCGTCATCCAAAACATATAATGTACTTGTTTTCCTGTTGGTTTATATTTTGATGTTATTTGGTATTTTTTATGTATAATTTTATGTTTGTTGAGATCCGTGCTGTGTCACGACCGTAAATGTTCCTAGTGCACGGCCATCGCGCGAGACAGTATCAAAAATCGTCCGGCCCATGCATGCGAAAACTTGCGGGAATTGTGATATCTCGCAAGTCATGACGGCATGCAAGGGCAAAAACAGGCGCTTGCGATTAGCGACTTGCCGCGCATAAGGAGCGCCAAAAGTAAAAAATACATTCTCAGTTCACTCCAGCCTACTGCCTTTTACTTGCAATCATCTATTACCTGCTAAAGAGGAATCTCTTCCCCCTGCTACTTATCACCGACCTTTTCAACGTGAGCCGAAATCTCCGAGCACCTATTTCTACAGTCTTTGTACCAGTGCCGTACATACTCGTAAACTATATACGAGGGAATTTTTTTGTCTATTTTTTTTATCTAAAATGTTTATTCATGGCTTGATAAGTTTTCTGCGGTTTTATTATCAAATTTGTTTTTTTTTTTTAAATATGCAGACATGAAGAATTACCTAATCTAATGGCCGCAGTTAATACCTTCCTATTCTTATAATATACATAACTTATATCTATTTATTTTGTAATATTTTAAAAATCTCAATAAAAGTGGATTCAAATCTTCCAAACTAGAGCATTTTTGAAGATAATTTAGTTTATAAATGACATAACTACAACCTCCATGGCCTGGTGGTAAGACACTTGTCTGCCGATCCGGAGGTTGCGGGTTCGATCCCCACTGGAACCCAGTTTTTTTTAAATAGGATTCCAGTCTGGTAGCACTTAGGGCCTATAAAAACATATTTCTGGTTGGTTGGAAGAGATTGCCACATGGCAATAAATTCGCCAGGTTAAATAAAAAACTATATTTTAATCAAAAGGTTAATCAAGAATAAAAAAATCAATAAAAAATTTGCAACAACATTAAAGAGCATTACTCCAACACATATGTACATAATAAAGGAATATACACATTAAAATGTTCAATTGATCTTCAAATATAAATAAAAAAGAGGAATATTTAATCATAATAAATATAAACACATAATATTTAAATATCCACGGAACTTCACAGTTCACCCGACACAGAAATATCATAATAAATATAAACACATAATATTTAAATATCCACGGAACTTCACAGTTCAGCCGACACAGAAATATCTCCACAAATATCAAGTTGAATAGGTAAGCAATAATAGAAGTCAGACAGAAGTTTTTAAATAACGACCAGCAAGATCATAGGAGGCTGGGCGTGGAAAATCTGATACGAGGTACCGATCGGCTTGGACTACAATTGTCTGAGCAGCTATAGGAAGTCGTTTCACCGTCTGAGTAGGTGAGAATGTTTTTATTTGTCTTTAGTTCATATTCATCAGAAATAAATTTTATACATTAGCGAGGTATTAAGCGGTTACACTCAAGCCTTAGTCCGCTGATATCTGAGACTCTTCAGCTTTGCCTCCCAAAAAGCTGCCAGTACACGGACAGCGGCCATACCCCGGAAAACGCACGGGCCCACAGGCTAAACTTGGTAGAGGGACACAGAGGCTGGTCACTTTTGCTTCTATGTTTTTCCTATTCCCTATCCGAATTATTTCAAGTCCCATCCACATTAGTGTTTCCCAAAATATCTAAAATTCTTGCTCCCACTTAATATCCGCAGGTGCACATTTAATCTAGTACCCTAGTTAACCTTAGCCTTCCTGTGCTAAAAAAATCCGCGCATTTCGGTACTGTGTATTAAATACACATCAATGCACATGTAAAAATGAGCAGTTTACAACCGGTAAAATAATAATATTCATAGCCAATCGCTTAAATTAATTAAATTTGAAGTTAAAAGTGATAAAAATTGAAAATTAATTGCTGAAAACGTTCACAAAACGGGCAAAGCGACCACCTCAAATGGATGCCCGAAAGCTACTGAAGCGAGCGAACTGAGATTCCATTTCTGGCGTTCCCATATACCGAAGTAGAGTGAAAGTGAGACGTGAATAGCGTCACTTCCTCACCCATAGCGGTTTTTTTAGGATGAATATACCTACGTCACACACTGGCACGCGTTTGATTGTATTGGTGAATTTATTCCCGATTTTCACAAAATATCTCTGATGTGGCCGATAAGTGCTGATTATTATTAATATTATTTTTTCATTCAATGCGTAAATATATTACGGAGGAATACCTAAAATCTGAACCCAGTATTTATTATATTTATAGAGATATAAAGTTTTTAGAAGCAATGTGTACTAGTTTCACATCGCAGAGAAGGAAGGGTTAATTATATTATCAATTAACATACCCTAGTTCTTCTCCCTGGCTCCATCCCAACTCACTGTCTGCGAAGACTGTTGGGGTCAGCTCTCCTCATCGTCAGGTTGTATGCTCTTCTGTCCCGGACTACGTCCCCCAGGCCGTGTCTCTGCATCAGGTTATCTTTTTGCAACACCCATGAATTCTTTGGTCTTCCTCTGGTTGTTATTCGAGGAAGATCCATGGAGATTGCCTGGTTTACAATGTGATCGGGTGCTCTGCGTCCAACGTGCCCATATAATCTAAATCGCTTCTCCTTCATCTTGCTGTTGATGTCTGTAACACCTAGGCTTCCACGAATGCGTGAGCTTTTTATTTTGTCTCTTAGGGACACACCAGCTGACCATCTTAGCATACGCATTTCAGCAGTTTCTAGTTGCCTAGAGTAAAAGTTATAACTCTTACTCTAGGCAACTAGAGTTAGAGTTAACTATACCCTAGTTAACATAATTAATACAGTAGTTAATAATATAATAATTTAACTTAGTACTTTATCCCAGAATACTCAATATTCTCGTATACAACATGTATACAATTCCTCTTACATCTACTGCGATGCTAAAGGCAATGATAAACCACCGCATTAGTTTTCCCAATAAAACCACATGGATATGATCAAGAATTTGTAGTCACGTTCCTCAGCATTGAGGTTAAACAAAAACTTTTATACATCGATACAACAACAGTTTCTGGTTGATTTTCCACCTTCTTGTGTCATTCTCTTTCATTAGTTTTTCATATGTTGTTGTGTGCCATCATCATGTCAAATATTGATTGGTTTGAGTGTATATTTTTTAGTGCCCTCTTGACTTTGATTTATATCGCAGGCCTCTATCCGAGAATGTGCTTAAAAATACACAATAATTATAATCCATCTCTTAACCATTTTTTTATCTCATTGTGAGTCAGTTTCAATATCGAACGAGCCATAACGCTTTGTTATTGAAAAAAACAAATCCATCGCATGCTTTCATCGCTGGCAGAAATTCTTTTAGAAGAAAGATCAAAGAGTCTGGAGCTGAGAATAATTTATCCATTGAATGGCTCTACACTGAGATGAACTTCAACAGCGCAGTACTTTAATATTACTAAAATATAACATATATAAAATCAGGCCATTACCCTATCAAGGTGGGTAGAGAGGTCATACCACAAGACTTTTATTATTTATTTATTTAGCACTTTTATTGTAACTACAATTGGGCGGGCTTATTGTCAAGCGGCCATCTCTACCAACCAACCGGAAGTAAAATAAGTTACGCGGTCGCATAAATCATTGAAATGACTATCCAGCCCCACGAAATCCATAAACATATACGTGAGCATATGCCCACGAACCCTACAAAGACGGACAATCACCCAAACATTTTTCTTTTTTATAAAGTGAGATATCATTAATCAAAAGGAAAGGAAGGGATGGTGGAGAGGAAAGGAAATGAAAAATCAGGAATGAAACACGTTATTTTGCTGATTAGAAATGAAGAGTTTTTTCAGTCGCTTCTTAAAGCATGCCAAGGACGGAGCGAGTCTTATATTGGTTTGTAACTGATTTCAGAGTCTCACTGCATAAACAGCAAAGGACGACGTAAAAAAAGAGGACCGGTGAACTGGAAAGGCCAATAGACAATCTCTGTTTGAGCGTAGCGCTAATCCATGATTGTAAAGACGCTGAAAATTTTCGGCAAGATAGTAAAGGATATTATACAATAGAGACAGTATGTGAATACTTTTCTATCTTAACACACATCCTTCGCCTCTTCTAAATATCCCTCCTTCCTATACAACTCCTACGATTTCCCTGACTATTACTTTTCCTTCTTTCTAAATATCATTTACTTGATCCAAATATACTTATCTTGGTCTTCCTCTACTACACCTTCCACTCACATTTGAAGTTTATATTTGTTTTGTTATTTGTTCTACATGCCCAAACCATCTCAGAGTGCTCTTCTCGTCTTACTCAATACATGTCTTAAGTATACATTCATCCCTTATCACTTCATTTTTTATTCTCCCATATATTGTCATGTGTTTTTCTTACCTCATGCATTTCTGCATATTTTTTTGGCATCTTTCAATATTTTCCGTATCCACATTACATTTCCATACATCAAAGTTCGTAAAAAAATATTGTCATAGAATATGTATTATCTTAGCAGATTACAAAACTATTCAGTTATATGTTCAAGAAAAATGTTAACTTTGTTTCCTATATCTATCTACATGTAAATAGTAAAAAAAATAATAAGATAACAAGGAAACAAAATGCTTAATAAGCTGTCTTCATTCAAAATTATGGTACATTTGTAGGTTTACTGGGTCACAGAGGTAATACAACCTGGCAGGATTATTGCCGTGTGACAATCTTTCAAAACCATCCATAAATAAAGGGTCTTCCAAATTGGGCGTTTTTTAAATTCTTGGATAAAACACAGATGGCGTCACCAACTTGCCTGGGTCTTGTGACACTTGAGGAGTGTAATTTATGACATTTATAAAAATGGAGTCGTATTCAATACAACAACGCTTTCAAATTGAGAATTATTTTATGTATTGTAATCTCTGGAAACGGTGATGTTAATTGGCCACCAAGATCGTGTGATTTGACACCGTTGGCCTATTTTCTCTGGAGTTACTTGAAAAGCCAGGTCTATAAGAATGACTCCCGATCAATTCCTGAGCTAAAAGACGAAGTTATTAGCGTTATTAGTGAGTTAGAACCGCAATTGTACCAAAATGTCATCGAAAATTTTGACAAAAGGACCAATTTTGAGTGGACATCTGTGGTGCTGCAAGATGGGGACATTTGGCGAATATTATTTTTTGTATTTAAATTTCATACATTATACTTTAATAACTAATAAAAACAAAATTGAAATCAAAGCAAATTGTGTGTTTTATTCAAGAATTAAAAAAAATCGAATGAAAAAAACCGCTCAATTTGAAAGATCCTTTATGTAAAAGAAACTAGAATGTGTAAATTAGATTGCAGCGAGTCGGGAGTTGTGTTATGCATTTGTATTTTTAATAATAATGTCGTACAAGCTATTCATATTTTTTAATAATAATGTTGTACAAACAAATTATAAATATGTTGACTGCTTCTTTATAGTATTTTTTTCATATTAAATTTACGTGTTTAAGGGTGTGTCCTCGCGACCGGGCTTGACCTCTATTGGTGGGGGTGTATAACGACTGGGGGATGTTATGATATGAGTTCATCCCTTTTGATAATGTGTGAGGAGTTGAATCGCGCAAGATGTTTCCAGTTGTAGTTGAGTGTCACTGTTTGTCAGGTTGATGAGAGCGTGCAACGGGTTTTTTTTTGTGTAATCAAAAATCGGAAAGAAGTATCGATTTATTTTTTCATGCTAAACATCCTCAGTGAGATACAGGCAAAAGCCTAGTTTACTGGGGATACGACAAATGAAATGCAACAAACCCAGATCCATTAAAATTATATGTCCAAATCAAATTACCTGTTGTTTTTTCTCAAATTGTGTATATTTCTTGTCATGCGTAATAATAAATAATAAATAATAAAAAAAATAAAGTTCATTTCTTTAACTTTTTAAATTGCCATAAATATATGTGTAATTTAAGAATATATGTGTACAGTATCCGACGGTAAGTAATACACATCGGGCTTAAGAAAGAGACTGTCGGCCATAATCGGCTAAATTCAGTTTTGTAGAGCGTCGTCTCTGTCATTTATACACGTGTTCCGTCGCGATTTGTCAGTCGTTGTCAAGCGTTCTAGGGAGTATGAATGACAGAGACGACACTCTACAAATGCGAAGTAAGCTGATTATGGCCGACAGTCTCTTTCTTAAGCCCGATGTGTATTGCTTACCGCCGGGTACTGTACATACTATGTTGCTATAGTATGTACACATAATACTATATATTATAAATATATTATATTTTTTTATTTAAACCTTTTTAAAAAAAGTGAACAAACGGATATCTTACTCATAACTTATGGTTCAGAAGACAAATGTTATATAAACTAAACCACCGCAGTCGTAATACTGATATGTGACCAAAGGTTAAACTTTTAATTTCTAGTCAGTAAAATAACGTGTTTCATTCCTGATTTTTCTTTTCCTTTCCTCTCCACCATCCTTTCCTTTCCTTTTGATTGATGATATCTCACTTTATATGAAAAATAATGTTCGGGTGATTGTCCGTCTTTGTGGGGTTTGTGGGCATGTTCTCACGTATATGTTTATGGATTTCGTGGGGATGGATAGTCATTTGAATGATTTATGCGACCACGTAACTTGCTTCATTTACTTTTGTCTGGTTGGTTGGAAGAGATTGCCGCCTGGAAATAAGCCCGCCAGATTGTATTGCAATAAAAGTGTTAAATAAATAAATAAATAAAGGTAATTTTATTATATCCGTAGATTTCATTGATTATCCTTAAATAATATAAATGATATTTTTTTCTCCTTAAAATTAATATACCATAAAAATAAAGGAGACTTTAAATAACGAAAAAAAGACCTTGACTTGTGTAGCTAATTACAATTTAAAGTTTTCATGGAGACTCATAAATTATATTTGGTCCAAAAAATCCAAAGTCAAATATGTTGGTTGATGTTATTAAATTCAATGAACGACTTTGAAAGATCTCGAAATGAAGTTTCCCAGCGTTTGATTAAATTTCAAGAGGAGACAAACTCAAATCTGGAGACCGAAAATGAAAGCTGGTTAGACAACACGGATCCAGGATTCTCCCGATTATTTTTTGTAGACTAAATGAAATTTAAATATACTTAATATTTTTAGATGGAAATTTCTTGCAGGATTTTTTTTTTAATTTTTAAAAAGTTATGTAGACAGTATACTTATTTTTTGGTCCGAATATTTTAAGATTTTAAGGTTTCGAAAATACCGTAAGATTTTAAGGTTTCGAAAATATGATTTTTTTCAGTACCTCTACTATACACTTTTCTATAAATACGAAGCAGTGAATGTGTTAACACTTCTATTAAATAAACTGGTGGGCTTATTTCCAGGTGACAATCTCTTCTAACCAACCAGACAAAGTAAGATAAAATAAGTTACAAAGTTGCAAAAAATATTCAAAAAATTATTGAATTTTACAAAATTCATGTGCAATATATGAAGTAAACATAAAAGTTAGATATCAATCAAAGGAAAAGGAAAATTTAGAGAGCAGACTCTCATCAAGGGTGATCTAACAGGGATGCAAACACACTAATATTGAAATATTAAAAATAACACAAAAAAAACAAGATGAGTGTAAGTTTTGTAACTAGGGAGGTGGGGGTTGCGACCCTAAGATAAGGAACTTTTGAACCTGCATATATTTAAAAAACCATATTTGTTGAAAACTTACCAAGGGAAGAGGAATTACTAAGAAACAATTTTAGATGTTCCGATATGTGATAGTGGCATATTCGTCTTTAGGTGTAGGTGTATGTATATAGTATTCATATGTTATCATGAATTTTGATAACACTTCCCAAAAAGGGTTATTTTCCAGTGTTTAATTAAGTTGAACACGCTACCCATATCTTTAATAGTTTCAGATGAACAAAGATCTATCCAATTGAAATATCACGCGATAGTAATATGACTGCTGCTCTTCTTCTGGGTTACAATCCTAGGATTGGTCTGCACCAAGCCCTCGATTCGTCCACTCATCTCTGTCATCCGCCAGTTTCTTCATCTCCTGGTAGCTGCCACAGCGCACATCCCGAATCACCCGGTCCATGTAGCTATATCTAGGGCGGCCTCTATGGTTATTGCCCTCAATCATTTCCTCAACGATGGTAAGGAGCAGGCCTGGGTGCCTGATGTTCTGGCCTATCCAACTGGATCGTTGTTGGGCAACTCTATTTAGAAGTTGCCTTGTTTCTCCAACCTCGTCGTTTCGGACGTGATCTGACCAATAGACCCTGGCCAGGCTCCTGTAGCACCACATCTCAAAGGCAGCCAGACGCCCGGACTCGCTCTGGCTGATAGTCCATGTTTCGCCGCCATACTGCAGCGCACTCCAGACAAGAGTTTTCACTAAATTCTTCCTAACAATGATATCAATGTTTGACTGCTGCAGTAACAAAATAATCACGCATAAATGACGAAAAATTAACTATTATCAACAAAAAGTCAACACAGTGGAATGCTGTGCACAACTTTTGGAATACCGAAGTCTAATAAATCAATTTATTTTAAAAAATCAGAGACAAATTTATCACGTTTGGAAGCTAAAGTAACGCCCGAGCGTCATAATAATGTTTTTAGAACATTTCTATGAAATACAGAAATTATGCAATAATGTCAGAAAACCATTTTCCAGTGTCACCAATCTTCTTTTCCTGTCCATAACGTTAAGTTATTTCTGTCCAGAATTCTGGACCTTCCACAAATCAAGTCCTTTTTGGTCTCAGGTGTGCTCTTCATCGCAGGTACAGAGTGTTTATTCAACATGTAACATTCCCCATTTAGAGATGTTGTGATTGGTACTCTCGATTCCTGTTCGGAACCTGTTTAGAGATTTCTAGGTCCTCAAGGGTAGAGTCTCACTGCATGGACAGTAAATATTAGAGATTTCTATGTCCTTATGTCTGACTTTATTTAATTTAAAAGATAATTTTATACAGCGCCGTTTAGAGAGCAAACTCTCCTCAAGGGTGCTCTAGCTCAGAACCCATTATTACTCAATAAATCACAGTTTCGTTGTACAGCGCATAATCCTATGCAGGATTATTACCATGTTGCAAACTCTTCCGACAAACTAAAAAGCTATTTATGAAGCCTTAAATGAAAACCAGGCCGTTTTTTTTAAATATGGATTCTAACAGGAACCGAATCCGCAAACTCCGTGCTAGAAGATAAGCAACTTACCGACTAGACCACGGAGGTCATCACGTAAGAAGGAGTATCACTCGCACTGCAATATACGAGTACTTATAAAGCGGTTTAACGATTTGAGCTTAAACTATTTTACCAGACTAGAATCCATTTTTTTCCGAGCAGTATCAAACCCGAAACCACTGGGAGGAAGTCATTAGTGTTAGCAACTGTGCCAAAGTAGTCGAAAGGTATTTATATACCCTAAACCAGCGATTCTTAACTGGGGGCTGCGAAAGGTTAATAAGTGGCTTAGTGGCACCTGTTTTTACTTATTTATGCAAAAAGGGATTTACCACAATGCTAAATATTAAAACGAAGCAACGAAATTGACTCCTGCATGCAACTCGCATTAAATAATACAATTTAAACGAGAATATATTAATTAGTGGAAAGTGTTCAACATCAGAGGTTCCATTAAATACATTGTGGTAAGTAATTTTTTATTTTTTGTTATAATCGGAAAACTATTTGGATATTACAGAGGAACAGCTAAACAAATTACACCGTCTTCAAAGTGTTTGTCTAAGATTTTTTTAACCTGAGAAAGTACAATCATATCACTTCATACCAAAAGGCGTTGAACTGGTTGAACGTGAGAAATATACGCTTTATTCACATTCTATTTCTTTTGCATAAATTCCTTAATTGTCCAGCCGCCCTCTCTTATCTCGCCGAAAAATTTAAGCGTCTTTCCGATCACGGACTTGCGCTGCGTTCAAACAAAGATTGTTTATTGACCTTCCCAGTTCACCGCTCTTTTTTTTTATTTGTCCTTTACTGTCCATGCAGTGATACTCTGGAATCAGTTAAACACCAATTTTAGACTCGCTCCATCCTTGGCATGCTTTAAGAAGCGACTGAAAAAACTCCTAATTTCTAGTCAGTAAAATAACGTGTTTCATTCCTGATTTATCATTTCCTTTCCTCTCCACCATCCCTTCCTTTCCTTCTGATTGATGATATCTCACTTTATATGAAAAATAATGTTCGGGTGACTGTCCGTCTTTGTGGGGGTTCGTGGGCATGTGCTCACGTATATGTTTATGGATTTCGTGGGGATGGATAGTCATTTGAATAATTTATGCGACCACGTAATTTGTTTAATTTACTTTTGTCTGGTTGGTTGGAAGAGATTGCCGCCTGGCAATAAACCCGCCAGATCGTATTTGCAATAAAAGTGTTAAATAAATAAATAAATTCCATAAAGATTAATATTATCATTTGATTTTTTGACCCCGTCACTTGCTTCATTTACTTTTGTCTTCTTGGCTGGAAGAGATTGCCGTCTGGTAATGAGCCCGCCAGATTGTTTTTAGAATAAAGTGTTCATCAAATAAATAAATAAAATCACTAATTTAAAATGAATCTAAATAATTATTATGTTATAGTTCGGAAACTCTAGGATGAGTCCTGTGACAGCTCACAAATTTGCCTCGATACAACCTTGTAACGATGTTCATTAATATTAATTATTTTATCAACTTTAATATAAGCCTCAATTCTAATAAATAGCAAGTTATTTAGGTAAACACATAACATAAGGCTGTATTGGGCAAATTTGTGAGCTGTCACAGGACTCATCCTAGAATTTCCGAACTATAGTAAAAACTAGGGGGCCGCAAAAAATATTATACGAGTAAGGGGCCGAAGTGGTGACACATTAGGAACCACTGCCCTAAACGTTACAAAAGTACTATGAAAACCAAGATGGATGGATAGGTGTTTCAAATATCATTGTTATATATTTTGTTAGATCAAAGCACTACCGATCTAAATTGCTAATTCAGGTTTAACGTTATCTAAATTGAAAACCTCCATAATCCACTGGGATTAGCTATTGTTTCTAGCGGGCTCAAGAATAAATATGGCCAATTCTGATGGATGGAGCCATTTGGGGCTTAGCTCGGAATTATCAGGCGATCAAAACTGCAGTCGGCCCTTGCCAATGGGGGTGGTGTGGTGTGGCGGCTTAAATAGACAATAACGAGTCCAAAAATTGCGAATTGAGAAGGTTTAGTCTCTTAATCGGATAAACGAAACGAATTCATTTGAAAGAGGCTTACTTATATTAAAAAAAAACAGATGCGTGATACTCTCGCGCTGTAGAAGTGAAACTTCTTAGTACCTAGCAAAAGTTGATTTTATGCAATGCTTTTTTCCATTTATTTAAGATTTTTTTTAGGATTAGGAAATGGTTATGAGGAATTAAATTCAAGAAAATCGGTCTAAATTAAATAAAAAAATGGTTATGTGGAATTTAATTCCAGAAAATCTCTCTTATTGAAATAATTTTTTTATTTATGATAATAAATAATAATTTTAATAATTAATAATAATACGAGTATAATACACTTAATAATATTAAATGTACGTTTTTTAATAGTAAATAAATTAATATTTTTATGTTATTATTAATTATTTTTAAATAATTTTTAATTATTTATTTATTATTTTATTATTTTTCTTATATTATTAATAATATATTAATAATAATATCATTGTATTATTAATTAATTATATTATAATTAATTATAATATAATAATTAATATGTTATTATAATAACATGTATATATTAGTATAATTATACGAGTATATTAAATGTAAATGATATATTTAATAAATATGAAAATAATTATTAAACAAAATAAAATAAAATAATTTAATATAAAATAAAATTAATAATAATAATAATTTTATTTTTAATAATAAATAATAATTTGAATAATCATATAATGCTCTTAATAATATTAAAATAATAATTTAATAATTAATTAAATGTTTAATAATAATAAATAATAATTTAATAATAATAAATAATAATTTAATAATAATGAATAATAATAATATACTCGTAATACACCGTTTCACTTTTCGTGACGTTCAGACCATTTTGCCCTACCGCGCCAATAGAATTTTCACTTAAAAAAAAAACAAAAAACATATTTATTTCATTTCGTATATCATTTGACTGGTTGTGTAGTGACGTTGTAGTTATTTCCTAATTCCCTGGTGTAGTTGGCAACACGCCTAACTTTAGACCCGGGGGTTGCGGGCTCAATTACTGTTGATACCCACATTTTTTAGGGTACTAGTATGGTTATATCTAATGGTATCGTCTGAAATCCAAAGTCACGGAGATAAGAAAATGTGCAAGGAAAAGTAAATGCGATATGTGGGTGAGAAATGAAAGATTCGAGAAAGTTGAAGACTTTTGGTTTCTAGGTAGTATTTTTTCAGATGATCGAAGAGAATATCTAATGACGTGTAAAAATAGGAAACAATATCAATGAAACACTAAAACAAATATTATGTAATTTATCTGAATAGTATTAAATTCTGCTTAAACTATTTAAGTACCAATGGTAAATGGGTGTGAAACGTGGTCGTGGAAGACTAAAAGGAGGCGAATAAATACTGTTAAAATACGTGCACTTAGAATAATACATTTTTTTACACATGACAAGAAATATACATAATTTGCGAAAAAACAACAGGTAATTTAATTTGGACACACAATTTTAATGGATCTGGGTTTGTTGCCTTTCATTTGTCGTATCACCAGTAAACAAGGCTTTTGCCTGTATCTCACTAAGGAAATATGGTGACAATGTATGACAGAATACGAAAGGAAGATATAAGGGATGAATGTGAGTTGAAAGCTGACGTCGTGATTAAGATAAATAGCATTCTGAGATGATTTGGACACTTAGAACGAATAACTGAAGAAAAAGAAACTACAAAACAAATATACCTAAGTGGAATACGTAGTAGAAGAAGACCAAGGAAAACCAAGTGGGATCAAGCGCAATATTTGAATAAAGGAAAAAAAGAAGTGAGAGTAATCGTAAGAGCTGTACGAGAAATTGTATGGATGCGGAAGGAACGAAATATATGTGTCGTGATAGAAAAAACTAGCTCTCTGTTCTCTCTGCTTACCCCAAAAATTACATAACGTGATGGTATGAATATGTGTGTATCTTTAGGATATTTCTAGTTTATCCAAGGGTTCCAGTGTCGTTTTAACTTAATGTATCTTTCTGGTTAGATGAAAGAGATTGGCATATGGCAATACCCCTGCCAGATTGTTTTATATCCAACGAAAGTATTTTTTCAGTTAAATGATTTTTTTGGTACTTATACTAAATGTTTAAAAAAATCATAATGAATTATTTTGATTGGATCTTTAAAAAAAAATTTGTTCATGTAAGCCTTTTTTTACTTTTTAAATATTAGATGAAAATAATCTCACCCTGAGGTCGCTTGTTGATCCACTTCAGGCCACGAAAGTCTCCTCCTGCAGAAAGCTAGCGGGGGGCGGTGCTGTGGCGCGCCGGAGCCCGCAATCAGGGGCGACGGAGTTGTAGGTTCTACACCCGGTGTCGCCACCGAAGGACGATTGGGGCGGCGCAGAGAGCCACCCCTAGGCGGGCGGATAGCTGGGGGTGCGAGGCATTCCAGGGTACGACGTCGCCCCCCAAGAGCTGTTGCTCCAGGAGAGGGTACTACTTTTGGAAATCCTGAAACAAATAAAATGTAAAATATGAAATTTTGATGTGTAATACTTTGCTCATCATGGTTTTAACATACGTTATCAGATTTACTAAATCGGAATAACAAAATCGATTTCAATAAGTCTGTAACCAAATAACCAAATTTTCAATAACCAAAATCCGTCTTCAGTATTTTTCACAGCACTGTATGGAACGGAAACATAGAGGACGTGACGGAAAGAAAGAAACATGATGATATCTTCATGGTGTAATGTTGGAGGCGAATGCTCTTCATTCTATAAACCACAAGGTGTACAAATATCTCGTATAACGCAAGAATTGGAGATTACCGTAAACCTTTCGATAACACGCAGAAACATAATCCTAACGTATTATGGGAATGTTACTAGAAATAAATTATAAAAGTCTGGAGAAGCTGGTTATCGCGTTGACAGTTGAAGGAATGCGAGCAAGGGGAAGGTATCTTATAAGATTGGCACACAGGGTCCTCTTTAACCTTTCCCTTCCGGTGCTAAAAAAATCGCGCGTTCCGGTACTGTGTATTCAATACAAATGTAAAAATGAGCGTTTTAAAACCGATAAAATAAGAATGTTTATATACAATCACTTAAATTAATTAAATTTGAAGTCAAAAGTGAAAATAATTAAAATTTAATTGCTGAAATCATGAAAAAACATCGGCAGACGTTTACAAAACGGGTACAGAGACCAATTCATATGGATGCCCGCGAGCTCCTGAGACGGGACTCAGAACATTAACACTGCGTATGTTACACCTCCAAGGAAGAAATAACTGCGAACTGAGATTCTATTTCTTGCGTTCCCATATACCGAAGAAGAGTGAGAGTGAGATGTGAATAGCGTCGCTTCCTCATCCATAGCGGTTTTTTTAGAATGAATATACCTACGTCACGCACTGGCACACGTTTGATTGTATTGGTGAATTTATTCCCGATTTTCACAAAATATCTCTGTGTGGCCGATAAGCGCTAATTATTATTAATATTATTTTTTTCATTCAATGCATAAATGTATTACGGAGGAATGAATACCTAAAATCTGAACCTAGTATTTATTATATTTATAGAGATATTAAAGTTTTTAGAAGCAATGTGTACTAGTTACACATCACAGGAAAGGAAGGGTTAATCACTGCATTCAGCATGCCCTAGGACCGTGATGGATGGAGAAGAGGATGACGAGGCTTAGCATTGAAAAGGAGGAAAATTCAGAATGTTCTTGAAAACCTCAATTTTATTTATAAGTGCTTCGTACTAAGGGCTTAAAAAAGTATGGTTGGATCAAGCCAAAGATATTCTGAAAGAAGGAAACATGGAAAGTCAGAGAAATCGTGGAAGTCGTATAGATGTAGAAAAGGCTCAGAATGTGTGTCGAGATAGGAAAGTATGACGCTCTGTCTTTTCTGCATACCCTGACAGGGAAACTGCGTGTTGGCTTGTATGTTTGTAAGTTAATAGGCTTTAGCGGTTATTGTTAACTCAGAATAAGATCTTTCGGAGCTCATACTATATAGCGTTTTGGGATTTAAAGTGATCGCTATCTGTTCTTCACCTTTGAGTTCTATTACTTGTTGTAACTTGTTGGCTCTGAAGATGATGTGGCGTTCGTCGCGGAATATTGTCGCATACATACGGTCAATGACCGATGAGATGACCTTCGCATTCCTCGACAAATTAAAATAAACAGTCCAAAGTTCATACCCCAGCCATTCTAGTCCAAAGATCACCCGCCGGCCAGTCATCCCGTAGCCGAGCGGACCGCACTAGAGAGAGAACGCACCACGCTGTCTCGCCGGTTCCGTAAATAGATTGTTACCTACATACTACAATTGACCATTTCTGCATTCACAGAAGCGAGACAGAAGCATATCGCGAGCGCACTCCCGCGCCCATTCTAAAATATTATAAGTACCTACGTTACTATTAAAATAAACTATTCACTCTCTTTCCGCATTGCGATCTAACGTGTTTTATTATTTATCAACAATCATAATCATCATATACCTTTAAGGGGCATTCCCTAAAATGACAACTACAACATTCTCAAAACGTCGGCATTTTGAACCACTAAAACTGGTATGAACTATGCAAGACTCTATTTTACAGTTTTTATTATATTTGACTTTTTATATCCTGCAGTTTTCTTGCAAAATTTTGTAACTATAAGATAACAATTTTTAAAAACATAACCGTATCATCACCATGCCTATTTTGGGACAGGCATGGAGGACACATCTTCCCGCCTTTCTATCCATACACACACATCTCTTATCTCCACCACAACACGTCATACGTATGTTATTCTCCTGCTTCTCATACTTCTCAAATTTCACTCATTTTAAATATCTCCACCAATCTCTTTCCTCTGTTTACCTCTTCCTTACTCATTATTCTTCCAGACAAATATATTTATTATGTAAATCTTTCAAAGTACAGTACCAATTCTAAAAATCGATTAAATACATTCAAAAGGTGTTTAACAATAAGATTATAAACTAATTTAAGATTTAACAACATACGGAATATTTGATAAGTACAAAACACTTCACAGACGGATCAAATATCCGTAACACGTTCGAATTACGTTAAAGACAGATGAGATGTCTAGTTTATATACTCGTACTTGAATATTTTCATGGATGAATAAATTTAATTTTAATCACTTAAGTATCATAATGGGTGGATAAAGTCTCATTTAAAATCATTAAAGTATTATCATGAACGCACGAACTTTCATTTACAATTATTTAAGATCACAGGCTTATTAATTATAAGTACTATTGTATTATGGGTGGATGAAGTTAAATTAACGACATTTATTATCATTGTTGGATACAGTTTTATATGTAATAACTTTGTACGGCACCAGTACAAAGAACTGTAGCAATAGGTAGATGACTGCTACTCAATGCTCGGAGAATTCGGTTCACGGTGAAAAGTAGCAGGGTGAAGAGATTACTCTTTAGCAGGTATTAGATGGCCGCAAGTAAAAGGCAGTAGACAAAGTGAACTGAGAATGTATTTTTTACGTTTGGCGCTCCTTATGTGCAGCTAATCGCTCATCGCAAGCGCCTTTTTCCGCCCGTGCATGCCGTCATAACTTGCGAAATATCACAATTCTCGCAAGTTTTTCGCATGCATGGGCCGGTCAATTTTTGATACTGTCTCACGACGGCCACACATAAGGAACATTTCAGTTACGGTTGCGACACAGCACGGACCCCAACGAACATAAAATTATTACATAAAAAATACCAAATAACATCAAAATATAACCAATAATTTATACATATCAACATACCAATATTATGCAAACATGAAAACAAATAAATATGTTTTAGGTGACGCATACGTCCGATACACACTTTATGGACTCATGAAGTTTCATTTACAACCAGTCGTGTATTGTCATGAGCCGATGAAGTTTCATTTTCAATCATTTAATTACCATCACGACCAGATAAAAAAATATTTGTTATCACTCAAGTATTTGAACAGAACAGATTGATTTAAAAATCGTGAACAAATTATGTTATATTTACGAGTGACAAGCGAAGTTTAATTTATAATCACGAACGGATGAAGTTTCATGTACTCAAGTATTGTCTTAAATGAGAGAAGTCTTTTTTATAACCACTAAATAATTATCACTTACGGATAAATTTCCTTTATTGTATAATCAATTAAGTATTCTCATGGACGAGTGAAGTTCAATTTATAATCACTAGCGGATGAAGTGTCACGTACAATAACTCAAGTGTTGTCCTAAATGAGAGAAGAATCTTTTATAACCACTAAATAATTATCACTTGCGGATAAATTTCCTTTATTGTATAATCAATTAAGTATTCTCATGGACGAGTGAAGTTTAATTTATAATCACTAGCGGATGAAGTGTCACGTACAATAACTCAAGTATTATCCTAAATGAGAGAAGAATCTTTTGTAACCACTAAATAATTATCACTTGCGGATAAATTTCCATTATTGTATAATCATTTAAGTATTTTCACGAACGAGTGAAGTTTAATTTATAATCACGAGCGGATAAAGTTTCATGTACAATAACTCAAGTATTGTCCTAAATGAGAGAAGTCTTTTTTATAACCACTAAATAATTATCACTTACGGATAAATTTCCTTTATTGTATAATCAATTAAGTATTCTCATGGACGAGTGAAGTTTAATTTATAATCACGAGCGGATGAAGTTTCATGTACAATAACTCAAGTATTGTCCTAAATGAGAGAAGAATCTTTTGTAACCACTAAATAATTATCACTTGCGGATAAATTTCCATTATTGTATAATCATTTAAGTATTCTCATGAACGAGTGAAGTTTAATTTATAATCACGAGCGGATGAAGTTTCATGTACAACAATTCAAGTATTGTCCTAAATGAGAGAATTTTTTTTTTATAACTACTAAATAATTATCACTTACGGATAAATTTCCTTCTTTATATAATCGCTTAAGTATTCTCATAGACGAGTGAAGTTTCATAAAAAATCACTCAAGTTTTTTCATAGACGAATGAAATTTCGTTTTAAAGTATTGCTTCAGACGGATAATGAAGTGATGACAAAAGAGAAAAAAATACTTAAACAGTAAAATACGAGCTACAAAATTCAAAAACCTTATTTTTCTTAACCTATTTTCTACGGAATCGTTGACTTCCTTTAATTATAAAAGGCCAACGTTATGAAATATAAAACATAAAGAAAAAAACATTCCAAGTTGTAAACCTTTCTGAAAGTTACCTTGACATTAATTTTATGATCTGTAAAATTACTCGAAAAAATCCCGGGTAATTTTACGATCAATTTCGC
The DNA here is from genome assembly GCA_949825065.1 of Odontocerum albicorne. Classification (NCBI taxonomy): domain Eukaryota; kingdom Metazoa; phylum Arthropoda; class Insecta; order Trichoptera; family Odontoceridae; genus Odontocerum; species Odontocerum albicorne. The sequence continues at coordinate 48,212,746 of OX463845.1, read as the reverse complement.
CTAAAATTAGGACTTACGAAGGTAACAAAAGTCCTCATTGGTCTTTTGTGAATTCCGCATTGAGTGCGGAGTCCACCCTATAACGTATTTTGTGAAGTCCGTATCGAGTCCGGTGTCACCCTATAACGTATTTTTACGACGACTTTTAGGATTCAAGAGATGTTTAAAATTTCACGGACGATATATAAATAAGAGGTGACCAAATGATTTTTGAAAAAGAAACAAATTTTATAAAAAATCTTTTTGAAAATTGTATTTATTGAACTGTATATTGTCTATTGCAATGTTTCGAAACCTTTTTAGCCCTTCCTTCCCTGTGATGTGTAACTAGTACCCATTGCTTCTAAAAACTTTAATACCTCTAGAAATTAAATAAATACTGGATTCAGATTTCAGGTATTCCTTCGTAATACATTTACGCGTTGAATAAAACAATAATATTAATAATAATTAGCACTTATCGGCCACATCAGAGATATTTTGTGAAAATCTGGAATAAATTCACCAATACAATCAAACGTGTGCCAGTGTGTGACGTAGGTATATTCATTCTAAAAAGTCGCTATGGGTGAGAAAGCGACGCTATTCACGTCTCACTCTACTTCGGTATACGGGAACGCAAGAAATAGAATCTCACTTCACTCGCTTCAGTAGCTTTCGAGCAGCCATTTGAGGTGGTCTTTTTGCCCGTTTTGTGAACGTCGGCCGATGATTTATTCATGTTTTCAGCAATTAAATTTAAATTATTATCACTTTTGACTTCAAATTTAATTAATTTCAGCGATTGGCTATGAATATTCTTCTTTCCCGATTATAAATCGCTCATTTTTACATGTGTATTGATGTGTATTTAATACACAACACCGGAACGGACGGATATTTTTAGCACAGAAAGGGAAAGGTTAACCTTGCGAGCCTCAAAATATAGAACAAAATTAAGACTTCACGACCTCCCTGCAAAACCTTAATATATTTTGGATGCATGTGCATGTGGCCGCACAAATATCGTACATGCACAAAGACGATAATCCTTATCAGGTAAGTATATCTACTGTTTAACGTTAGGAACAGGACAGATAAATCATTACTTTTTCTCAGAAAATGTGTTATCTTCCTTTTTTACTCGTAAGTTATTATTATTTTTGCGACCTCTCTGGGTTTGTCTAACACACAGAGCCATCTATGAAGCATTTGTAAATACCCCCGACATATGTTATCTACTTGTAATTTCATTCCAAATTCATCTGTCAACTTGTAAACATATAGTATAAATAAAAGTAACTCAGGTATTACTTATTCCACTGAAATAAGAAATATCATACGAATATAATATTATATAATAATTATAGAAAGATAATAATAATAAAGTTATAGATTATAATCTATACCTTTATAATCTATAATCGGCGCTGTATAGATTATAATCTATATAGCGCCGATTAAAGAACGGACTCTCTTTAACCTTTCCCTTCCTGTGCTAAAAAAATCGCGGGTTCCGGTGCTGTGTATTCAATACACATCAATACACGTGTAAAAATGAGCGATTTAAAATCGGAAAAATAAGAATATTCATAGCCAGTCGCTTAAGTTAATTAAATGTGAAGTCAAAATTGATAATAATTGAAATTTAATTGCTAAAAACATGAAAAAACATCGGCTGACGTTCACAAAACGGGTGCAGAGACCACCTCATATGGATGCTCGCGAGCTACTGAGATGAGACTCGGAACACTAACATTATGTATGTTATACCTCAAGGAAAGAAACAACTACGAACTGAGATTCTATTTCTTGCGTTCCCATATACCGAAGTAGAGTGAGACGTGAATAGCGTCGCTTCCTCCCCCATAGCGGTTTTTTAGAATGAATATACCTACGTCACACACTGGCACACGTTTGATTGTATTGGTGAATATATTCCCGATTTTCACAAAATATAATACCTCTGATGTGGCCGATAAGTGCCAATTATTATTAATATTATTTTTTCATTCAATGCGTAAGTGTATTACGTAGGAATACCTAAAATCTGAACCCAGTATTTATTATATTTATAGAGATATTAAAGTTTTTAGAAGCAATGTGTACTAGTTACACATCACAGGGAAGGAATGGTTAAGACGGATCTCATTTGGGATCGAATCCCAAATGAACCCACTACTATATTATTGACAGATCAAAAATATTTTTAAAATACATGTTGAGTGTAAATACAGGAACGTATATGACAGTTGCCGCCTTAACCTTACGAACAGAAAGCTTAGATTTTAAAGGATCTGCATAAATGCTACTGCCCTACTATAATTTATAATCATTATAAAATGATAATAAACTATATAAGGGTAATTTATTATCTACAAACTAAATTAATTTTCCCCATGGGCATGAGATACACGTTGTATAACTATTATGTAACCGAGAATCACTTAATTTTAATTAACACTTTTTTATTACAATTTTCCTACATGTTGCAAACTCTTCCAATCAACAAAAAATATGTTAAAGAAGTCTCGAGTGAAAACTAGATTTGGAACATTTTTAATAAAACTGGGTTCTGACAGGAGTCGAACCCGTAACTTCCTGGTCGGAAAACATGCGTTTTATTAATTAGACCACTGAAGTCGTATTAATAAAAAAACATTTTCATTTTCAATAACCTTTTTTAATTATTCTTTCGATATGTATAGTAAAACCTGGTAGATTAATTGCCACATGGCAAATTATTCCAATCCCCCTACATACTCGTATGTGGTACTCGTGTGCATGCGGAACATTTTTTTATGTAGCTAAGCTATGTTTTTTCTATCCACTTTGCACGGATTTCTCCTGTTACACAAAGAGGGTCTGCTTCTAGCGTTAGCTTATTCGTTAGGAAGAATATCAGCTAGGATTCTTCTCATACTGCTAGACGGTACCGAGAATATATCAACCGCGTCATTCAGTTGGTTCAATATCTCTATACCACACGTGACTGAGTGTTTAGGCATGATATTTGTCCTGTAAGTCGGTATGTACTCGTAGAACAGAGGGTGATTCCTTGCACGGCTATATTTATTAGGTATATTTAAACTTAGTGCTTCTAGAATCGCGGGACAGTTAAAGCAGCCTTGGAAAACCTTAAGTAGGAATATCGCAATGGATTCTTGCTTTCTTGTTTCGAGGCGTCTATAGTTACACACCGTGAGAAGTTCGACATGGTGAGCATATTGTGGGTAATCGCCCTTTGTTCCGTACCATAGATATCTGAGGATTTTTTTCTATTTGTTCTATATTGTTTTTATATTTGAGCTGATGAGGAGCCCAAACTGTAGATGCATGTTCTTATTTGGTTCTAATTAGATAATTATGTAAGGATATCGGTACTGTTAAATTCTCTTGATATTCTCATTATAAAACCGAGTAGTTTGTAACAGTTCGATATAAAACGCGAGACATGGTTAACGAACGTGAGTCCGACATCAAAGGTTACGCCCAAATCCTTGAATTCAGAAACTGTGTTTAATGCCACTCCCTGTATAGTATACTGATGGTGGATTGGTGAAAACGATCGACTATAAGATACACAGACACATGTATTAATGTTGAACAGAAGATGATTTAGTTAAGTCCAGGAGACTAGGGAGTCTAGGTTCTGTTGGAACTGTGCACAGTCGGGAGGTGAATTAATCTTTTTAGTCCTTTGGTATGGAATAGTCAGCTTCTAAGTTTAGAGATATGTGCGGAGTGTGCAGCTTGAGAAAGTAATTGAATGCAGTAATCGTTCGGGCAAATCTTGTTTCGTCATGTTGGGAGTGTTTCTCCCGAGCGTCTTTTAACAGAATATATTTTCATATAGAATTTATTCGTTCACAGTTCGTCATTGTGTTAGGTCGCGTGTTAAAAATCCGGCTGTTAAGTGGTTAAACACGTTTGTAATCAATAAGTTCGAGTATACATGACGAGATTAAAGAAATTGATCATCTGCGATGATAATACTTGACGATTTCGGCGTATATGTTAATATGATGCGTATAGAGTCACAATAATTATCGAGATCACTGATTACTGATCACTTATCACTGGCCACATACAGACTACTAACAGTCTAAACTTCCATTCTACCAACATGACAATCCACATGGGTTGTCAGGTTGACCACATATCAGGTTAATTGATTTCTAAGCAAACAGACAAACCGCAATTCGGCACACGGATCTCTGGAAACCCTTTTCTACCAAAGGCAGTTACATAATTTGTTTGGACTTTGTAAACTTCCTCATTTCTAGCTTTACATTTTAGATATCGTCACGTTTATATTGATGAATTGTATTTATTTAATGAATTTTATTTATTGAATTTAATTTACGGGATTGAATTTAACTTATGGGATTGAATTTAATTTATGGGATTGAATTTAATTTATGGGATTGAATTTAATTTATAGGATTGAATTTAATTTATGATTTTAATTTATGAATTGGGATTGAATTTAATTAAAGAATTTAATTTATGGGAATTTTTGTATAAATCGGGAATACAATCGTGTGCCGATGTGTGACGTAGGGATATTCATTCTAAAAAACCGCTATGGGTGAGGAAGCGACACTATTCACGTCTCACTCACTCTCACTCTACTTCGGTATATGGGAACGCAGCAAATATAATCTCAGTTTGTTCGCTTCTGTAGCTTTCGGGCATCCATTTGAGGTGGTCTCTTCGCCCGTTTTGTGAACGTCAGCCGATGGTTTTTTTTCATGTTTTCAGCAATTATTATCACTTTTGACTTCAAATTTAATTAATTTAAACGATTGGCTATGAATACTCTTATTTTTTAGATTTTAAATCACTAATTTTTACATGTGTATTGAATACACAGCACCGGAATGCGTGGATTTTTTTAGCACAGGAGGGGAAAGGTTAATAATCAACGGAAGAGTCGCTCCAGGAGCTCGTCATCAACTGTTGCTAAACTAAATTATAGAGTTTTCTACAGCAGGGACCTCTCTCAGTCTGCCGTAATGTCTGTCTACATGGGCGATGTCCTTCCCACACTTCTCATTAAGTCTGAGACTTAAGTTCTCTATGTAAGACAGAACATTGGAATGTTCCACCAGCGTTTCCTTCGTCGCATTCTTCTGATCGACAGGAGTAATGTCATATCACAAATGTCTCCGTCCTGCAACGCTCCAATTGTAAACTAGTAGATGATATGATTTAAGTGGACCGGTAATTCAATACGCACGACCGATTTTGGGCTCCTTAAAATGCGTCTTATACGAGAAAGTAATGAACAAGCAAAGGGTTGATGGGCAGAGAAAGCACTATAAGGACAGTCTGTGATAGTAGATGTCTGGCGCTCTGTTTTCTATTCCTACCCCGACAGGAAAATGGCGTAATGATATGTATGTATTATTTTGCCTCACCAATCCAAATAAGTTGAAGGAAACTTCATAAATAAATTAACGCTTCAATAAAGTTGAGGGTAAATAAAATATTTAATCAACTTCTATATTTGTCGATAAATAAATGTTTAAATAGCCACGTGGCAAAGATACCTATTATGAAAGTAATATATTTTTAATGCCCTTGTTTTCTACGTATTCAATCACATTCTCGTATTATTTTCGCGTATTGGCAATACATCATAAAAGGCTCTTCTCGCATCCACTCCGCACCATCATCCATTATGTACGCCACTAAGGGCGAACTCGTGTCCCCCTCGCAGTGCGCAGCGTGAGGCGAGACCGCCAAAAAATGGGCGCATTGCGGGGCTACGGTTCCCTGGGGAGTAGTAAGATGTGTGCCAAATGGGGGTCTGATTATGCCAAACGCACCCCCGAGAACTCTTGTGGCATTCTTGACGGGTTGTCATCGCCGTTTTGAGGAAAGTGACAATTTTAGTAACAATTGAAAAACATAAAATTATATTGGCCGTTTTGGTTCGAGATTTTTTTGATCTTAACAATTCTATTCTTATAATTTATTTATTTAATTAACGACACAACAGTGTCTTTACATACAAATGAACATGTGACAGGTTATACAGGTACTTAAAATTATTGACAAAAAATACAAAACTTTATCTTAAACTAATATGAAGATACAAAAAGCAGTAATAATAATAAATTACAGTCATTGTTTAACATTATTTAATAATTATATGTTTATGTAAGTTCAATATATGTTATGTATGTATACCACAAAATATTACCAAACTTCACCAAGCACACTTACGTAATTTTCGAATACTTATTTTATAGAGGTAAAAAACTCAGATTTGTTTGTAGTGGAATAACGCATACATAGAACAAATATTGGATTTTTATGGATAGATATTGAGATATAGAAAACACATGGCCTTATTAGTAGAATGAGATGCAAGTTGCTTTGCAGAATTAAAACCTCCATACATGTTGATGCAGGGTTACTCAACTCCAGAGGCAAAGTATTTTCCTTAATGTTTTGTTTATATTACGTTATTTATATTAGAACAGTGTCTCAGATTTTTTTGTTAAATTATATTACATCTAAAAAACTACATATTAAAAAGCTGCTTGGGGTTAACAAGACTGATCTTGAGAAACATCTTTCGAGGAATCAACATCTTGTTTTAACCCTTATTTTCTAAATATTCCTATATGTCTTAGAAAACCTGAACTATACTGGCCAGATCAAGGATATACTCTTTCCATAAATGGTGTAAACATGATTGCTGGGAGTTTCATGTACAGAAATACAGACAAATGACTTTTCTACCAAAGGCAGTTACATATTATAATGTGTTTGGACTTTGTAAACTTCCTCATTTCCAGCTTTACATTCCAGATATCGTCACGTTTATATTGATGAATTTAATTTATTGAATTTTATTTATGGGATTGAATTTAATTTATGGGATTGAATTTAACTTATGGGAATGCATTTAATTTATGGGATTGAATTTAATTTATGAATTTAATTTAATTCATGAATTGGGATTGAATTTAATTTATGGGATTGAATTTAATTTATGAATTTAATTTAATTCATGAATTGGGATTGAATTTAATTAAAGAATTTAATTTATGGGAATTTTCGTATAAATCGGGAATACAATCGTGTGCCAGTGTGTGACGTAGGTATATTCATTCTAAAAAAATCGCTATAGGTGAGGAAGCGACACTATTCACGTCTCACTCTTACTCTAGTTCGGTATATGGGAACGCAAGAAATAGAATCTCAGTTTGCTATTAACTTTCTTCCTTCGAGGTATAACAGTCCGAGACCGAGTCCGGTCTCAGTTCTCGGTAGCTCTGGGGCATCCATTTGAGGTGGTCTCTTCGCACGTTTAGTGAACGTCGGCCGATGTTTTTTTCATGTTTTCAGCAATTAAATTTCAATTTTGACTTCAAATTGAAATAACTTAAGCAATTGGCTATGAATATTCTTATTTTTCCGATTTTAAATCGCTCATTTTTACATGTGTATTGAATACACAGCACCTGAACATTTTTTTAGCCAGGAAGGGGAAGTTTAAGCGCTACAATCAACATGCCCCAGGACCGGGAGGGATGGAGACAGGTGGTTCGCCGAGTTCGATATATAGCAAGGAGCACGACAATTAGTATTGAGCATATGATGATAAAAAATGTGCTCCTTTTAATAAACTCCAAAACGTTTAGAAATTTCAAAGAGAAACAGAGCTATAAATTTCATTATTATTACAAATTACTAAATGTTGGGCCCATTTACATAGTAAATCCTGCGGGTCAATCTGTCAAAGGATTATTTTGCATTATGGATCTATTATGTAGCAGCGACCTGTATTATTGGGTCAAAAGCGTGCTCGCTTATTGAGGACCAAAGCTACCCCCAAACGGCCCCTGCGTTGAGTGAAATTGCTCCCCGGGGAGGGAGTGAACGTACGAGTATGCTGAATGCCCACCTAATTGTGGACTAACTTGCCTCGTGGACTATTCATGGTTGCTATTAAAATTCGCTTTATTCCTAAGTGACAAACCTGTCTTTACACCTGTTAAACTCATAAAAAATACATTAATGTCACTATTTATTCAATATTACGGGCATCATTTTACATGTTAATGTCACTATTTATTCAATATTATAATTTATTCATCATAATTTATGTATTTATTTCATTCATCATCATCATCATCATTGTCAACCAGGGTCGATTCATTGCAGGATGAAGGTCTCCCCAAGTTGACTCCAAATAGTTCAGTTTTTGCTCGTTGATGCCATGTGATGCTGCCATGCTTCCTGATTTCGTCTATCCGGTATACCTTTGGTCTTCTTCTGGGCCTCTTTATGCCTCTTTTTTCCCCAGTTATTATTAATCTTACTATTTTCTTCTTATATTTCCGCTATTTTTATACCGCTTTTTAATTCATTTCAGAGAGATGTATTTCTTTTGTATTTACTTCTCCAGCATTCTTTTAATATATCTAAATCGTCACAACATTGCCTTTTTTATTTTACATCCTTTTCTAATAAATAGGCATTACTTAATCAATCATTCTTATCTCACCATAATTTTTAAATGACCAGGTTTGATTCTTTCCCTTCAAGGCGGACACTAGCGTTCAACTATGCATGATTTTTGAGAATTTCTTGATTGAGCCTATCGCCAAACAAAGTATCTACTTCTTTTTCTTCCTAGTCTCATGTCAGGTCCTCCCAACGTTGAATATTACCTGAGAGTAAGTAAACATCTTTGTCCCCGGCAGTACGAAAAAGATCCCTGACGCTCCTTATACCAGTCCAATCACATATATTGCGATGCCAGGAGATTTGCCTCCTGCCAACACCTCTTCGACCCTCTATTTTACCTTGGACGATCAGGTGCAGTAATTTTTACTATGCTCATCTAAGTACATGACCCATATATACAGTATCTACTAATTGAACCACAATCATCATCATCATTATTTTTCCTTCTCCTTGTCAGTCCATATCTCGATTCTTTCAATCTCTTGTGATCAATTAACATATATCTATTTTTTGGTAGCTTTTCAGCATTATAAGAGTTCATAATGAACAACTTATAAGCTACCCAAAAAACACTAATGTTATGTGCTGTAAAAGTAAAACCGGTTTTAACAGTAGCCTCCATAAATTGAACGTGGGGCGCCCGTTTCCTTAGAGTGAATCCTCACCAGTAGATTTTGACCACCGATAATTTATGACACAACAAGTGTTATGTATTAATTTATTTACAAAATTAATAACACATAATAGTTCTTTACGCTTCACATGTACAATAATTTATACCTAATGAACCGTTAAACTTGATTTCTGTCGCCACATGTCTTTAAATATACTTTATATTTTGACGGTAAAAATTCTCAAATACATTTCTTTGTACAATTAAGTTAGTCAGATGTGAAACAAAGTTATATCATAATCAACTTTATATCCAACAGAAAGAACAAAGTTTCCGAGAGGAATAAAAACAAAACTCTTCAAAAGAAAACAATCATCGAGTGTGACAACTTTGCGCGAGACTTCACTTTAACGCCTTTTCGCGGAATAAACCTAAAAGTGAGGGGGATTTCTTTCGTCTACCAAATTATACCAAATTGTTAGTTTGCCAAACTTCTTTTATAAATTCTCAATATACGAGTATTTCTCAAAATTGTTTATTTTAGGTCTTTTGAGAATTATAAGAATAAACTTACTTTACTTAAAAGGAGTTTTTAATTTCATGTGAGTTAAATAAATATTTTTTTATTGTTCGTATGGATCCCTTTAACATATTCAGGTATATTGAAGAACGTGGCTGAGATACAGCGTTGATTACAGTCCCAATATCAAAGCCTTTGGGTTTAGAACCACTGGCGTAGATAAGGACTTCTTCTTCATCTTCGATGGCTCTACAGCTCACATCGGGCCTTGGCCTCCATCAATCCTCGCCTCCAACTCCTCCTGTCTCCCGTCGCGGCCTTCCAATCTGGAACTTGTAGTAACTGAACCACGTCCATCTTCACCTCATCCTCTCATCGCAGCCCAAGTCTAACGACCCTTCTTCTTCCGCCCGGATGTCCCTCAAGGATCCTCTTAGGTACTCGTGATGATGGCATTCTCTGCACATGCCCAGCCCATCTCAGCTTGCTCAGTCTAGCATGTACAGAGAGCCTGGGAGCTTTATAGATGTTATCCAAGTTTCGCCATCGTTCACGGGCCCCAGAATTTTACGTAACACTCTCCTCTTAAATGTGTCCAGCATCTCTGCGGATCTTGCTATCATCGTCTACGCTTCACACCCGTATGTCACTACTGTCCTAATTATGGTAGATAAGGAGCTCAGGATTTGTAATCACACGTGTTATTATTAATGTCGTATATGAAAAGGTAACAGCATTTACACTCGTAATGAGACCGAAGACAATGTCTCGGCCATACTTTTCAATATGTCTGAATCACCCATTCTGAGAATTTGAAGTCATTCAAAAGACAATTTCATAAAGCGCCATTTAGAGAGCAAACTCTCCTCAAGGGTGCCCTAACTCGAGACTCGAACACATTATTGCTAACCAAATTACGTCTGGCAGCTATAACAGCACCCGAGCGAATCATGTACAACACTTTTTATATACAGTACACGTAGAATGATGTTTATAAGGTCTTAAGTGAAAACCTTTTTTTTAACATTTCTTAAGGTCGATTTACACACATCAGTGACGTGACATAGAGATATAGAAATAGTGAAACAAATTAAATACCTCAGAAGTATCCTAGTGGAAGACCTCGGCCCAGAAACCTAAGTCAAGTGAGAAGCGTATTCTGCGATGATAATCTAAACTTGAAACTTCGACAACGGTTAGTCAAATGCTACGTTTGGTCAGTGTTATTGCACGGAGTAGAATCATGGACCCTCAAACTTGGTAGTATGAACCGACTGGAAGCATTCGAAATGTGGATGCACCGGAGAATACTACGGATACGCTGAACGGATATAGTCAGCAACAGAAGTGTTCTTCAAAGAGCCAAAGTTGAGAGACAGTTGCTGACTAATATTAAAATCCGAAAGGTGTCCTACTTGGGCCATGTACTTAGAGGAGCAAAGTACAAATTACTGCACCTGATCATCCAAGGCAAAATAGAAGGCCGAAGAGGTGTTGGCCGGAGGCAAATCTCCTGGCTCCGCAATATACGTGATTGGACTGACATAAGGGGCGTTGGAGATCTTTTTCGGGTTGCCGGGGACAAGGATGTCTACTCTCAGGTGATATTCAACGTTGGGGGGGGGGGGGGGGGCTGACATGATACTGGGAAGAACAATAAGTGACGTGACAGTGCCGTGACTAGGCCATGATTAAACCGACAAGGTAAAAAATATTCTTCTAGGAATTTGAAGGGTGTTGTTCATACTCGTCCAGCGCGCGACCGTGCCAGTGCAAACAGTGCTGTTGCCATCGACGTACAGTATCCCCCAAGCAGACCTACAGGACGACCTCTCAAAATATGAAAAAACAGCTGGCAGTCGACGTCACAAGAGGGAAACAATGATGCAGAACCATAAGGTTAAAATAATAAGAAGAAGAAGCCAACAGGCCTAATATAAGAAGAAGAAGATTGAATTTTATTTAAAGATGTTGTCAAGATCCTAAATTTATATTATTGTAACAATTCATCGTACTGTGCCTAAGAGGTAAAAGAGAAAGAGAGTGAAAAGGAGGGCGCTGGAGGGTGGGTGGAAGTCGATATTAAGTGAAATAATCAGATTAGGCTCTCGGGGAAGTCCTTACGTAGAATTGGCAAAAAATGCTTATTCTTTCATGGAGAAATTTGCTCGTTAAAAGATTACATTAATGGAATTAGTCCAATATCCCACATTGTAATTTAATAAAAAAATATACCCTCCTCCCTCACACTCCCTAAGTACCAGAAAGAATCGTGTGCTGTTGGGGTTTACGCGCTGGAATTTCGTTTTATGGAAAAAGGTATTTTACTCCCACTACCTGGAAAAATAAAAAACGGTTTTTTGGTCCGTTGGGTTTGATGCTGTATCCTATACGATCTGTATTTTTACGGCTTCAATTTCATTAGTTAATTGCATTAAAAAAGTTTATAATATTTGTGTGTCGATTGCGACCGCGAATGGAATTATTAGCGCTGAACAAAAACGCGCGCATCATTTTATAAAAGACATTTAATTTTAAAATCGCGTCTAGCTATTATTTCTGTCAACATTCAGGAAAATAATAATATACGAGTATGATATATTTTATAATGACAACAATCCAACCTGCAATACTTAACTACTTAATAAAATGACGACAATCCAACGTGCAATACTTAACTACTTAATACAATGACAACAATCCAACGTGCAATACTTAACTACTTAATATAATGACAACAATCCAACGTGCAATACTTAACTATTTCATACAATGACAACAATCCAACGTGCAATACTTAACTACTTAATACAATGACAACAATCCAACGTGCAATACTAAACTACTTCATACAATGACAACAATCCAACGTGCAATACTTAACTACTTAATACAATGACAACAATCCAACGTGCAATACTTAACTACTTAATACAATGACAACAATCCAACGTGCAATACTTAACTACTTCATACAATGACAATAATCCAATGTGCAATACTTAACTACTTAATACAATGACAACAATCTAACGTGCAATACTTAACTACTTAATACAATGACAACAATCCAACGTGCAATGCTTAACTACTTAATACAATGACGAGCTCCGTGTCCTAGTTGGTAAATCTCCCAGCCCGGCAATTGCGGGTTCATATTCCGCTTGAACCCAGATTTTTTTTACCTTTCCCTTCCTGTGCTAAAAAAATCCGCGCATTCCGGTGCTGTATATTCAATACACATGTAAAAATAAACTATTTAAAATCGGAAAAATAAGAATATTTATAACCAATAGCTTAAATTATTTAAATTTGAAATCAAAAGGGATAGTAATTGAAATTTGATTGCTAAAAATATGAAAAAAACATCGGCCGACGTTCACAAAACGGGCGAAGAGACAACCTCAAATGGATGCCCGAGAGCTACTGAGACGGGACTCGGAACACTAACACGAACTGAGATTCTATTTCTTGCGTTCCCATATACCAAAGTAGAATGAGAGTGAGACGTGAATACCGTCGCTTCCTCACCCATAGCGGTTTTTAGAACAAATATACTTACGTCACATACTGGCACACAAATTAACGAAACGTATGGAGATGTATTGACACTTAATAAGTGTCATAGGTGGATAAACAAATAAAAAATTGTGACAGGAATCTCAAAGATGCTCCTAAAACGGGAAGACCTTTAAAATTAGATTATGATGTTTTGACGTCTTTAGTGGAGTCCGATTCTCGACAATCTATCTTAGAATTATCAAGCGAGCTTAGCTGCCCATGATCAACTATACAGGATTGCCTTCATCGCATAGGAAAAAGTTATAAACAAGGAATTTGAGTTCCTCGTGAATTATCACCAACTGCACTAGAGCAGCGACGTACTATCTTTGCATCTGTCTTATCCAGGTGTGGCGGTCGCACACTCGGATACTGTGGATGTTCATACATACAGTCAATGACCGATGAAATGACCTTCGCATTCCTCGACGAAATCTAAATAAACAAGTCCCAAGTTCACACGCCGGCCATTCAAGTCGGAAGTTCACCCGCCGGCCATTCAACCCATAGCCGAGCGGACCGCATTCCATACTAGAGAGAGAACGCACCACGCTTGTCTCGCTAGTTCCGTATTTGAATGATACCTACATACAACAATTAATCGTTTTGCATTCACAGAAACGAGACGTAGGCATATCGCGAGCGCATTCTCGCGCACATTCTAAAAAGATATAAATACCTACGTTACTAATAAAAAAGGACAGACTCTCTTTCCGCATTGCGATTTAACGTGTTTTATTATTTATCAACAAATCATCATCATCATCTCTTCCCCTAAGGACCGATCTCCTAAACAGGCATGAATCTGAACCCTCTGTGCGACTAATCGTTACCTGTGACGAAAAATGGGTTCAATACAATAATTATGCACGAAAAAGACTATGACTTTCACAGGGTCAGGTAGCTATTCCTACTCCAAAACCATCTCTAATGGTAAAAAAGGTATTTCTTTGGTGGGATTGCGCTGGAGTTATTAATTTTGAACTACTGAAACCAGGCGAAACAATCACTGCCGATATATACTGTTAACAATTAGGCATTAGTTTTCAAATATTTTTTTAAATAAACTTTTTATTTGTAATTGAATTAATTTATTTTCGGTCCCCCTTATATTTTTAATCTGTTCATAAAAGTGGGATCAAGTACCAGACAATATACCAACTGAATTTTGGAAAGAATACTTGTGAATGGGGACATAATTGGCTGTGTAAGCTCTTTAATAAAATATTGGCCGGACTCCCAATGCCAGATGAATTCCGAAAAAGCTTTCTCCTTTTCTTCTACAAAAACAAAGGAGACTCCAGGAAATGCGACAACTATAGAGGCATCAAGCTAATATCCCACACTATGAAAATCTATGAACGAATTATAAACTCGAAAATCAGGAATTTGGTGGAAATACATGACAACCAGTGTGGCTACGTATCGGGAAAGTCAACAGTAGACGCCATTCAAACCGTTAGAATCCTTGTCGAAAAAAACCGTGATGGCAAGGAAGACCTTTATATGGTCTTCATCGATCTTGAAAAGGCATTTGACAGGGTCTCTAGAAGCCTAATTTGGGCAGCATTTAGAGCACAAAGTGTACCAAAAAGGTATGTACTAGCCATCCAGGACATGTATTATAACGTGAAAACGCAAGTGAGGTGCACTTCGGGAACTTCAACAGAATTTCCTGTAAAAGTGGAGGTACATCAAGGATCGTTACTCAGTCCACTACTGTTCATCTCAGTCATGGAATATTTAATTAACCAGGAAATGAACAGTCTCCTAAAGATCCTACAATTTGCAGACGATATCGTATTAATAAGTGAAAAACATAAAGACCTGCAAAATAGTCTGGAAAGGTGGAGAAGAATCTTGGAGGACAATGGATTGAGATTGAGCAGAAAGAAAACAGAGTATCTGTACCTACCATTCGAGAACACAAATGCTGTCACTCCCGTAATCCAAATGGATGGAGAAACATTAACAAATGGTGACTAGAAGTACCTTGGGTCACTCATCCATAGCGATGGAGGATGTGCAGCAGATGTAACACATATACTTAGTGTGGGATGGATGAAGTTTAGATCAATGACGGGAGTTCTATGTGATACGAAAATGCCAGTAAAGTAAAAAGGAAAAGTATACCTAATGATTGTCAGACCCGCACTCCTCTATGGCTTTGAATGTTGGACGATGGATAACTCTTACTCTAGGCAACTGGAAACTGCTGAAATGCGCATGC
This sequence comes from Odontocerum albicorne, assembly GCA_949825065.1. NCBI lineage: Eukaryota > Metazoa > Arthropoda > Insecta > Trichoptera > Odontoceridae > Odontocerum > Odontocerum albicorne. The sequence goes on along the minus strand of OX463845.1, from coordinate 48,197,353 downwards.
TAAGATGTCCAGCTGGTGTGTCCCTAAGAGACAAAATAAAAAGATCACGCATTTGTGGAAGCCTATGTGTTACATACATCAACAGTAAGATGGAGGAGAGGCGATTGAGATGGTATGGGCACGTTGGACGCAGAGCACCCGATCACATTGTGAACCAGGCAATCTCTATGGATCTTCCTCAAATAACAACCAGAGGAAGACCCAATAATTCATGGGTGGTGCAAAAAGATAACCTGATGCAGAGGCACGGCCTGGGAGACGTAGTCCGGGACAGAAGAGCATACAACCCGAGGACGAGAAGAGCTGACCCCAACAGTCTTCGCAGACAGTGAGTTGGGATGGAGCCAGGGAGAAAAAAATAAAAGTGGGATCAAGTACCAAGTAAGAGTTCCTGAATAGAGTTTGCTCTCTAAATGACGCTAAAATTGATATTTTTACTATAAATGAAATATTTATTATTTGCGTAACTTAAATATGAATGAGTTAATTCAAATTGTAGACAGTGTCGTGTCTGCTTCGTTAAACGTTAACTTTCATAATTTTCGAGTTGAAAGTTACATTATTTGTCTTGTCAATTTAAATTTCATAAATGTCACAAAGTCTGATATTTACACTTTTCTGTTCTCGACTTCATACAATATGATTCGAAGAAAGTTTTGCTTTGGAATATGAGTTTCATATTCCAAAGCAAAGGTTACTGTTACAGTTACTCATTAAAAATTGAGAACTATGTTGACTTTTGAGAAATGTTGAAAGTGAGAAAGTTATGTAGGATGTGTGGTGAAACAACGTATGATAGAATAAGAACATGGGGAGAGAAGACGAATTGAAAGAAGATAAAGTGTTAAAAACGATGAAAGTTCTTTTTCATTATTTGGTGACATTTAAAAATATTTTGTTTTGCTGTTTATCGTTCTTTTTTGCTATGCTTTCAGCATGTTTATAATAATACTACAATGACAATTTATATTATATAGTGCCGTTTGGAAGCAATCTCCCATTTCATTTTTTTTTTTATTAGAAATAACGTTTTAGCTGGAAATTTGCATAAATCTACATAGCTTTTGTCCGGTTGATTCAAAGAGATAACCTCGTAATAATCTCGTAAATTGTAAATTTTGTGTTTTAAATAAAAATATAATAGAGGAAGATTAAGATGGTTTGGCCACGTAGACAGAATGAATGATGAAATATTTACAAAAATAATGTTTATGAATACGCGAATCTTGGAATGACATAGCACGACCAATGAAATGAAATTTTTTGATAGGAAAGAGTAAAAAGTCTTTATTTATTTATTTATTTTACACATGGCAAGAAATGTACATAATTTGCGAAAAAAAACAACAGGTAATTTCATTTGAACACACAATTTTAATGGATCTGGGTTAGTTACCTTTCATTTGTCGTGTCCTCAGTAAACTAGGTTTTTGCCTGTATCTCACTGAGGTCATATAGCATGAAATAATAAATCGATACTTCTTTCCGATTTTTGATTTTATAAAACCCCGTTGCAGATTCTCATTAACCTGACAAACAGTGACACTCAATTGCACATGTATACATCACGCCGAAATCAAACTCCTCACACTTCATCACTCCAGACAGACCGAAAACATTCACCCTACAATGAATTAAATTGAAGAAGTCTGCTATTAAGTTAGTATTTTATCCGATAATGAAAGAGTTACGAGGGATTTTGAAGGGCGTGCAGCGATTTGAACTAAAGGTCATGGAGTACTTAAACATACATGTATATACTCGAACCGCACAGTATAAAAATCCACTAACATAATAATCCACAACAATATTTTAGTATAAACTTTGATGTATCACTCAATTACATATGTATACATTACGCGAGTATGTGGAATGTATACATGTGTAATTGAGTATTATTTATATAAGGAGAGTATGCATATCAAACTGCATTGTCGAATCAGAAGCCAAAGATGTGTGCCAGAATGCAATGAAGTAAAAAAACTGTTCTTTTAGTCTTCTTTATACGCGTATTCTTGTACCTCAACAAATGATGCGAAGAATCATGCGTGATATGTTGGAATACAATGATTCCCACCATCACCAGATCGGAGGAAAAGAAAGCTTAGAAAGAAAATTGATTTTCAGACATATGTCATAATAAATACAGCCTTTACTGCTAGAACGGGGAGGTTTTTTTCACAGCCTTATTTTAATCTTTCTAATTAGATTGAGGGTCGAAGAGGTATGTGGCAGGAGGTAAATCTACTGGCTCCGCAATATATGTACGTGATTGGACTGGTATAAGGAGCGTTGGGGATCTTTTTCGGGCTGCCGGGGACAAAGATGTCTACTCTCAGGTGATATTCAACGTTGGGGGGACCTGACATGACACTGGGAAGAAAAAAAAGATTGAAGAAATTGCCACGAAGAAATAAGCTTTAACTTAGTACAATGAAAATGAAATACGATAAAAAGTTTAGCAGTAAATGGAACAGAAAGGTTTTATTCTCTTGACTTTTGTCGATTTGTAAAAATGTGTATAATCGACTTTTTTTTCAGGTCAACAAAAATAGAAAAATTATTTTTTAACTGAAATAATTCACCTCTAGAAATTTCCCTTATCTCCTGCTGAGATCCACCTTTATCGAAATTTGTTTAGTTCCCTGATTTTGAGTAAAATATCATTTCGCGGGTAGGGAATTCTTGGAAATTTTTCATTATTTCACAAAACTCTATGGTTTTCGTGAAACGAAAATTAATTCAAATTATTCAAAGTTTTAATTGGTGAAATCAAACATCTCTCCGTTGAATCCGCAGTGAAAGTGAAAGCCGAAAGATGGTGAATTTTATTACAAAATTATTGTCGTTTGAAATTTTCATTTTACGCTTTTCATAGCGTTGAATAATAATATTCAATACACGCGCGATTTTCAAAAGCCTCATTAAATTATTTCAAACGAATTGAGACTCGGTAAAATTTCATAGTCTTCTTAGCTTCTAAATAATCGAAAAAGGAATAAAAAATGCATTAAAAACCGTATTGTTTAAGGTAATATAGTTTCATAGAGAGAGCGAGTAATATGTTAAATATATTTACATAGAGAGAGCGAGTTTTTAAGAAGTGAGCGCATGTTAATGAAGTTCAAAACATATTCACTATGCACTGTTTTCATTGAATGAAAAAAAACCGCGTGTAATTTATCAAAGGTTTCTAATTTATCTTTGTGGAATTCCATTTTACAATATTTATCATTGAATTTCTTTGTTATTCCCTTATTTACATTTATATTCCCATTTCTAAAACAGCGGATGGAAATCAAAAGGGTAGGCTACGAAGGTCGTTTAATAATTATGGTATCTTCATATCAAATAGTTTATTTTTAGGTTCAAACTTCTCAATGCTGTATATCTAAGACCGACTATATTTAATTAAGGAAATTATGCTTTTTCAAATAAAATTGCATTATTCCTAACACTAGCTGTAATTTTAGTACTTTTATTATTCATGGTTGTTATGGGATTTTAATAGGGTGTGGTTACAAATGGGCTAAGGTTAATTACAATCTATTAGTGGGATGTGTCAAGAAACACTGCATGTTCGATTGATGACATCAAGAATTCAATGTCCGATTTTTTTAACCGCAAAATCGAGGAACTTGGTAGTACTCTGCATTTATGGTATGTTATCTAAATAAGCTAAGAACCACTTGAGTAATCATTAAACTTGCAGTTCGTCATCGTTTTGGTTAGAAATACAACCATGCATGTGAAGAAGCAACACCACGCGCACACGCGGAGTGGATGTAAACATTGTTACTTGTCGAATATTTTTAGCAGTCTCGGACCCCTCTTTTTTAGATTACACTAGGAACCGAACCTAAAACCTTCGGATGGAAGTCAAGAATCTAGTCGTTTTACCCACCAACTAGGTTAAATTTTCACATTCTTACATATACCTATTTTCGTTCTCATTTGAAATTTTCAGATATTTGTGTATTTTTTCTATGTACATTTCAACAGGGTTGGACACGTAGAACAAATAAATGAAGAAAGATTAACACAAAAATGTGGAGTGAAAATGTCAGAAGAAGGTATTGGAGAGGAATTATTTGGGTTTTGAGAGGAATTATTTGGTTTAGGATTGTTTCAATGTCAAACACTAGCTTGAAACTGTAGCCACTGTAAATGAATTCAAGTGGGTTGCCTCAAATAGGGGATGGTGTCTTCTTGACAAAGGGTCAATAAACTAACAAAGAGTAAATATCCTTTCCATAAAGAACCACTAAATTCTGAGTATTAACTTTGATGCATGCTTGACACAAAAGCGTCCAGTCTGAAACTTCGAGTTTCTAAAAGCATTTTGTAAATTTCTCTTTTTTTATTTTATTTTTATTTCATTATTTTTTCAAAACAGGCTTAGCCCAATTACTTGCATATGCATACAAATAATGCATATGCATACAAACGAGTATATATACACAAACATATTACACACATATATTCACAGTCATTTAGGTATGTCGATGAGTGCCTTCTAACGCGCTCAATGTAAGAAGAAAATTTACTTTTGCTTTTGGTAATGTGATATGAAATATGTCAATATCCGAAGCAGTCCCGTTCAGAAGAGTTAAGGCCCTTCCAATAGGCATAGCGGCTGGAAGACCCGTTCTCGCGTATGTTATTGAGAGCAGTTCTTGCCGGCGTAGTCTAGTGTAATTGTTAGGAACATTTAACGCTAATCTTTGTAGTAATGCTGGACAGCTCACAACTCCTCGAACGAGTTTGACAACGTATACCAGGAGACGCACATCTCTTCTTACGCTCAAGCAGTTATACCCGAGCATGCCCAGCAGGAACTGAGTAGGATAAAGTCATAGATAGACACCGAACTCTCTCATATAGAGATATCGTAGATATTTTTTTTGTACTTTCTCCACCATGAGCGAGTTCTGCGCCCCCACTGGGTTACAAATACAAGCATTGCTTTCTAGTTTAATACGGATCAATGAATTAAACAACGTTTTGAGCACCAATTGGTTTTCAAACGACTTAGAGATTCTCATTACAAATCCTAGAGTTTTATAAGCTTAAATTCTTAAATTTAAGATCTCATCAATTGCTTTTTTTCCTTAACTAATTTTTTTAATAATCTTCGTTATATTGAGATCAGATCGTGTACTGAGGGTCAAGAAGGCCTGCTCCGACATTTATTTATTTTTATTTATTTAATTAACGACACAACAGTGTCTTTATGTACAAATTAACATGTGACAGGTTATACAAGTACTTAAAATTATTGACAAATAATACAAAACTTTATCTTAAACTAACATGAAGATACAAAAGGCAGTAGTAATAATAAATTGCAGTGATTGTTTTAAAATTATTTAATAATTATATGTATAATATATTTAAGTTCAATATATGTTATGTATGTATACCACAAAATATTACTAAACTTCACCAAGCAGACTTACGTAATTGTCGAAAACTTATTTTATAGAGGTAAAGAACTCAGATTTGTTTTTAGTGGAATAACGCATACATAGAACAAATATTGGATTTTTTGAGAATTTTGTGGGAATTTTATGGATATAGAAAACACATGGCCTCATTAGTAGAACGAGATGCAAGTTGCTTTGCAGAATTAAAACCTCCATACATGTTGATGCAGGGTTACTCAACTCCAGAGGCCAAGTATTGTCGTTAATGTTTTGTTAATATTACGTTATTTATATGAATAAAGGAGACCACAAAGTTAGTAGCTATTTCTAAATATTGTGATATTCTGGCGAATACTATATATACTTATATTAAAAATATTTAAATTGTTGCAAAACTCGTTTCCAAGTCTTTTCTCAATCTTATGCCTGGATAGAGGGACTGATAATTCTATTGTATCTTTATTACTTTTTGTTTATTTATTTAAATCTTCATTGTCAAAACAATCTGGCAGACTTATTGCCAGGTGCAAATCTCTTTCAACCGACCAGAAAAATCGAAGTAAAAAGTATTTAAAAAACTTTTGCTCTATAATTTCGTATTCTCGTTGCCCTTGACAGAAACATTTTCTACTTAAGTCATGTATTGTTTATTGGATTTAATAAATTGTTTTTTTTTATTATTTCTAGGTTATACTTAATAGCAGCGGTCGCCAAACTTTAGGACCTCACGGACCACTAAATTCATAATTTTAAATCCCGCGGACCACTAATAGGATTTTTTAGCGTTAAATTTATTTAGAAAAAAGTGATCAAAGAACACGTAAAATATACCTAGTGAATAAAATAAAACTATTAATTGTAACCAAATTATAAAAGCTTTATTAACCCTCCCGTAACCATAATGTATGGTAACATTCGTGGTAAGAGGAGCTTAAAAAATAATATCTCACTTAATAGGCTGTGTATCAATTTCAAATTTTACAAATTTGTAGATAAAACATTTTTACATTTAAATACAATTTTGTGAAAAATTAGTTGAATGTATTCTTTATTGATGATGTATATAAAAAGATTTAAGTTAGAAAAATACACATGATATCGAAGCAACAGTATCACACATGTATTATTGATTGGGTAGAGATAGCAACATGTGCAATGCAGCTAGCTACACGTTTCACGAGATTGTCATGATTTCATGCATCTTGCATCGTTCATCCGTGCAAGTCACTTATTTTTCCAGGTTGGTTTGCTGTGGATTAAAAAATGCAAATAATGTCCACATTTCTATGCGGACCAGCGAAATTTTCTCGCGGACCACCACTTTGGCGACCACTGCTTTACAGTACTGTTTTCAAGTATCATATTTTGAAAGATATATGTAGTATTTTTGATGAACGATTTTGATACGTTATCTTTCCTTTTGTAATTGTTACTGTGATATGTAAAAGGTACTTTTTGTAAAAGGTAGATTTTATTGATTCCCGTCCGAATGGTTTTTTTAGTAAAGGGATCGATGAACTACCTATGAGATGGCAAAAGTGCATAGATAGCAATGGTACATACTTTGATTAAATAAATATATTATATTAAAAAAAAATCAACTTTATGTCCTCCCAAACAAAACGCCAATTTCATATGTAAGGACCTAATATATTAGATGGGTGGTGAGAAAGAAATGGAGGTGAGATGATGGTGAGTAAATCATAGGATGTTGTATATAAATATGGGTATTTGGGGAGACGTGTGTGACTTTTAAAAATATATTAATACATAAATATGGGAAATACGCGATTGCCTATGGTGGGAGGCTGTCGTCTGCCGCTTGAGGTGTCGGTGTCGGTGTATAAATAGGTGTAGAAAATGGTGTAGAAAATGGTGTAGAAAATGGTGTAGAAGACGGGGGGGCATTCGGAGTGACGGGGTTATTTGCAGTTGGGGGGGCGTTTGCGGGTGGGCGGGTGCGGAGAATAGATTTTGGACGTGGATGCTTGTAATTGGTGTTCGCGTTGTAGTTTCCGAGATTTTGTATGACGGGGTTGGGATGTCTTGATATTGAACTGTAAAACCTTTCGGCCAGAGCGCGCATGTGATCGGGGATAGTTTCGAGTGCGGTGTCCGCGTGGAGTCTAGAGTTACGAACTATGTAGGGCGCGTTTAATATCATGCGGAGGGCTTTGTTTTGGACGATTTGAATGTGATTTATCGTGGTTACCGGCGCGTAGCCCCATACCGGAAGGGAGTATGTCAATTGCGGTCTGATGATCGCTTTATAAAGATGGAGTTTAGTGCGCGGACTTAATTTACTGAATTTACCGACCAATGGGAATAATGATTTTAAAGTTCCGAGAGCTTTTGCTTTTACAATGAGGGCGTGTTTGCGCCACGTGAGTCTACTGTCTAAGGTGAGGTCTAAGTATTTCACGTGGTCGGTCCATGGGACGCTCTGGCCGAAGAGTTTAAGAATTCTGACGGGTTCGATGTATTTGCGGGCGAAGCGGACTGCGGTGCTTTTGGAGGGATTTATTTTGATCTTCCATTCTGTGCACCATTGCTCCAGAATGGGAATGAAGTCTTGCAGTCGGTTGTGGGAATCGGACTCGTATTTGGATGATGAGAGGAATGCTGTGTCGTCGGCGTATTGCGCGGTGATACAGTGTGCGTTAGAAAATTGGGGCATATCGCTCGTATATATATTGTACAGGATGGGGGACAGGAGTGCACCTTGGGGCACACCTGCCAGAATGGGGCGCGGGGAGGAGTTTATTCCGTCTATTTTGACGGAGAAGGAGCGATTTTCTAGAAAGGAGGCGATGATTTGCACTAGTCTAAGTGGAATACCCGTCTTGTGTAGCTTGTATACGAGTCCGTTGTGCCAGACGGTGTCGAAGGCTTTGGCCACGTCTAGCGAAAGGAGGGTCGTGAGCCCTTTGGCTCTGAAGGATTTGATAATTTGCTCTACAACGCGAAGAAGCTGATGGTTGGTCGAGTGCATCGGCATAAATCCATGTTGCGATTCTGGAATGACGTTGCGCGCGTATATTTCAGTCGAGAGGCGGTCGAGGATTAATCTCTCGAGCACTTTACCTAGGGTGGAGAGCAGACTGATCGGTCTGTGATTTTCGGGGATGGAGTGGCTTTTGCCCGGTTTGGGGAACATAATGACATCGGCGTTTTTGAACGGGGTTGGGAAGAATTTGTGTCGAAAGCAGGCATTGAAGATGGCTGTAATGGTGCAGATGGCTTTTTTAGGGAGTTTTTTGAGAGTGAAATTGTTGATTTTATCGGGGCCGGGGGCTTTTTTATTGACTAGATTTTTTATGATTGCTTGAATTTCTCGTGGTGAGAAGAAGTCTGAGGTGGGGGGGGTTTGTTCGTTGAGTATGTTGACAACTGCATTGTCGACCATTGTTGTGTGAGTGGGGTCTGAGAGATCTGTATTTGGCGAGAAGATATTCGCTAGAGAGTCGGCGAAGGTCTCTGCGCGGTCGCGAGCAGAGAAGACGGTGCCGTTTGGCCCTTGGAGAGAGCTGGGGCGGGGGGGCGTATTTCGGAGGCAACGTGTGAGTTTCCATTTGAGTCCTTCGTTGTATTCGAGGGACTCGACGAAGTCAGACCATTTATCATTTCGGATCTTTTGTAAGTGGAATTTTATTTTTTTTACTAATCTGTTATATTCTGCTTTATACGAGGGGACAGCTGTTCGTTGCCACAGCTTTCGGATTTTATTTTTCTCCATAATCAGCGTTTTGATGTGTGGAGGAAGGGGGAGTTCGGGTTTGTCGGCGGGTCTCACTTTTGAAGCGGACGTGAGAGCGGATTTTATGGTGGTTGTGAAGTCGTATATAGCAGTATCGATGGAATTCGTGTCTGGAAAAGTTGTTGGAATTTTAATGCAGTTGTCTACGTAGGTGGCGAAGTCACCCCACGAGGTGATGTGCCGCGGTGGGGGTGAGGGTGAGAAGGGCGGAAAGCCATCCGTCAAGTGAAGTAGTACCGGGTAGTGGTCGGATTGAAGCTGGTGAACAGTCGTGAGATCTGTTTGATAGGGGATGTCATTATGCACGATGATGTCGATGACGTCAGGGCGATGGTTGGGGTTTAGTGGATAGAGTGTGGGGGACGTAGGTCCGACCACGAAGTATCTCTTACGAGAAGAGATTTCGTCGAGCGTTTTGCCATGCGCGTTAGGAGTATGGCTGTGCCAGAAGGGGTGTTTGGCGTTGAGATCTCCTGCTATGATGGTGGGGATGTTATCGGCAAAGAATGAGTCCAGTTCGGTCTCGACAAGTGGGGAAGATGGGGAGAGATATGTTGCGCACAGTTTGAGGGGGCCGTGGTTGGTAGTGTTTACTATGACGCATGAAGCTTCTAAGTTATCGGTGATAGGGGAGGAGATGCGGCAGTGGTCTATGGTGCTTTTTATTAGAATCGCAGTGCCGCCCTTTCGGGCGGTAAGGCGGTCGTCTCTGTAGCAAAAGTAGTTCTTGATGCTGTAACGGTAGCTCGGTTTGAGGTGTGACTCCGTTATCAGCATCACGTCCAGGTTGTGCTCGAGAAGGAAATCCTCGATCTCGTTTTTGTGCGTTCTGAGGGAACCGTTTGCATTCCAGAACGCGGCGGATATATGAGAGGGCTTATAAGTGCGAGCCATTTTGTTGAAGGGTGTTGAGGAAATTTATGGCTTCAGTGATAGCTGATCTTATGTTATTAATTATGAAGTCGCAGTTTTGGGGGGGGGGAGGGCAATGTGTGTTGTTGTGGAGTATATGAGGATAACAGGGGGCGTGGGGCTGCCATATTGGCGTAAGAAACGCTAGAAGTGACTGGTCTCGATGTACTCTGGGGGGCGAAAGATCGGTGGGTGGTGGTATTGTGTGCGGGGGGGGCGGTGGGGGGTGTTGGTTGGTAGGGGTTGCGTTTAGGGAAGCGCGGGCAGCCTCTTTAGTTGGCCGTGTGTGGGCCGCCACAGTTGCAGCAGGTGGCTGGTGTGTCTATTGGCTTCCGGCATTCGGAAGTGTGGTGCACTCTGCCACATTTCACGCATGTGGCGGGAGCGTGGCAGTTGCAAGCTGAATGGGCAAAACCTTGGCATCGATGACATTGCCCCATTCCTTTTCTTTTATGGAGTTCCTCCACCGTGACTCGAATATCGAGGACACCGCGGAGTTCGGTAAAGATCTTTTTGCCTGCTGGGTCTCTGGATAGTTTTGCTATGACCATTGGAAGTTCGACTCTGTTCCGGTTTTTCATCCGGTAGATGTTTAATACTGGATACTCCAGTGATTTGAGTTCCTCCGCGATGTCTTCGACGCTAATGGAGGTAGGAATTCCGCGTATGACGGCTAACAGTGGTTTCTCGTTTTCGAGGTGGAATGAGTGGTAGGGGATGGCGAGGGAGTCTGTTATGTGGACGAGGGCGCGGTAGGCTTCGACGGTTTCCGTCGAGATTTTTAAGTCTCCGTTTGGCATGACCTTGGAGGAGAATGCGATCTTCTGAGACCTGAGTTGTGTTCTCAGGTCTCCATATCGGTCCGTTTTGTGGAGGATAATAGGGGGAATGCGGTCCCTTCTGATCGGGAGTAGGGTCGGTGGGATTTCTGGTAATGATGGTTCGGGGAGTGTGGGAAGGGGAGGACTAGGTGGACCTCTCATTCTCTTGTTTATCGGAGTCACGATGGGCTGAGGGTTTACCGGGGGGCGGGCGGGGGGGGGACTTTCAGGGGATTTGAGAGTCCGTTTGCGGCTGGTGGTGGCTGTTTGCCATTCCATGTCCGGAACATCCGGGGTGGAAGGCTCTGGCGGAGGGGGTGGGATATTGGGAGTGGGGGTGAGGTTTGGTGATGTTGTCGGGACTGACGGAGCAGGCAAGGCGGTGGGTGGGTCCGCTGGCTGATTCTTGAGGATGAGCTCGAGATGTCCTTTGCGGCAGAGATCTCGGAAAAGCCTTCCCAATTTCAGAGTCACTTCCCTTGAGATTGACTCTGATTGGATAAAATCAATGGCCTCCTTGAACGAGATGTTCGGTTCAGGAGATTGCGAGCGGTTCGGTGACTTGGCGCGGGCGGCAGGCGGCGTGGTTTCGGGGATGGGCGTCAGCGTTTCTTTTTTCCGAGGAGTAGACGTTCGGCTTGGGTGGGGGGATGGCGAGGGTGGTGGACGGCGAGGTGCGGGCACTGGAGTGGACGAGCGTGACTCCTTTACGATGATGGTACGAGGAGTTTTAATAAAAAAGTCCGACTTAGTGGACTTCATTTTTCCTTTTAGTTATATTTGACGAGGGGGAGATATGGGTTGTACGAGTGCGGTCGAAACAATAACAATATCAATGATAATAATAAAGATAATAATAATGATTAATGATAAATGTCGCAAAAGTGGGTGAGAAAATGATGAAAATGAGCGGGTGAAAGTGAAGACGGGATGGGAAAAGCCGTCGACCTTATTCAGGTCTTCAACCCCGCCCTAGGAAGTGAAAGTGTGATTAAGGACAATATCAGTCAGTAGCTTACCAAAATGAAGTAGCGGGCGGCTGTCATCGACCGGCACTCAGAACGGATATGTCACTCGAATATGGTTAGTGGAGGCCAACTCCATATACGCGTGAAGTACCGAATACCGAGTAACGAGCTGGACAATGGCGGTGGGCGTGCGTGGCGGTGTCAGTGAGTGAAACTTATGCGCTGGTCGCGGCTCTTCCGCGTCGGAGCGCGAGAGAGATGCGCGATTACAAACTTGGTAGAACTGTATTTGTTTGTTTGTTAAATTTATTTTGCGAACTGTACTGCGGGCGAAATTTATTTTGCGAACTGTGCTGCGAGCGAAATTTGTTTTGCGAACTGTACGGACTGGAGAGCGACTGTGTAAGCGGTGATACGTCTGCACTGTAGCGCGTCCATGGCGGTTCTCCCAATATATCTACATATTTTGCGCTTCTTATGTACGGCCAATCGCTCATCGTAAGCTCCTTTTTTTGCCCGTCATGGCTTGCGTGATACTACGTATCTCGCACGTGTTCGCTTGCATGGGCCGGCCGACTTTTGATAGTATCTATTGCGAAGGCCACGCATAAGGAATATTTCATTACAATTGGTACACAGCAAATACATTTTTACATATCAACGAAACATCTTTACATATCAAACAAAACAAGAAAATATAAATAAATCATATATTTTAGGTGACACATACGTCCGATACACAGGTCTTAAGCCGCTTTATTAGTATACTTTCTTCGCTTCGTTTACCTTTTCTCGTGACGGTGGACCTTAAATCTGTTGTTGTCGTTATTTTTTACATACTCAAGTCTGTCGCCGGTGGAGAACAAGTCCCTTTGGGCAGTTCCTTGTACGTTACTACATTACGTTACGCTCATAGAAAAATAAAGAAGATTTCAATCTTCCAGTGTAAATCGTTTTGAATGAAGACTTACTTTGCCCCCCATAACAGCATTTGTGGTGGAGGGAGCGAACTGTAGTATTCCCAAAATTTTAAATTATTGCTTCACGGTAGTCAAGTCGTTTAAACAAAATAATATTAACATAATGTATTATTACTCGAGTTCATAGTTGTGGAATAAGTAAAAGGAAAACAAAGCAAATGGTTTGAACCCTCCAAACACTGACATTGTAGAAAATGACAAAACCACAGAAGCTTTCGTTTTTCAAGGGGAGCTTCACTTTATCACCCGCTGTTCAGGTAATGACAACCGGAAATCAATTTAAGAAGGCCTTACTCAATTCGACAAGTATATACGATACATCCACGGAAAAGTCGCACACCATTTGTGCTACAAACTAACAATTGTTGATTTAGTCTTTCTCTGTCTGCAAAATTTAAGTACGCAATATTTAAGTACGGTGTAAATATGTGGACTCTGAAATAAAATAGATACATTTGATATGAGAAAGATGTTACTAATAAATGAACGGTAAGGTGTACTAAAATATAGAGAGAGTAACAAGTTATGTGTACCTAGGACACACTGTAAAGCTGGGAAAAGAGAATCAAGAGGCCGAGATGGAGCGTAGACGTGGTCTTGCCTGGGCGGCGTTCGGTAAACTCTCTTACATTCTGATATCTCCAAAATACCCCAATCATTTGAAAAAGAGAGTCTTTGATTCATGCATCTTACCGATCCTCACATATGGAATCGAAACCTCTGTCATAACAAAGCGAATAACGCAAAAAACTACTAGTGACACAGAGAGCCATGGAGAAGAGGATGCTGGGAGTTTCACTGCGAGATAGAAAGACCAACAAATGAATAAGAGAGAGAACCAGAGTCACGGACGTAGTTGAGAGAGCCGCTGCCTTAAAGTGGAGCTAGGCGGGACATATTGTCAGATGCTCTGACTCTCGATGGACGAAAAAGGTCCTCGAATGACAGCCTAGAACGGGCATGAGAGATGTGGGGAGACCACAGGCTAGATGGTCGAACGATATAAGACGGGCCACAGGAGTGAGGTAGATGCAGGGTGCCCGAGATAAGGAATTGTGGAACACCGAAAGGGAGACCTATATCCATGGATGGATACAGAACGGCTGAAGAAGAAGAAGAAAGTGTACTAATGTCTCCATTATCTAAGAACTGAGAATCATGTTGACAATATACATACGACGAGAGCTCCGATTCTTAGACACATTGCTCGTGATCAAGGAGACAGTTTGGAGATATTTGTGGTCACTGGAAGCGAGGAAGGAAGATGCACAAGAGAAAGAGTTCCATTGCGTTGGACTGACCAAGTGCGAGACGCCACAACACTACTCTTAATACTCGAACCGCGAAGGGTAGAGATGGATGGAGAGGAGTCGTCAAGGACTATCATGGCAGTCACGGTGCTGTCGTCAGCTGAACGACTAAATGGGTGACATTTTAATGCATAGTACACTTTTGTCATCTAAAGTACAACTTGCGGTGCTTACACCCATGCGACAGAGTCATTTAATCAATTAAAAATACGTTAAAGAAGCCTTTAGTGAAACCAGACAGGAACCCATTTTTTAATCCAGTGTCCAAGGGAAATTACAGATAGACGTCTAACCATCTGGACCGCGGAGGCTGTCATATTGATTAAAAAACCACATACTTAAGCGAGGAAGAAGACTCGTACAAAATGATAGTTATGATAAAAAAACTATTATTAATTTTTTATTACTCTACAAATGAAAGAAACGCGGTTCTAGAATATAGAAAAATAAAAAAGATGAAGAACGCAGATATTCATGGTTGGGTTTTTGGTTTGTCATTATTATTCAGTCCAGTAAACCAGGCAATATTTCACTAGAGTCAAGCTTTAAAAAAAGCTCGGTTATCGTAAAAGTTGTTGGGCGATTAGAAATAGTGACACGACATATGGTAGATAATGAAAAAAATTAGTTACATTATTTTTTAACCATAAAAATGGTATTTTAGTTCATTTTGTGTCGTTTTTTTTTCTGTATTAACTACTGTTTTAATAATCGAGTTCCTTACCAGTTTCAATGACCGTTGTTTTCTTCATCGGGTGATAAAGAATAAAATAACATGTTTCAAATATGTTTTTAAAAGGCAATCTACCCACACCAGGATGATTTGTACCATCACATTAACCTTTTCCTTCCTGTGCAAAAAAATCCGCCCGTTCCGGTGTTGTGTATTCAATACACATGTAAAAATGAGTGATTTAAAATCGGAAAAATAAGAATATTCATAGCCAATCGCTTAAATTAGTAAAATTTGAAGTCAAAAGTGATAATAATTGAAATTTAATAACTAAAAACATGAAAAAAAAAAAAAAAAAACAGCGGCCGACGTTCACAAAACGGACAAAGCGACCACCTCTACCGAAATTCGGCACAGTTTGATTTTATTGGTGAATTTATTATCGATTTTCACAAAATATCTCTGATGTGGCCGATAAGTGCTAATTATTATTAATATTATTTTTTTCATTCAATGCGTAAATGTATTACGGAGGAATACCTAAAATCTGGACCCAGTATTTATTATATTTATAGAGATATTAAAGTTTTTAAAAGAAATGTGTACTAGTTACACATCACAGGACAGGAAGGGTTAAAATTAAAAATGCTTTATAAGAGTTAATATAAAAAACGATATAAAAAACACGAATTCTCACAATTGAAAGCTTTAACTGTTTAAATTGACAATAGAGCTATAAGTAAAAAATCTTCGAATTCGATATTTTTAATTTTTAAGGACGATTTTATATAGCGCCGTTTAGAGAGCAAAATTTCCTCAAGGGCGCTCTAACTTGGGCTTCAAACTCACAATTACGAAACAAATTACATCTGGCAGCTATAGCAGCGCTCGAGCGAATAATGTATAACAAATTTTTTTATACAGTACAGCCTTGTGGGATTATGGCCATGTGGTGATTTTTCCCAATCAATCAGATATTTATGAGACCTTAAGTGTAAACTAGACTGGAAAATCTTTTTTTTTTGAACCCGGAACCTCCTGGTCAGAAGACAGGCGTCTCACCAACTGGACCATGGATGTTGAAGAAAAAAGAAACCTAACATCTATTAGACGCGGCAAAGAAATCGCATTTAGTAAATCAAATATGTCATAAAAAGAACAACCGAAAAACTCATCATCCAAACCACAATCGTAACCAGGATCCTTCATAATATATATTCTGTACAAGTGACTATCCACCAAACAGTGGCCATCTGCAATATTTTGTTAGGGGTCACTGATAAAGAATGACAGGGGCTAGTTGCTAGTATGGGGAAGAAGAGTGTAGGAGTCTAAAAGATGGTTGATGAGAGGACAATTACTGAAATTGACCGGATTACAGATTATATTGAAACGTAATTTAATACTTTTCTAATCCCGGGAATCTCTTAATTGACAAGTTGTAATGCTTCCCGGATTAGTTCCCAAACAGCAATCGATATCAAACAAATGGTTTTTCTCAGTCAAGTACTGAGTTAGTTAGCGAATCCTGAATAATTAGGGTTATTTAAATATCTTAAGTGCTTCTTTACTTAATAAAACAGTGTTAATACAAAAGAAAATAAAGTCAATGAGGCACTAAAACATATAACATATAATATACTCCAACCGAACAGTATCAAAATGATAGTATTCTAAGATGATAGTATTTTTGTGCCAACTTTGATGTATAAAAGTGGAACGTGAACATGGAAAAATACTGATTGAAGACAAATAAATGTTGTGGAAATGCGTGCATTGAGAAGAATACGTGGATTGACAATGTATGACAAAATACAAAATTAAGTGATATGGGTCGAATGTGAACTTAAAGTTGTGTTAAGTAAGATAAATAAGAGCACGCCTCGATGGTTTCGACGTGTGGAACGAATGAATGAAGAAAGGCTAATAAAACATATGTTGCAAATGTGAGGGAAAGGCGCGCGAAAGGAAGAGCAAGGAAAATATGGTTGGATCAAATAAGTGATACTCTGAAAAAAGAAAACGTAGAACTTCAGGGAAATCTTAGATTTATGTATATGGAGGGGCGAAAGATGTGTGTCGAGATTGGAAAGTTTGTTGCCATGTTTTCTCTGCCAACCCTGACAGGAAGATAGTTTAGGGAAATGTCCCTTAAAGGTATATGATGATTATGATTGTTGATAAATAAATAAAACACGTTAGATCGCAATGCGGAAAGAGAGAGTGAATGGTTCATTTTGATAGTACGTAGGTATTTATAACATTTCAGAATGGGCGCGGGAATGCGCTTGCGATATGCTTCTATCTCGCTTCTGTGAATGCAGAAATGGTCAATTGTAGTATTGTAGGTAACAATCTATTTACGGAACCGGCGAGACAGTGTGGTGCGTTCTCTCTCTAGTATGTAGTGCGGTCCGCTCGCTACGGGATGACTGGCCGGCGGGTGATCTTTGGATTTGAATGGCCGGCGTATGAACTTCGGACTGTTTATTTAAATTTGTCGAGGAATGCGAAGGTCATCTCATCGGTCATTGACCGTATGTATGCGACAATATTCCGCGACGAACGCCACAATAGTATGAATGTATATATGTCTGTAAAAAAATTATTTACATATTATTGTACATCACATTTAAATTACGTGACAATTTCGCCACGCACTATAAATATTTATAATAAAACTTCACATGATGTGATGGTATTATAATAGTTACTTGTTCAGAGCTGGACTGTTGGCGCTAAGTGGAACTGTTGGCTAACATATTGTACATTTGGCAATAGAGAAATCCAGAAACAAATGCCGGTGTTTTAAGAATCTTTGGAAAAACGTTATTAAAGCGATTGGAAAAGCCGAAATTTTTAATGTAGGATAGTGCCCCTAAAGCAGTACATCATTATACTCGAAAACATTTTAAGGTTAATAAGTGTATCGCTTTTCATTCGCATGATTTACAAATCGTCTCGGGGTGTTCTTAATCCTCGCTATAGACTTTATTATTTTGCGTTATTCTTAATGTGCTGTAGTCATCAAGATTTCTTGCCAATTTTTTTTTCTAAACACTTCTATTGCAAATACAATCTGGCGGGCTTATTTCCAGGTGGCAATCTTTCCAACCAACCAGGCAAAAGTAAATGAAGCAAGTTACATGGACGCATAAATCATTCAAATGACTATCCACCCCTACGAAATCCATAAACACATACATGAGCATATGTTATACCCACGAACCACATAAAGACGGACAATCAGTCGCACATACTTTTTCATATAAGTTGAGCTTTCATCAATCAAAAGGAAAGGAAGGGATGGTTGAGAGGAAAGGAAAAGAAAAATCAGGAATGAAACACGTTATTTTACTGACTAGAAATTGAAAGTTTTTTCAGTCGTTTCTTAAAGCATGCCAAGGATGGAGCGAGTCTTATATTGTTTTGTAGCTAATTCCATAGTCTCACTGTATGGACAGTAAGGACGACATATTCATTGCAGCACAATAAATGTGCCAATAACCTGATGAATAGTAAAATTACTATTAACTCCGATTTGTAGTAAAAAGTAATTTAAGGTATTATTCCATTTCAATCTAGTCAGTTGACCTTGTTTTCATAAATTCATTCATGTTGCATCTCTCGGCAAAGTCGAATTGATGACGCGAACATGCTGAAGAGCGTAACTGGAAGACAATATTCTTTGTAACAGAGCCTTTAAAGTTACTGGAGTATGCAAGTAACTGTTTTTTTTTTGTTTTGTTTAATTAACTAAAAACCTTTAAATCTTTTACTCGTAAATTTCAAGAGTATTTTTTCAATGTTCTCTTCAATAACAAGAGTATTTTTTTAATGTTATCTTCAGTAACAAGAGTATTTTATTTAGTTATGCGAAAACTAATTGACTTAAAACATGAATTTCTTGTTTATTGGCTAGTAGATCTACAATATCTTAGCATAGTAATTAAGCATGATGGGGGAGAAAGTTTGGCCAGTGTTACTACATGGAGTGGAATCATGGACTCTCAAAGTTGGTAGTATGAACCGACTGGAAGCATTCGAAATGTGGATGCACCGGAGAATGCTACGGATACCCTGGACGGATATGGTCAGCAACACAAGGGTTTTTCAAAGAGTCAAAGTTGATAGAGAGTTGTTGACTAATATTAAAATCCGAAAAGTGTCCTATTCGAGGCATGTACTTAGAGGAGAAAAGTACAAATTCCTGCACCTGATCATCCAAGGCAAAATAGAGGATCGAAGAGGTGTTGGCAGGAGGCAAATCTCCTGGCTCCGCAATGCACGTGATTGAACTGGTATAAGGAGCGTTGGGGATCTTTTTCGGGCTGCTGGGGACAAACATGCTTACTCTCAGGTGATAGTCAACGTTGGGGGGACAGAAACAGCAGTCGACTGTATGGGTCATTCAAGACGAGCTAAATCCAACAAAAGTTGTTCGCGTACGAAGCACTTCGAAGCAAATGGTGGCTTGTTTCTTCGGTATAAATAGTCATGTCGCAACAGTGTCTTTAATGGAACGTCGTACGGTCAATTTTGAATGGTACACCACCATTTGTTTGCCAGAAGTGTTCGGAAAAATGAGGAAAAACCAACCGCCGAAGACGGATCATTCTCCACCACGACAATGCGAGCTCTCATACATCGGCACAAACAAGTGACTTTTTGAGCACTCAATACATCGAATTTATGGGTCATCCACCGTACGTCCCTGATTTGGCACCCAATGACTTCTTTTTATCCCCGAACATCAAAAATAAATTGCGAGGTCAACGTTTTTCGACGCCTTAAGAAGCGGTTGATGCGTTCAAAACGCATGTTTTAAAGTTACCTCATTCGAAGTGGAAAAAGTGTTTCGAAAATTGGTTCAAATGCATGCAAAAGTGTATTGATCTTCATTGAGAGTATTTTGAAAAACAATAATGCCATTTTCGATGATAAATATTTGTTTTTACTTTTCTGTCTCAAAACTTAAGTAGCAACCCTCGTATAAACTTCCACAAACAAAAGAAAAAACTTAACCATTTTCAGTTGGTAATAACAAAACCGCACTTTTCTTGTCATAAATGTACTTAAATAATAAACATCGAGTAAAATTGTTGATATTACGAGTATAGTATCAAAGTGCTTTGTCTGTGTAATTTAGAAGTTTCCAGCGATAATGTCGCTTTTAACGAGGCGGATAACATGTAAGAGGTACTCGTATAAATACTGGAGATAAAAGTTTCTTGAAGATCTCTGGAGACTGAGTTGAGACTGAGGACTAAGTGTGGTCTGGAAATTCAGTGACAAACGTTACATTTACTTATCAAATAATTGAATGAATCGCTATTGGCTAGATCAACGGGACTAGATTTTGTTAGAAAGTTAAGTGTGAAACATCAATAATGGAGGATGGATTCAATAAGGGTATTACGATATAAATTTTGTGGTTGCTGGCCCTGTGCCGTGGAATGATCTGTATCTAAGTGTTAGAAATATTTTTTCTCTATTACGTTTGCAGCTTTAGGAAGTATTAAGAGATATCCCTTTTTGGGACGTCTTTTCAAAATTCATGATAATATATGAACGCTAAACACATACACGGCAAGACACCTTAAGTCAAATGTCTAACTTCACATATTAGATAATCTAGAAATAAATAATATATGACCGCTACACACATACACGGCAGTACACTTTAAGTGAAATGTCTATCACACATCAGATGATCTACAAATAAATAATATATGAACGCTACACACATACACGGCAGTACACCTTAAGTCAAATGTCTAACTATCACACATCAGATGATCTAGAAATAAATAATATATATTAATACTACACACATACACGGCAGTACACATTTAGTCAAATGTCTAACTATCACACATCAGATGATATAGAAATAAATAATGTATTAACGCTACACACATACACGGCAGTACACCTTAAGTCAAATGTCTAACTATCACACATCAGATGATCTAGAAATAAATAATATATATTAATACTACACACATACACGGCAGTACACATTTAGTCAAATGTCTAACTATCACACATCAGATGATCTAGAAATAAATAATGTATTAACGCTACACACATACACGGCAGTACACCTTAAGTCAAATGTCTAACTATCACACATCAGATGATCTAGAAATAAATAATATATATTAACGCTACACACATGCACGGCAGTACACCTTAAGTCAAATGTCTAACTATCACACTTCAGATGATCTAGAAATAAATAATGTTTTAACGCTACACACATACACGGCAGTACACCTTAAGTCAAATGTCTAACTACCACATATCAGATGATCTAGAAATAAATAATATATATTAACGCTACACACATACACGGCAGTACACATTTAGTCAAATGTCTAACTATCACACATCAGATGATCTAGAAATAAATAATGTATTAACGCTACACACATACACGGCAGTACACCTTAAGTCAAATGTCTAACTATCACACATCAGATGATCTAGAAATAAATAATATATATTAACGCTACACACATACACGGCAGTACACCTTAAGTCAAATGTCTAACTATCACACATCAGATGATCTAGAAATAAATAATATATATTAATACTACACACATACACGGCAGTACACATTTAGTCAAATGTCTAACTATCACACATCAGATGATCTAGAAATAAATAATGTATTAACGCTACACACATACACGGCAGTACACCTTAAGTCAAATGTATAACTATCACACATCAGATGATCTAGAAATAAATAATATATATTAACGCTACACACATACACGGCAGTACACCTTAAGTCAAATGTCTAACTATCACACATCAGATGATCTAGAAATAAATAATATATATTAACGCTACACACATACACGGCAGTACACCTTAAGTCAAATGTCTAACTATCACACATCAGATGATCTAGAAATAAATAATATATATTCACGCTACACACATACACGGCAGTACACCTTAAGTCAAATGTCTAAATATCACACATCAGAAGATCTATATAGGTTTTCTTGTAGTTCATGTTCTCTTGGTAAGTTTTCTGCAGTTTTCTTACCAAATATGTTCTTCTGGACATATGCAATTGTGAAGAAGTATCTTATCTAATGGCCGCAGCCACTACATTCGTATCCTTACACTCAACATCTATATATATTTATTTTATGATATTATCCGTAAATAATACTGGGCTAGATCCCATGTATTGACATATAAATATGTTATAAAAATTTACATGTAGGAAATTATAATGAAGTTATTTAGTAGCTACTTAATTTAATTATCGGAGCTCAGTTGTAGCAAATAGTGTGACGCAATAATAATTTTTTTTTAAACATCAACGTTGTTAGTAATATTAATAAAAGGAAAACTTATACAGCGTCGTTTAGAGAGTAAACTCTCCTCTAGGGCGCTCCAACTTGGGATCGAACACACCACAGATTAAAAACATTACATTCTTTTTTTCCGGGTAACAATCCTAGGATTGGTCTGCACCAAGCACTCGATCCCTCCACTCATCTCTGTCATCCTCCAGTCTCTTCATCTTCTGGTAGCTGCCACATTTTTTTATTAAATTAAATTACCACATTTGAATTATATTATATAATAATTACATATAAATTGATTATAAGGATAGAAAGTTAGTAGCTGCTACCATTAGATTAAGTATTGTACTTCCCCACATCTACATTTTATGCTGAATACTATATTTGGTACGAAAACTGTAAAAAACTTACCAAGGGAAGTCGAACTACAAAGGAACATTTGTAAATTATCAGATATATGTTAGTTACACATTCGGCTCTAAGTGTATATGAGTGTATTGTGGAGTGTCCATATAACATCATAAATTTTGATAAGACCTCACAAAAAGCGTTGTCTTTAAGTGTCTCTAACAATAAGAGTTAGACCATTCCACGCCACAGGATCAGCAACGGCAAAAACTCTATCATAATACCCCGCCCTATTGGATCAATGTGGTACAACCACTTTGTTAGATGGAGAAGAAATCGAACTTAAAGTTCTATTTCCCGAAGGAACATATCTCAGACACATATTTGAAAGATAAAGTGGTGACAACCCACTAAGGGGCCTGAATATACAGAGACAAAGTTTGAAATCAAAGTTATAATATTATGTAACATTTCTTTAAAAAGTGTAGACTAAAGAATCTTTAAGTTACAATTTAAATAAAATGTTTCATTTACGTATATCAAAGATTCCCAAAGTGGTCTATATGGACCCCCAAGGGTCGATTTCGACTTGCAGGGGGTCTATGGGGGTGCATGAGATGTAAATGGGGATCCACGTGAGCTGATCTCATTTAGGCAGATCATCATCAATATTTAGGCGTTCCGTAAATGTCTTATTACACCTTACACAGATTGTGTGTACATATTACTCATATTAGACATAGAAAATACTTATATAAATAAATCGAATGCTAATCACTGAACGTGGATATTTAAGACTATACCTCAATAATTTTTAACCAAATATTAAACCATTGCTATCAGAGCATCAGGTTCATCCCTCTCATTAAAAGTATTATTTGTGTATTCATTTTATGTAAGAATTTTACTAGGTTTTAATTTGTTTTGTTCCAAAGCCAAATATTTACTTGCATTTTGTGTCTTTTCAAAAAAGGTATGAATAAAAATTGTACATTTTTTTCTTTTTTTACAATTGTCCACTCAACAAAAAAACGTATCAAGGTGAACAGCATTGTGCAAGCTGTCAAAAACACATTTGAAGTTAATTCGTTTAGGAAAACTCAATATTAGGCAGATAGGGGTTCAAAAATTTGGCAAGTGATCTACGGGGGAAAAAGTTTGCGAAACTATAATGTATATTATACTCGTATATAATCTAAAGTTGTTTTTTTTTTTGTTGAGTCTCTTTTCTTAAGAATGTGCGATTCATTCCAATATGGCGAAACACACAGTGACAGTAAATTACATGTAAATATTCTTGTCACGTCCATTTGCTTCCACCGTCCTCCTAATTCAGTGACCACAATTGAACAAATTAAGCCATCTAAATGTCATCACCAGTCTCTCAGGATCCATACGTAACAAACAGGATGAAAGCTGAATGTACTCGTAATAGTTATTCATAGCTTCAATCATTTGCATAACACTGAAAGTAATTTAAGTTCTAAGATCAGATATGAATTAAATTAATTAAGAAGTCCCTCTAAAGTAGGAGTGTCTTTTTTTCTCATATTAAGAAGCAAGGAGTATTCCTTGTACGTCGCGTGTTTGATACGACTGATCGTGTTTGTGCGTCGTGTGGTTGATGTGACCCGTGGTTGATATTATTTTTCTATACCGAAGAAATCATTAAAATAACGTGTTTCATTCCTGATTTTTCTTTTCCTTTCCTCTTCCTCATCCCTTCCTTTTCTTTTGATTGATGATATCTCACTTTATATGAAAAATAATGTTCGGGTGATTGTCTTTGTGGGATTCTTGGGCATATGCTCAAGTGTGTTTTTTTAAGGATTTTATGGATATTCAAATGACTATCCATCCTCACATTCGCTATTATACGAGTATCTTTCGATTGTTTTTTCAAATGAAAATCACGTCCAACTTTGGAACACATTTTTTTTAAATTTGAAAATAAAACTATTAAATACTTTCGGGTGATATTGTAGTTGAGAGCAAAAACGGACGTGCGACCAATGACGGACTAGAATGAGCTTCAAACACTAATGCATTGTACCCGTACGTACTATAGAAATAATTTTGAATGTATGTGTAAAGAGGTCTTTATATTTTGTTAGAACTCTACGACAAATTGTGTTTGTGTGTCGAGTGGTTGATGCGACTGATCGTATTTTTTGACGCGTGGTTGGTGTGATTCGTAATTAATATCATTTATTTCATACCAAGGGATACATTAAATATTTGAAATTGTCTGTGACATATTGAGTAAGATGACAGATCGTGTTTATATGTCGCGTGGTTGATGCGACTGATCGTGTTTATGTGTCGCGTGGTTGATGCGACTGATCGTATTTTTTGACGCGTGGTTGGTGTGATTCGTAGTTAATGTAATTTGTTTCATACCAAGGAATACATTAAATCTTTGAAATTGTCGATGACATATTGAGTAAGATGACAGATCGTGTTTATGTGTCGCGTGGTTGATGCGACTGAAGTGGGTATGGTCAGGAAGAAGCGTTAGCTGGGATTCAGGGTTCCCGCATTGCTGATTAGGGACTGGATGAGGCAAATAGCTCTTTATAATCCGACCATGTTAAAGCTTGTTTAACTCTATTCTAGTAAGCTGGAAAATATTAACTTGCCAGGATTGGAAGAGATTAATCACATGGCCATAAACCTAAACCCACCAGTTGTTTATATATACAATGAAAGTACAAGGTGTGGTATGAATTTAGCTATAAAAATTAATTAGAATTTCTATTAAAAACTTGCTTTTTAGTTTTTTATTTCATTCTTTATTTGTTTTATTAAGAATATATTTATTTTTATTTATTTTATTTAATTAACGACACAACAGTTTCTTCATACACAAATGAACATGTGACAGGTTATACAAGTACTTACCTAAAATTATTGACAAATAATACAAAACTTTATCTTAAACTAACATGAAGATACAAAAAGCAGTAGTAATAATAAATTACAGTATTTTTTTTAAATTATTTAATAATTATATGTATATTTAAGTTCAATATATGTTATGTATGTATACCACAAAATATTATCAAACTTCACCAAGCAGAGTTACGTAATTATCGAAGATTTATTTTATAGAGGAAAAGAACTTAGATTGGGTTTTAGTCGAATAACGCTTACATAGAACAAAAATTGGATTTTTTGAGAATTTTATGGATAGATATTGAGTTATAGATAACGCATGGGCTCACTTGTAGAACGAGATACAAGTTGCTTTGCAGAATCGAAACCTTCCAGGGTTGATGAGGGGTTACTCAACTCCAGAGGCAAAGTATTATCCTTAGTGTTTCAAGTATAATATTAAAGGAGAGCACAAAGTTAGTAGCTATTTCTAAATATTGTTGTGATATTCTGGCGAATACTTTATATACTTATATTAAAATTATGGGAATATATTTAGGCGTAGACGAATTAGAGTGGTTCAACTGTACTTTATATATTCAAGTCTGATTTCAGTAAGACGCGCATTGAGAAATAGCGCATTGAGAGTAGATGGACCATATAACGGATTGTGGAGCAGTTCAAAGAAACAGTAAATACCCAAAGAAAACCCTATTAACGAGACTGCACAGCTCGGATAACGAATAACATCACCACAGTGGCCGCCGTCATTCAAAATATGTCAAAGGTTTTAACTGGACAATTGACATTGGACGTTAACGTCCGGTCAAAAGGGTGGGGCCCGTATATTACAGAAATATTTAGCAAACAGTTTAAATCCAGAAGGCCCACCAAATCGTCTGGAATTTTACTGAAAATCGTTACCATTTGTGGAGAAAGATCTACGATTAACTTGAGTGATAGCTTATTAATTTCGGACGAGACCCATTTCAACCTAAATGGAAATGTTTACATACCAGACTCTCTTAATTGGGCTATGCAAATTCCCGAAAATTGCAGCATCATAAATTATATATCCAAAGCGAGTCACTGTATGCTATGCGATATTGGCAAAGTGCAATATTGGTTCATATTTTTTAACAAAATTGTGCAACTGTAATAGTTAACGTTATTTAAAGATATTGAACCATTTTTCATCCCGGAATTACGCCGATAATGAAATACATTAAAAATGTTTGGTTGTCAAGATTAATATTCCCTCCCTTTTCTTAGATCTTAATTTACTGTCCAGCCTAAATACTAAATTTTCGAGTGAGGGTACAAAACTACGTGACTCGTCAATTTAAGGAAGCTACAAAAAATTTGCATGACAATTATCTTCATGTACTATTTTTTAGTGAACATGTTAAAAACCTGGCTTTGATTAAACTCACTGTTTTAAAAGTTGATCAATTTTCTAAAGGTTATATTCAAAGTTTTTTAAAGTTAACGGAATAATAAGGTCATCAAACTTAACTTAATTTTGATGTAAACATACCTCATTTTTTAAAAATACAGAAGTTTTATTAGTTAAAAAGTTTTACATATAGTACATAAATGTAAAATACTGGTTGATTTTTATTAAATTTTCAAGTAAATCATTGTAACCATACTAAATTCTTAACTTGTACTTGTAAGTGTCGTTGAAACTTTCATCGAAGGAATTGTTAAAATTTAAAGGTCATTTTTATGACAGACCATTCCATTGCATTAATTTATTTTTTTATAAGAAATATAAGTTTAAAATGTAAATTTGCATTCTTTGAATATGATTATTGCATGAAAAATATCATTTTAAATAATTGTATGCAAATATGTTTTTGTGTATGTATTTTTTTCATCTTTGCGTTACAATTTTGTTGAAAAAACTATCACGAATTTGGGCTAATGTGGAATTTGGTGAAAATATAGATGGACTTGCCTTTTTATGTTCTTGAAAATGAGTTAAGATTTAGTATTAAGTGTCAAGACGGACTATAATTTAAATAAAATTAACTAAGAATATCGTTATAAAATAGTACGTCAGTGTTTCTAAAGCAAGGGCGTTCACTTTTTTCCTTCACAAAAAAATCATTTGTGGTGTAGTTTGTAAACCACGTAGTTAGTTATTTACCTGGGAGCTGTAATTTTTATTCCTGTTGACATCTACATTTTTTGGTTTAAAGATTTTCAGTCGGTTTCCGTTTATGAACTCTTTAGTATCTTTCTGGCAGGCCTAAAGAGATTGCTATATTGCAATGAATCCGCCAGGTTGTACTGTTTACACGAAAGTGTAATAAAATACAACAGATAGAACCTTCGATTTTTTTCCTTTAATATTTAGTTGATATGACAGATCGTGTTTGAGTCTCATGTGGTTGATGCTACCGAAGTGAGCGTGGAATCTAGGTTACCGAATTGTTTATTTGAGACTAGCTGAGAATGAAAACTGTTTATACGTTTTTCTGTTCAGATATGTTTAAAAGCTTTTTGGTCAAAAAAGAGGTTGTCATATACAATACATTCACCAGGCTGTACTGGTATAATATGATACAATCGTCATTGTCGACTTTGTAGTCGAAGATTCCATCACCTATTCAACGTTAACCTCGAGTTCTTCCTCCACATTGAACATGTCATCTTCTGTCAAAAACAGTCCGATCCTAGGTACACACTTCCTCCTGCGGACGTCAAAGACATGCGAATTTTGCAGAGCTGCTGGTCATGCTGACGCATGTTCGCAGCAAGTTGACTGTTTCTCATATGCCTGCCTATTAAATCACTATCAACCCAATAATACATAACTCTCCCCCTCATACGATCCTGAACCAATTATCAGTCTTCAGATACCTCGCTATAACTAAGTGACTTCCGCAGACTGCCTTTGTAGCGCTTCTTCTACCTACCAATTTTTTAACTTGTCTATTTCTTCCTCATACACGAAGCATTTTTTAGAGTTATGAACCTTATTCGTATGATACGTCCAGAATATCTCAATATCACATTTTCAATCACATATTTTACTTTTAAATATTAAGTTATTATCGACATGTTCAGCCCCAATGATCTCTACAACGGAGTGAGGTAACAAATAAATAAGGCAGCCGCAGCATCTAGTTGTTAAATCCTTCCTTCCCTGTGATGTGTAACTAGTACACATTGCTTCTAAAAACTTTAATATCTCTATAAATATAATATATACTGGCTTCAGATTTTAGGTGTTCCTCCGTAATACATTTATGCATTTAATGAAAAAAATAATATTAATAATAATTAGCACTTATCGGCCACATCAGAGATATTTTGTGAAAATCGGGAATAAATTCACCAATACAATCAAACGTGTGCCAGTGTGTGAGGTAGGTATCGTATATTCATTCTAAAAAAACTGCTATGGGTGAGGAAGCGATGCTATTCAAGTCTCACTCTTCTTCGGTATATGGGAACGCAAGAAATAGAATCTCAGTTCGCTCGCTTCTCTCTCAGTAGCTTTCGGATATCCATTTGAGGTGGTCGCTTTGCCCGTTTTGTGAACGTCGGCCGATGTTTTTTTCATATTTTCAGTAATTAAATTTCAATTATTAGCACTTTTAACTTCAAATTTAATTAATTTAAGCGATTGGCTATGAATATTCTTATTTTTTCGATTTTAAATCGCTCATTTTTACATATGTATTGGATACACATCACCGGAATGGGCGGATTTTTTTAGCACAGGAAGGAAAAGGTTAAAATATACGATCTGGTGAGATATATAGATTGGCGTTGATACAGTGTGTTTTTCGATTGACGTCTCTTTGGAATGTCCTCTTTAAAGCCCATTTAACATTTTACTTAAAATCTCCATGGCCTAGTTGACAAAACGACTGACTTTTAGCCCGGGGGTTGCGGATTAAATTCCTGTTGAAACAATTTTTTTATAAAATAAAGTATTCCAGTCTGGTTTTCACATAAAACATTTTCAAAATGTTTCTTGTGAATTGAAAAAGTTTGTTAACAAAAGAAGAACAAAAATATCATGAAAAAAATATTTCTGGTTAGTTGTCAGATATTGCAACAGAGCGATAAAACCCACTAGGTTGTATTGTATATAAAGCGAAAGTGTAAAACGATTCAATAATTCTGTGGCGGTCGCACACTCGGTCAATGACCGGCGATCCGACCTTTGCATTCCTTGACAATTCAAAAACAAACAAGTGCAAAGTCCACACGCCGGTCATTCAACTCATTGCCGGGAGTGGAGCGCATTCCATACTGGAGCGAGAAGGCACCACATCTGTCGCGCCAGTTCCGTATTTGAATGATACCTACACACAACATTAATCGTTTTGCGAATGCAGAAACGAGACCGCGGCATATCGCGAGCGCATTCCCGCACACATTCAAAAATGATATAAATACCTACGTCTACCAAATAAATCACTCTCTTTCCGCATTGCGATCTAACGAGTTTTATTTATCAACAAATCATCATCATCTCTCCCTTTAGGACATATCTCCTAAAATTCTAAAATTCTAAAAGAAATAATGTTTTTGAAAAAAAAATCTGAAGGCATGCAATAAAATTAAAGAAATGTATATAAATGTGTACGTAACGTGGATAAGAATAAATTAGAAACATTTATCGGTTTTCAAATATTGAAGAAAAATCTTCAAAACGATTGATGTCATTTAGATAAAAAAAAAACTCGTTTCAAAGAACGGGGAAAATGACGACTTGCAGATTTTATCTTCAAAACATTGTCAATCACGCATTGTCCCAGGAAATTGTGGCAAATCGAATTTTTGACATTTTGTCATAGCTTTTTGTTATCACAAAAGACAATCGGAACAATTGTTCGCCAAATAATAGAAAATATAAAAAAGAATGAATATATTTTATAGACATTCAGTATTTTAGCATTCTTCGTAAAAGCGTATTTTTTAAATTATTATTTATCAAACCGGGTGGAATACTAAATGGATGGGAAGGTTGTTATGTCATAGGAGGTCATAAAATCTCTAGTACAAGATTAGCAGACGATATAACGCCTATAGCCAACGACATAAATGAAACGACTTTTAGTTTTGAAATAGAGAGTCGCTCACTGGGACTAGAAATAGAGAGTTGCCAACTGGGACTAGAAAAAGAGAGTCGCTAACTGGGATTAGAAATAGAAAGTCGCCAACTGGGATTAGAAATAGAGAATCGCCAACTGGGACTAGAAATAGAGAGTCGCCAACTGGGACTATAAATAGAGAGTCGCCAACTGGGATTAGGAATAGAAAGTCGCCAACTGGGATAAGAAATAGAGAGTCGCCAACTGGGGCTAGAAATAGAGAGTCGCCAACTGGGACTAGAAATAGAGAGTCACCAACTGGGATTAGAAATAGAGTCGCCAACTGGGACTACAAATAGAGTCACCAACTGGGACTAGAAACTCCTGACTGGTTTTAACTTCACTTAAGACGACCTCTGATCTAGTGCCAACATTCTTAACTTCTAGCCGTGGGTTTCGGGTTCGATTCCTGATGGTATCTAAAACAGGGTGCAATTATAGTAAAAGAGTTCGATCGGTTACAAAACTCGCACGTGCCGGGCTATAGTTTTGCCAACAACGTTCAGTGACGAACCACAAGTTCAGTGCTTAATCCCACGACTTGCTTACTGAGGCTGAAGACAATATTGTCTCTTGGCCACGCTGTTCAATGCGTCCGAAACATTAATTTGAATACATTGAAGAACACCTTACGAAAAACAACTTTCTAGTTGGTTGTTGGTTGTTAGCTCCACCCTTGGCATGCTTTAAGAAGCGACTGAAAAAACTCTTTATTTCTAGTCAGTAAAATAACGTGCTTCATTCCCGATTTTTCTTTTCCTTTCCTCTCCACCATCCCTTCCTTTTCTTTTAATTGATATCTCCCTTTGTATGAAAAATAATGTTCGGGTGATTGTCCGTCTTTGTGGGGTTCGTGGGTATATATATATATATATATATATATATATATATATATATATATATATATATATATATATATATATATATATATATATATATATATATATATATATATATATATATATATATATATATATATATATATATATATATATATATATATATATATATATATATATATATATATATATATATATATATATATATATATATATATATATATATATATATTGGGTCCTTACATGTGAAATTGGCGTTTTGTTTGGGAGGAACATAAAGTTGATTTTTTTTAATATAATATATTTATTTAATCAAAGTATGTACCATTGCTATCTATGTACTTTTGCCATCTCATAGGTAGTTCATCGATCCCTTTACTAAAAAAACCATTCGGACGGGAATCAATAAAATCTTTGAAGTCGGTTTGGACTGCCCCATCGGAGTTGAATTTTTTCCCTTGCAAGAAGTTATCCAAATTTCGAAAAAAATAGTAATCTGTTGGGGCAAGGTCCGGAGAGTACGGTGGATATCTTAGACATTCCAATTGAAGCTCTTCTAATTTGGTAGCCGTCTGTTGTGCAGTGTGTGGTCTAGCGTTATCATGAAGCAGCAGTGGCCTAGAGCGATTAACCAGCCTCGGTTGTTTAGCAGCTAGCTTTTCCATCATGGTTTGCAGTTGCTGACAATAGACATCTGCCGTAATCGTCTGGCCAGATTTAAGAAAGCTGTAGTGAACGACACCAGCACTAGTCCACCAAACGCTCACAAGTAACTTTTTTGGAGTCAATTTTCGCTTGGGGCATGGTTTGGCTGGTTCGGCAGGGTTCAGCCATTGCGATGAGCGCTTCCGATTATCATACAGGATCCACTTTTCATCACAGGTAATGATTCGATTCAAAATCCCTTCATTATTGTGCCGGTTGAGTAATGCAACGCAGCAGTCAACGCGCGTTTGTTGATTTGCTTCACTCAATTCGTGAGGTACCCACCTTTCAAGCTTTTTCACCTTCCCAATTTGCTTCAAGTGGATTAAAACAGTTTTATCACTAACACCGCAGCCTGCAGCTAACTCGGACGTGGTTTGCGATGGATCCGCTTCCACAATAGCCTTCAATTCTTCATTATCAACTTTCTCCACGGGGCTTGTTCTGCAGGTCGAAATTTCCAGAACGAAAACGTTGGAACCAAAAACGCACTGTGTTTTCTTTTGCGGCACCGTCGCCATACACATCATTAATCCTTCGAGCCGTTTCTGCAGCACTGGTGCCACGGTGGAACTCGTACTCGTAAATAACGCGATATTTCAAGTTTTCCATTTTGTAAACTGAGTGACGCAAAGAAAAAAAACAATTGAGGAAAAAACAAATGAATTATAATTTTCGAAACACAAATACTTGAGTAAATAGCTGTATAAATTTGAATTTGAAATTCTTAACCAAAGAGAAGATATTTGAGATCAAAGTTGCCAGTACGGCAAAACGCCGGTTTCGTATGTGGGGACCTAATATATATATATATATATACTCACGTACGTGTTTATGGATTTCATGGGGATGGATATTCATTTGAATGATTTATGCAACCATGTAATTTGCTTCATTTACTTTTGTCTGGTTGGCCGGAAGATATTGCCGCCTGGCAATAATCCCGCCAGATTGTATTTGTAATAAAAGTGTTTAATAATAATAATATTAATAAGACTAATTACCACATGGCAATAGGCCTGTCAAGCTGAACTTTATGCAACGAAAGTGTAATAAAGTACAGTGCTGTTATTATTCAGATAAATAATGAAGAGGACGTCCTAAATAGACCAAGAGAATGAGACATTCTGACAATAATGTAAATATTAAAGAACTGAATATTTTGTCAATGGAGTACTTACCGTGTTGTACAGCAGGCGAGGGCGGTGGCTGAGGAGCTGGCGAGGCAGGGGGCACCTCCCCCGAGCCCTGGCGGGACAGCGAGAACCTCTTGGGGCTCAGAGAGAGCCCAGCTACGCTGTCTGCCACGTACTGCCCAATGGAGCTGAAGAAACTCATCTTAGGAGGAACAACGACCGACGACTTATAAACAAAGCCGGAGTCCAACGAAATACGAATTTACCACTTTAACTTGACACTTCTAATTACACAATTTTTATATTTTATTACTTGTTTATTTGTCAAATACGCAAAAATCTTTGAAGTTGTATTTTATTTAATTTAAGGTGTTATAAATATTCAAACAACTTAATGTTGCACGTATTCTAAGCAGGCAATATTTTTATAAACATTTCTCTCACTTTTATTTTGTTTTTGAAAAAGAAATACACAAGGTAAAATTTATTATTGACAAAGGTTTCAACGTGTTGAGAATAAGTTATGAATTAAAAAGAATGAAGGTCTACTGATGTGTTTTTTTTAATCGAGCAATTGAATTGTTAAAGCTTAGTAAAATAATTATATTTTCACTGTTTTAATTTTATGTTACTTGATTGAATTAAGTTACACTACAATATAAAAGTTAAGTAATCAACTATGTTTCTTGATTGAGTTAAGTTATAACACTACAACGGAACAGTCAAGTAATCAACTGAAAGTATGTTAGTAAAATCAATAAATTTCTATCACAATCACCATAGTAAGGAAAACTATTAACTCGTTTAAAACTTTCGTTCATGAGAAAACATGTTAATCAAAATTTGATGGAATTGATTGCTGGTGATTCAATTTAAATTATTGATTTAAGAGGATCCATTTTGTGTAGACTAGAATAAATTAAGGTTTTATTAAGTTTTTTATTAGAGTAACCTTCTTTTCTTAAGGCATCCATTCCCTTGAAGTCCTGGAAGGCGCTGAAACAAGAAAATTTTATATTTTAGTTTAACTATTATTTCCATAGCAGTTCTTAGTTAGAATATTTAACTCTTATTTACACGAAAAATAACGTTGAAATTAATTTCCTTTTGCTGAAATTTGGCCAAAATTTATTTTCTTGTTAGTTTAACTAAACTTATTTCAAAGTATTATATTAAGACAGGTAAAAAATTGAACATTTGTTTAAATTGAAGATTGAGAGAAAAAAAATGTAAGTTGACACTAAAATATTATTTTTACATTAATTGGAATTAAATTGTTAAGATTTTTAGAATATTATATACTTGTTTCACAGGGTTAAATACCTGTTTCGAGACAGCTGACTAAAGTTTCGAGACAGCTGACTAAAGTTCAGGATCCGCAAACCACTATCGTTGTCTAGCTGCAATCATCCTCGACTCGTGTTCAGGATCCGCAAACCACGATCGATATCAAACGAAAGTTTTTTTTTCGATAAAGGAGTTAGCGAACTCCAAAAAATTAATATTATTGAGACATCTCAAATGTTCCCTAACTCTTTTTTTCAAGTCTCTTTTTGTCTTGCCCATATAAAAATATGATAAATCATTATTTGTTTATAGTTAGGGCATTAACGTTGTGGAGGTTTGAAGACATTGTAATTTATTTTTATCACACACTGTTAATTCTACTTTTTTTATAACAGTATAACCCTACCGGTTTCAAGGCTTTCACCTCATCTTTAGGGGAGCACAAACACTACTAAATGCTGTTCAAACTGGTACCGATATACACGCTTCAACGGATGGGGGCTGAGGGGTGAGGGAAGCATGGGACGATTTCGGCCAAGAGCGGAGAGATTTTTGGGATATAACTGTTCACCAGATGTTCGGATCAATGTACTGACTTAGACATTTCTAGGGCCTCTAATCTGTCCAATTTATTTCCGTTGAAGCGTGTATATTGGTACCAGTTCGAACAGCATTTCGTCTTGTTTGTGCTCCCCTGAAGATGAGGCGAAAGCCTTGAAACCGGTAGGGTTATACCGTTACAAAAAATTGGAATAAACAGTATTTGATAAAAATAAATTACAATAAATCATTAATCTTACTCAATACACAAAAAAGTAATACAATGGCTCTTCGTTTATATTATATTTTTTATAAAATAAACTACCACTAACTGACGGACGGGGATGATAATAAATTGTCAATCTGAATAATTATTTGGCATCATTAAAGCCAAATCTAATTGGATAAAGCGAAAGCTAGTGCATGTGGATTTTACCGTCGCAATGTGGTCAGGGGCTGCTAAAGCCGTTCACGGTCCATCAAGCATGAAGCGCTTTCATGCCTCGTCTGCTTTATTTGAGGTTTAGATTGCATACTATATATTGCTCATTTGTCAAAATTTAATTAAAGCCAATGGTTTAATAGATTCAAAAATTGAATACATCATTTATCAAATCGTTTCTATAGGGTGGCGCAGAGGAAACGAATGTTTTTGAATGGCTAGTATTTTGCAAAGAGAGGAAACGAATGTTTTTGAATGGCTAGTATTTTGCAAAGAGAGGAAACGAATGTTTTTGAATGGCTAGTATTTTGCAAAGATAGGAAACGCATGTTTTTCATTTAAGCATAACATTGTTTATTTTCAAGATAATTTTTTGATTAATACAGGTAAATGAAGTAATAATATTGCACCTTTAAATTAATTGTGAAAAATAATGCCAGGCAAGTGTTGCCCTTCTTCGCCCACTGAAAGTTTCTATTCGTCGAGAAATCGAAGGAATACCAGAAGAAATGTTTGTAAGAGTGATGCATAACTTTCAAGAGAGGCTGCAGATATGTGACATTATTTTTTACATTTAATTTAAAGGTGCAATATTAATACTTCATTTACTTGTATTAATCAAAAAATATCTTGAAAATAAACCATGTTATGCTTAAATGAGAAACATGCGTTTCTTCTCTTTGCAAAATACTAGCCATTCAAAAAACATGCGTTTCCTCTACGCCACTCTGTATTATCTATTGATTTAAAGAAATGGCTAATATGAGCTTTTAGGAAAGAAATTTATGTTAAATTACTAGACCTCTTTTTTTCTTCCCAGAGTTTCACAGTCTAAAGTTTAAATTATTCATTCACAATCGTCATCTTCGATGCTGGACATGCGGTTCCTTCTGAGTCACCTGGAAATGTTGACGTATATTTGCAGCATGCTGACTATTTCTCATACATCTAGCTGTTGAAAAGCCATCAGCTCGATAATATATGGCTGTCCACTTTTCACGATCCTAAGCCACCTGCTCCTAGTCTTAAGGTGCTTTGAAGAAAGTCAGCGAATCTAGCAGACTGTCTTTATAGCGCTTCCTCTGCCCACCAACCCGTTGCTCGCCTATTACTTATCTGTATAAGACGCGTTTTGGGAGCCTTTGATGACCCATGCGTTTCACATGTCTGGTTTATACTCATTACACCTTTACAACCATGCCCATATTACCTGTAGTCTTTATTTCCGTGTCTGGGGTGCGACTGAGATTATTTTTTTTATTCTTTTCTCATTCAAACGTTTACACAATAGTATATCTCTCAAGATAAACGATCTCATTATCTGTTCTGAAATAACTGACTTATCTTTGCCAAACTCACACGTAAACAATGCAATAATTCTGGGCTGAAGCCACTTGTGAGACTCATTTATTCTCAACCAAAAAAATATACTGACACAAGTTCATTAAAAACCCCGTCCCCGCACAGTGGCTTCTTGTTCTTCCTAGTGTCATGTCAGGTCCCCCCAACGTTGAATATCACCTGTGGGTAGGCATCTTTTTTCCCCGGCAGCCCGAAAAAATCCCCAACCCTCCTTATATCAGTCAAATCATGTATATTGCGGAGCCAGGAGATTTGCCTCCTGCCAACACCTCTTCGACCCTCTATTTTGCCTTGGATGATCAGGTGCAGTAATTTGTACTTTGCTCCTCTAAGTACATGACCCAAATAGGACACCTTTCAGATTTTAATATTAGTCAGCAACTCTATCAACTTTGGCTCTTTGAAGAATCCTTGTGTTGCTGACCATATCCGTCCAGGGTATTCGTAGCATTTTCCGGTGTATCCACATTTCGAACGCTTCCAGTCGGTTCATACTACCAACTTAGAGGGTCCATGATTCCACTCTATGCAATCTCTTCTAAGCACATGACCCAAATAGGACATCTGTCGGATTTTAATATTAGCGCAGGGGCTAAACAAATATACAATTAACAAGCTCATCAAAGAAGCGTTTTCTAACAGAGATGTTCATAACATTTTTTATTTTGAAAGAAATTAAAGTTATCGTGCTGAAAAAATGTTGGTATATTACGGTTGACAAAACTTCAGAAAGTATGGTACCTGAAGACCAACTGTCTTAGCCTACATTAAGAGTTTTGAAAATACTCTGAATAGAGGTAACTACATGCAATGCAAATATCGGGTTTCATGAATGTGATTGTGAAGGTATACTCGTACATGACTCACTCACAACTAATGCAAATTTGAACCTGAATTCAAATGCAAACCTGATTGTTACGAATGATAGAACGATCTCTATTGTCTTTTACTGAAAACAAGTGGCATAAATTATAGTCAAAATACGGAAATGAAATTGAGCTGGGGAAGGAAGTTTCGAATGTTTCGATTAAAATAACAACCTTAAAAGCCATTCAAAATTATAACAGTTCGTCAAAGTAATGTTCTGCTATAGCACACTACTTTGGTTGTTTGACTCTGGCAAGTATTTCTGTTTTGAAATGCAAGTTGAGGAGATTACTGTTAGAGCAATGGAAATGCGCCCGTAACTTATTTAATATAACTAGAAATATTGATATAGTGAGACGGAGGAGTTTCTTCGTTGAGTGGAGTTATTCAGCTCAAAGAGAAAATTATATTATTATTGACGTATTCTAAAATAGTTTTGTATACACAATTCTCTCAATCATACTTTTTATAAAGTCTTATAAATGAATATTTAAACATTATAATTTGTTTATTAAAACATTGTTTATTCCACTCGACACAACGGTATCATATAACCCTACCGGTTTCAAGGTATTCACTTAAACATCAGGGGAACACAAATATGTCTTGTTCAAAACCGTTATGAGTATGTTAACTGGAAAAAAAAGTTTTTTACTTAACAAATAAAACTCTTATTTAACGGGAAAGGCAAAAATGGTATACTTGGCAACAGTAGTGTTTATAAACTTTTATGTACTGACTGTGATAATTTATATATAAGAAAGACGGGAAGATCTTTTGAAAAGAGATTCCGTGAACACAAATCCGCCTTAACAAATCCTCTAATTTATTCTGAAATGGCTAATCATCGTCACAGTGAAAACCATACTTTTTCTATCGATTATGTCAAATTCTTAAATATCAGTGGTAACGGAAATACATTGGGCAGATTAGAGGCCCTAGTCAAATGCTACGTTTTGTCAGTGATATTGCATGGAGTGGAATCATGGACCCTCAAAGTTAGTAGTATGAACTGACTGGAAGCATTCGAAATGTGGATGCACCGGAGAATGCTACGGATACCCTGGACGAATATTGTCAGCAACACAAGGGTTCTTCAAAGAGCCAAAGTTGATAGAGAGTTGCTGACTAATATTTAAATCCAAAAGGTGTCCTACTTTGGTCATGTACTTAGAGGAGCAAAGTACAAATTACTGCACCTGATCATCCAAGGCAAAATAGAGGGTCGAAGAGGTGTTGGCAGGAGGCAAATCTCCTGGCTTCGCAATATACGTGATTGGACTTGCATAAGGGGCGTTGGAGATTTTTTTCGGGCTGCCGGGGACAAAGATGTCTACTCTCAAGTGATATTCAACGTTGGGGAGACCTGACATGATACTGGGAAGAAGAAGAAGCCCCGAAGAATTTCTAAGTCAGTGCATCGAGGTGAACATCTGGCAAACATATATATCCCAAGAATCTCTCCGCTGCTCACCGAGGTTATCCCATCATTGCAGCTCGTCATCGCACATGCTAGCTGCTACCTTCATATTCTTACTATATATACAACTTATTTGATTATTATATTCATTCCCTAAAAGTGGACTTGATTCCTCTAGAAGAGTCTATTCTTTAAACAGTTGTACGTAAATTATATTTTATTATTAATATTACTGATACTACCGCACGTGATATTGCAACAACACTGACACATGTCTAACGTATGTGCGTTTTGTGACCCAAAGAACCATTTTTCCAGACTGGGATACTTTTTATTTTTTTGTCGGATATCCCTAGATGAATATCCAGTCTCTTTGCAATAAGACTACGGAGGTTGTTAGGACATTTTTGTCGGATATCCTTAGATGAATAATATTCAGTCTCTTTGCAATAAGACTACGGAGGTTATTAGGACATTTTTTATCGGATATCCCTAGATGAATATCCAGTATCTTTGCAATAAGACTACGGAGGTTGTTAGGACATTTTTGTCGGAT
Organism: Odontocerum albicorne; assembly: GCA_949825065.1. Lineage (NCBI taxonomy): Eukaryota > Metazoa > Arthropoda > Insecta > Trichoptera > Odontoceridae > Odontocerum > Odontocerum albicorne. The sequence continues at coordinate 48,157,679 of OX463845.1, read as the reverse complement.
ATCCTTAGATGAATAATATTCAGTCTCTTTGCAATAAGACTACGGAGGTTGTTAGGACATTTTTTATCGGATATTCCTAGATGAATATCCAGTCTCTTTGCAATAAGACTACAGAGGTTATTAGGACACTTTTGTCGGATATCCTTAGATGAATATCCAGTCTCTTTGCAATAAGACTACGGAGGTTGTTAGGACACTTTTGTCGGATATCCTTAGATGAATATCCAGTCTCTTTGCAATAAGACTACGGAGGTTGTTAAGACATTTTTTGTCGGATATCCCTAGATAAATATCCAGTCTCTTAGCAATAAGACCACCAAGGTTGTTAGGAATTTTTTTTTAAACGAAGACTAAATGTGGCAATTAATTAACTAAATTATCTTTCGTTTTCCAGAAAATTTGAAACATTAATAAATGTTATTTGTAAATCTATTTTGAAATTTTAGTGGGGCGTTGAAATAACTTGAATCGTGATAAAACTTGAAAACGAATTCAATAGCAATTATTTTAAATTCCAATAATGGGAAAAAGACAATTATAAGAATTTAAAATATTACCAACTGTCGTTTCACAAGAAATAAACAAAGGCAATTTGAACGAAATTAAAACCATTAGTTCAAATTTAAGTTTAATCTAACAGGTACTGAAATAAATAAAGAGAACTTTTGTTTCGCATAAAGATATTGTGGAGTGTTCGATGGAGACAATCAAATCTTATTTTATCTTTAAAGTTTATATTTGGCAAAATTTGCACTTTTTAAAGGAGCACTTTTAATGGAGCTATACATTCTGCATTCGAGTGAAGGAAGGGTACGTTGATTGAACAGTTTGATATAAGAAAAGGAGTGAAGCAAGAAAGTATAATATCACCCTGATTATAAAAGGAGTGAAGCAAGAAAGTATAATATCACCCTGATTATAAAAGGGGTGAAGCAAGAAAGTATAATATCACCCTGATGATAAAAGGAGTGAAGCAAGAAAGTATAATATCACCCTGATTATAAAAGGAGTGAAGCAGGAAAGTATAATATCACCCTGATTATAAAAGGAGTGAAGCAAGAAAGTATAATATCACCCTGATTATAAAAGAAGTGAAGCAAGAAAGTATAATATCACCCTGATTATAAAAGGAGTGAAGCAAGAAAGTATAATATCACCCTGATTATAAAAGGAGTGAAGCAAGAAAGTATAATATCACCCTGATTATAAAAGGAGTGAAGCAAGAAAGTATAATATCACCCTGATTATAAAAGGAGTGAAGCAAGAAAGTATAATATCACCCTGATTATAAAAGGGGTGAAGCAAGAAAGTATAATATCACCCTGATTATAAAAGGAGTGAAGCAAGAAAGTATAATATCACCCTGATTATAAAAGGAGTGAAGCAAGAAAGTATAATATCACTCTGATTATAAAAGGAGTGAAGCAAGAAAGTATAATATCACCCTGATTATAAAAGGAGTGAAGCAGGAAAGTATAATATCACCCTGATTATAAAAGGAGTGAAGCAAGAAAGTATAATATCACCCTGATTATAAAAGGAGTGAAGCAAGAAAGTATAATATCACCCTGATTATAAAAGGAGTGAAGCAAGAAAGTATAATATCACCCTGATTATAAAATATTTATATAGACAAATATGTATTGAAGATTTTTAAAGCTCAATTAAATTTCAATGATTATCACTTTTGACTTCAAATTTAATTAATTTAAGCGATTGACTATGAATATTTTTATTTTTCCGATTTTAAATCGCTCATTTTTACATGTGTATTTAATACACATCACCGGAAGGCGCGAATTATTTTTAGCACAGGAAGGGAAATGTTAAAGTTCTACTTCTCTTCGAAGAATATCTCTAAGACACATATTTGAAGGATACAATGGAGACATCCCATTAAGGGACTTGAATACAAAGAGACAAAGCTTGAAATCAATCCTTTCGTGACACATATGCCAATGTTGACCTTTTGGAGATTGAAAACTAATATGACAATATTTATGACCACCATATATCAACTTAGTAGCTGCATTGAAAATAGACTGGTGGCTAGACATTTGTGAATCAGGCAAACCAAAATAAATTGAATTACTTATATAGAGTCTTTCAATAAGGACGCTCGATTTTTAAATGTACTAGGTGTTAACATAAGTTGTGTCCGTTTTTTTTTTTCAAATAAAAAATGAGCACCAAAAACAAAACAAAATAGTAAAGGTTATACGTCATTCAAAAGAAAATTTTCTATTCTACTGGATATTGTGTTTGCTTTTTCGTTACATGTATTATTTTATTTGATTACAAACCTTCAAAATTAAATGTCAAGTAGACGAAAGTGAGCCCTTTCGCAGCTCCTTCTGTTCGCGTTCAATCGAGGGAATAAAGCTACCAAAGCTACTCGCGATATTTGCAAAGTGTACGGTAAAGATGCTATGAATTAAAGGACAGCTTATTGATGGTTTTTGCGTTTCAAAGACGGTAATTACGACCTGAAAGACATGGAGCGTTCTGGACGACCAGTGCACTTCGATGAGGACCGCTTAAAGCACATTATTCATGAAGATCCCCTTTAAACCACCGTAGAATTGGCTGAGCAAATGAATTGTAGTCACATGACTGTATGCCGCTATCTTAAATCAATGGGAAAAGTTCAGAAGTTCGGCACTTGGGTTCCACATGTTTTGAGTGAAAACAACAAAAATCAATTGTGGAACGTTGTCGTCCGGAACGCTCCATGTCTCTCACGTCGAAATTACCGTCTTTGAAACGCAAAAATCATCGACGAGCTGTCCTTTCATTCATAGCATCTTCACCGTACACTTCGGTAATATTGCGAGCAGCTTTGGTAGCTTTATTCCGTCGATTGAACACGAACAGAAGGAGGTGTCGAAAATGCTACCTTTCGTCTACTTGACATTCCATTTTGAAGGCTTGTTATTAAATAAAATAATACATGTAACGTAAAAGCAAACACAATATCTTGTAGAGCAGAAAATTTCCCTTTGAATGACGTATAACCTTTACCATTTTGTTTTATTTTTGGTGCTCATTTTTAAATTTGGAAAAAAACGGACACAACTTATGTTAACACCCAATAAATAAAACAAGTTGTGTGTGTGAGATATCCACTCAATTTTTTTGCACTCAAAGTTTTCCCGTACACTCTCACGCCCAGCAGCGATGTTTTCAGCAGACCTTGCGTTTCAGTGACGTACGGGTATTGGCTGATTATTTATCGAACCGGTTGACTCGAATTTGGCCACCAAACGTCGAATAGTCGACTCGGCAGGACGGTTGTGGCAACGATAAAAATCACGTAAAGCGCGGAGCGTTTCTCGAATGGAGCACTGATATTGAAAATAAAATTTGATAATTTGTACACGTTGGTCAACATTATAACCTTCTATGGTGATTTTCCATACACTATTCAACAATTCACAATAAATTTGACAGATGTTGCTTTAACAACATGATCGCTATAACCTAACAAATTTAGAGTGTCCTTATTGAAAGACCCTGTACAATAGAATCAAGGAAAATGAAATTGCACATAAAATACTTATTGTATATTGCATTATTTTGATCTAATTTTCTATTCGTTTTATGTTGACATTATCTCTTGTTGAATCTGGTCTGTTTTACATAATTCTTATTGCTAAATAATATATAAAAAACCGTCATGTTTTGTCGAGCAGAACTAAACACAAAACTAATTTGGCAAAAAAGGAAATGTTTGAACCAAAAAACAAGTCCCAAGTATAACAAGTTGATCAATGTTTACTCCATGAATAAATTATCATTTAATTCCGTTTTAACTTTGATTTATAAGCAGAGAAACTTTGACTCGGTGCCCCTCATCAAAATTTATAGAAAAAATATTTCGATACTTTGGGAAAATTGAATAACAGCTAACTTGGAATTTTTGAAGTCTTAACTTTATTTCTCTCTCCTTCACAAACTTGATACAAATAAATTGGATATTTTAAATTATGGTGATGATAAAAAAATAACAAGTATAAATATTGCAAACGCACCTTTTTTTTTTTTTTAGATAATTTGATAAATCAAATATCACATCAAGAGCGCTTCTTAACTCGTTCAACCTACTGACTTACAGAATATGTACAGAGGACAGTTGTTGACTTTCAAGTCTGCTGAGAACATCACCAATTTAAAGATTTGCCTTATAGAGAACGGAAGACTTTTCCACAGTAAAGATTCTATCACCTAAAACATTCTCTTGAAATGTTTAGGTTTGCTAACTTTACTGAAAATCTGAGGAGTCAAAGTGTTCGCTACGCTTGACTTGAATCTGAGACGAGATCCGGAGATCTCCAACCTTAAACAATCCTGAAAAAATATTGACGAATCTCATTGTTGATCGCACTGAATACCATAACTATAACCTTGTATTGGACTCTCTCCTCTCTCTTCAGCCCTCCAAGTATTTTAAGTAGTGGAGTATTTTTTATCCACTTCTACGGATTTCTCCTGTTACGCAAATAGGATCTGCTTCTATTATAGTTATTCTTCTTCTACTATCACTTGAGAGTAGATATCTTTGAAAAATATCCCCAACGCCCCTTATGCCAGTCCAATCACGTCTATTGCAGATCCAGGAGATTTGCCTCCTGCCAATACCTCTTCGGCCTTCTATTTTGCCATGGATGATCAGGTGCAGTAATTTGTACTTTGGTTCTCTAAGTACATGACCCAAGTAGGACACCTTTCGGATTTTAGTATAGCTAGCTTACTCGTATGCATAATCTATTAGTTAGTTTATTCATAAGGAAACATATCAGCCAGGATTATTCCTATACGCTAGGTGGCGCCACATTTGACACATACAATCGCTAACTGCATCGCTGTCATACACAGAACATATTTTTTTAATGTTTAAGTCACTTTTTGTCTTTGGTGGTTGTAAAAGAGCACAAGGTGCCAAAATAACAACTTGTTTTGTTTTATCTTCAAAATAACGGAACAAAAACTGTCAATCAACTTGGGTTAAACATAAGACAAAAATGCGCTAAACTATTACTTTTCATAATATTATACAATGAGCACGTTTGGAATGAAGTTTACAAAAAAAGCGTCTTTCATATCTATCCGAGAAATCAAACGTCAATTTATAAAAGGATCAAGCTTCATGGCATTCTTATTTAGCGCAATGTGTAGACTTTTGATATGTGTTAAACGCAATTGTAAACAAACCCAACACCATTCTGGTTGGTTGACAGAGATTACCGTATGATAATAAACCCGTTATGTTGTATTGTATACAACAAAAGTGTTATACAGGGTCTTTCAATAGGGACGCTCGAAATTTAATAGATTATAGCGGCCGTGTTGTTAAAGCAACCTCTGTCAAATTTATTGTGAATTGTTAAGTAGTGTATGGAAAAAAACCATAAAAAATAGCGTTGAAAAACGTGTGCAAATCATCAAATTTTATTTTCAAACCAGACGGCGCTACGTGCCACACAGCGCATGCCACGATGGACATTCTGCACGAGCGATTTGAGGGCATGGTTATCTCACGCGGCGGCGACGTGAACTGGTCACTTCCTTTTGGGGTTATCTTAAATCACAGGTCTATGCGTATAAACCGCAAACAATTGACGCCCTCAAAGTCAACATAACGAACGACATCCAGCAAATTCAGCCAGATTTATGCGACAAAGTCATCGAAAATTGGTCCTCCCGAATACGTGCCACCAAGCAAAGCCCCGGTGGACATTTGAACGACGTTATATTTCATACTTCTTTCAAATAAAAAAAAATTGAGTGGATATCTCATACAAAACTTGTTTTATTTACATTTAAAAATTGAGCGTCCTTATTGAAAGACCCTGCACAAACACAAAATAAAAAAGTTTCATTTTAAGTTCGAATAACTAATTCTAAATCAGTTTTCTACGTGACCTTCGCAGCAATCGGTTATTGTCCCCGGGATCAATTAAAATCGATTTCACTTCACGCAAGGTGCTTGGGCTCGTTTATCTTACGACACCCTGTCTCTTGTAGCGCGGTAGCGTGAGCCTAACGACCCGCGTGGAGATATCTAACGACCCGCGTGGAGATATCTTAAATCAGATGTTATAAACCTTTTGTGACGTTTGATTAAAATCTTTTACCTTTTGTAATTTTGAACGTATTGATGTAAGATGAACATTAAAGGTAGCCTGGGGGTCACAGACATAAACAGTAAGCTGGAAGAGCGACAGCTACGATGGTACGGGCACATAAGACGGAGACCACCAGACCATACGGTAAATCAGGCAATGTCTGTGGATCTTCCACGACAGCTATCCAGAGGAAAACCAAAGAACTCGTGGATAACTCAATGCTCCAAAATCCTGCAGAGAAACGGCCTAGATGAAAGCGACACCCAGAATTGAAGAACATACAGCCTGAGAACGAGAAGAGCCGACCCCAACAGCCTACCTAGGCAATGAGTTGAGGCAGTGCCAGGAAGAAGAAAGAAGAGTGAAAATTAAAAAGAAATATCTAATATTCTGATCAATGAAGGATCATCATATGTATTTTAAGGACAAATTACTTTGTTATTCTACAAATAACATATTAATGACAGGTAGAAACACGTGTAGCGTGTTTCTACTGGTCAAGTCCTCGTGAAGAGAGCATCAGGGTAGGATATTTTTGATAAAGTCATTTTATTTCTTTATGTATTTACATCGAATGTAGTTATATGAATAACAATGCAAACTCAAAATAAAGCAGGTCATTTAAAGTAAATACCCAATTGATATGAATCATGGTTTGTTGCCTTTTACTTGTCGTGTCATCATTTAAGAAGGCTTTAGCCTGTATTTCATTAAGGCCGTAAAAACTTGGAATAATAATTGTCAGAAACTCTCATCGACTAGATAAGTTGTAAGACTTAATTACGAATATATGTATGTACTATGCAAACCTCTGTCAGAAACTCTCATCGACTAGATAAGTTGTCAGACTTAATTATATGTATGTACTATGCGAATCAATCCTTCATTATTTTATGTAAATCAAAAATCCATCTCACAATGTCCTGCATCATCAAATAACATTTTATTAGAATATTGTTAGTGCTCCTAAGTTTTGCATGTGTTACCTGATGATGATGGAAAAACTTGAAACCTGCAGAGTTATACCGTTATATTAAGTGTAATAACGTGTGTTAGACTAAACAAGTTATAAAAAATGGAATCATCATCATTATTACCACTATACCCAGGATGGGTCTTGGCTGCATGTAGGATTATCTGCCACTTACCATTTTCAGGGCCATACTTTGTCCATTTGGTTATACCAAAAGTCTTGCAGTTCTGCCACACCATTCAGTCATATTTCATTTACTCACTTTAAAACGCCCTGTCGGATAGTTGAACAAAGTCTTCTTTGCAGGGTTAGTCTTACACGCGGTCTAAATGTTACGATAACTTACATATATCTGATATTTGAACTGTTATTAATGATGCTGCTATATTTTTTTTCTGACACTTCAGATGTACTGTATAGTTCTATAATTAATTATTTCCAACTCTTTAACTGTATTTGAATTGTACTGTAATTGTATCAAGTACAACATGGCTAATGTAATGAAACTGTCCAGGACCGAGATGAGAGGAAACAAATTTCAGTGGTCAGAACCTGGAGAGGATTTTAGCGCCAACGATAATGATTCATTGATTCTTACGATGCTCTTCAACATATCCATATTGGTTATATGAATAGATTGACTGGCGCACTATGTTTTATCGGACCTTATCCAAGTCACAATGATACAAGTATCCAAAAAAGACTTTCATACTGGGCAATATTTCTAGTAGGATGCTAAGAGACTGTGCGGTCTTGCTTTGGACCGACCAGATAAAGGACGTTACCAACTCCTCTCTGTACGAGGTTTCACAGTTGGCCCAAGACAAAAATAACTGGAGAAATACTGTACAGTTTTCATCATGAAAATCGCGACCCTCGGCCATGATAGTGACGACTAGAGAGAAAAAGATAAGGGCATGCTGAAGAGCGTGGCTGGAGGAGAATATTGTTGTTCACCCTATTATCGAGCCTTCGGGTTAACAACCACTGAAGTAAGCAGGTATCTTGTACTTCGTAACTATACGTGTTGGCAATATTATCGCACATGGAGTTGTATTGTCACTAGACGTTTTTAAACTTTAATATGTATTTTTTTAAACTTGGTTTAAAAGTAGTAATTACATTAATTTCATTTAATCGATAGTTTCGAATTACGTTTTATACACATATTTTAATATTTCTCTTTCATCAACTTTCCAATCATTTAAATTGAAACTGTGAAATTGTTTTACTATCTCTAATTATTTTATGGTGTTATATTTAATTTATTTAATAGCCCTACTATTCACTTAATGGAGTTATTGTGAGTATTCAGTTTTGTTTTTAATAAAAGTGTTATGATTTTCTAACGGAATGTTTATTTTCTTTTAATATTGTACATATTAACCAATAGTTTCTACTCTTTTATTTCAAAATTATTCTTATTTATTTAGAATATTAAATTATTTGTTGTGACAAGGTAAAATTCAAACGTTTCTCAATTTAACCTTGTTCGTTCCGTGGTGATTTGATAGTTAAATCATTTTTTTTAAATTGATGCTTAAGTGATGAATTGACAATTGAAAATTCAAATAATTTAAAATCAAACATTGTTTTAAAATTCATGGTTTTTATTGGTGAATCAATTTTATTGCATCTGCCTACCCCTCAAGGGACACGGTGTGATGATATGCAAAATATTTATGTAAAAAGAGATACCTAGTGTAGAATCATGTGAACCAATTAGTACAAGCTTGTGGTTCTTGGATAACATTATATTCGTAAAAGACGTTCAACTTAAAGGTAAAACGCAATCTAACTCATACTCAAGATATAAACAGTAAATATTGCTTACGAAGCACTTGGCCCATTAGCTCAGTTGGTTAGAGCGTCGTGCTAATAACGCGAAGGTCGCGGGTTCGATCCCCTCATGGGCCACAATGTTTTTTTTTAATTAATGTTTTTTTTATAAATATTTTTTTAATAGTGACATTTTGGTAAAATTATTAAATATATTTGCTATCCACTTTATTCCATTTAACATGAATACATAAATTATTGAGAGTTTAAGACCTTACATGCACACGTGTACATTTATTTATTTACACATGACAAGCAATATATATAATTTGTGAAAAAAAAACAGGTAATTTAATTTGGACACACAATTTTAATGGATCTGGGTTTGTTGCCTTTCATTTGTCGTGTCCCCAGTAAACTAGGCTTTTGCCTGTATCTCACTGAGGACATAAAGCATGAAAAAATAAATCGATACTTCTTTCCGATTTTTGATTTTATAAAACCCCGTTGCACATTCTCATAAACCTGAAAAACAGTGACACTCAATTACATATGTATACATCACGCGAAATCAAACTCCTCACACTTCATCACTCCAGACAGACAAAAAACATTCATCTCACAATATACCGCACATAATCATAAAAACAAAAATACATAAAAATAGAAACATAAAAAAAACAAAAAGCACCACACTCAAGAGCTCACACAAACCTCTTCCACAAGTCATTCCTCTTGCAAGCTCAAGCACTCAAACTCCTGTCGCAATAACAAATAACCACGCTCTGATCGACTGCCTAAATTGTGTTCCTCCCTTTGCCTTTATTGAATTCGGCACCCTATTGTATGTCATGGGAGCTAAACAGGCATATTGCCTTTGGGCAAAAGTAGTTTTAACCATGGGGATGGTGAACATTTGAGCAGTTGCCATGCGTGTCTCTGCTGAGTCTGCATCTTCCCTTCCTCTCGATGATAGTGCCAGAGAACGATACCGGGTAGAAAGTTTATTAATTATTTTCATAATAATTTTTTGGGGAACCTGCAATACCTGTTTTTGTGTTAAGGTGCATCCCCTCAAATAGATATACCGTCAGAAAGTGCTGACTGACATAAGGCGAAGTATATACTTTTAAGAATATTTTCACTGATTATTACATTGCATCAGATCATTGTCCTTGTCGAAATAGGCAGGGAGGTGTATCTCCTTCGTCTCATTCTCATCCATATAAGCTCCTTTCTCTTATCTTACTTTTTACATTTCTTTCTTTCTTTCTAAATTCCATTTACTTTTCCCGGTCGTTCTCTACCACGATTCTCATGCTTGTATTATAAATTTATTGAGCCATTCTTTCGTCGTTCATCTGTTTAACATGTCCAACAACCTCAAAGTGTTCTTTTTTATCCTACATACCTCATGAATTGTAGTTCACGTTGATCATTACAAATAACATTTCCTATTTTGTTATACATATATCGAAACACAACATTTTGTTCACAGTGCACGCGTTTCTACTGCATTTACTTGGCTTTTTCAATAAATTTTCCACATTTAATTTCCATACACTTTCCAAAATTAACTCCTATAAATTAATGTTGTAACTAACACACTTGTGAATCATCATTTTAGCAGACCTCGGTATTGCTTGGATTGATTAAACGTATTTATATGTCCTATTGATGTTGTTTTCTATTGCAACTCGCCGTTCAATACCTCTTTCAATATTTTCATCGTCTGAGAACACATTGCAATTAGCAGAATTATTCAACTCTTCGTCGTATATATTGTTTGCCCAAACATCACATATACATTCTTTCATCCTTTTCAATTAACATGACTTTCCCACTGTAGAGGTTTGATCTCATAGGATCTGGTGCCCATTATAATGGGCACAGAGTTTATATGAGCTTTGTAAACAACTTTGTGGTATATTTCTGTTCCCAATGGCAACGAATGCAATGTAAATTACAGTATACTTATCGACTTTGTATGTTTTGGACATCATCTATCTAAACGAATACGACATAATGTTGCATTTAATTGAAATTATACTCACAAGCTACGTAATTTAAAAAAAAACAATAGAAAATAATTTATGTCTGAAGAGGTTGAAGACATTTTAATTAATTTACTAAAGTACTGTGTTTTTATTACGGTATGACCCTATCGGTTACAAGGTTTTCACTTCATATAGTAATTGTATTGTTTTTTACTTTCGTAGCATACAGTACAATCAAGTGGATGTATTATCGTGTGGCAATCTCTACCAACCAACTAGAAAAATGTTAAAGAAGCCTCGAGTAAAAGGCAAAATGTAGCCCTTTTAAAAAAAATCTGAGTTCCAAAGGGAATCGAACTCGTAACCCCCGGGCTGGATGACATGCGTCTTAACAACTAGGTCATAGAAGGCGTCAGTAGAAAAGCTCAAACAGGTGAACTCAAGCAAACCTTCTTTGGGTGCCTGTTGTTATGAGGTGAAAACCTTGAGTACCGTTATTTTAAGTCGAAAAACACAACCTTTTAGTTAATAAATTTAAATACGTTCAATATGTTGCAATGTACATTTGTATACGTTTGTTTGAAGTTTCAGAAATATGCCTTAGATCTAAGTTTCAGAAATATGTCTTAGATCTAAGTTTCAGAAATATGCATAAGGTCTAAGTTTCAGAAATATGCCTTAGATCTAAGTTTCCGAAATATGCCTTAGATCTTAGTTTCAGAAATATGCCTTAGATCTAAGTTTCAGAAATATGCCTTAGATCTAAGTTTCAGAAATATGCCTTACATCTAAGTTTCAGAAATATGCCTTAAATCTAAGTTTCAGAAATATGCCTTAGGTCTAAGCTTCAGAATGTACTCTGTGAATTGATCCAAATGGTTAAAAAAATGTAATAAGACGAAGAAACAAAAATTAACCTAAAAAATTCGCCATTAAAGCTCCCTTTAAAGTCATTGGCTCATAGGACAGCAAAATGCCGATGAGATGGGACAATAATGTGCGCAACTTAACAACAATCTTAAGTGGGAGTCCGATTCCTCAACATTGAGGTCAAGATTTGAAGTTTAAAAATATCTTATTTGAAATTTTCGTTTTCGTGGAATGAGATTGAGCATCCCTGACTATGGCATAACACTTAACGAACAAAGCAATCGCGATACAATCACGCACATTTAAGAAAACACCATTTTTCTAATTCAAAAAATATACATTGCTTTGTTTAATGCGAGGCCATTTTGAAAGGAGATTTGGAGTAATACCTATACATAGTTGATTTGTATTGTCGATATATTAAATGAGAAATAAACACCACATATACTTTTTATGTAATATTTCAGCTGTTTCGCAATAAGTATGAATTCAATTACAAAAAAATTCATTCCACATTCAGTTTTTCTGGTAAAATAGTTCGTCTGGAAACTCTGGTTACTTTTTCATGTGCGGTGTAATATTCCAATCTCTTCCAACTAACCAACTATAGATATAACATAAAAAAATAAAGGTCTATAACGATATTATATCTAAGTATTTTAATCCTCTTGCATCCTCTGTTCTTGTAATAAAGAGAGGATACGAAAAGTTCAACACAGCACAGTAAAAGTTTAAAAGCAATTGTATACAACTAATTAAGCAATGAAAATAATTCAACTGAAAAATGGAAAAACATGTCAACATGCCATCTACTTGGAGGAGGCCTTTATCATAAGATTTAGTTTTCAATTTTAATGAAAGAAAGGTTTAAGTCGGATGAAATAGAAAATAAAATAATATTAAGGATGAAATATAAAATTTATAAAATGGAGGCTTTTTCTTTTAGAATTTATATTATAGAAAATATTTAACTACGTGACCTAATTAGAAAGGTTCTCGACTTCTACCAATTGGTTTATGGTTCGATTCCCGATGATTCCTGAAAAAAAAAATCTAAATACTCGAGTGAGCTGGACATATGCGGGCATTGTTGCCTCTTTCTGCGTCATTACGAATTACAAACTAGCTCCGGTTATTCTAAACCTGGAGGTTTGATTAATGATGCAGAAGGTGGTGATGTCTCCCAGCCCTGCTCTTATACTTTAAACCGTCAATTTTGATATGTTGAGGAGTTCTATATGAATGCGTTTTGAGATTTGGACAGTGGATTATTTAAGTGAAAAATTATTGTCTAATTTTTTTTAGTGGATTATCTTAACATGGATTCGATTCCTGTTAATGTAAAGCACTTTTTTATATTTATCTAGTGTTTTTGAGAAAAAAAATTATTTAACTTTGTTACATAATACAATTTAAGAAGTGACTGAAAAAACCAGGGCTGTGGAGTCGGAGTCGGAGTTGGAGTCGGAGTCGGAGTCGCGGAGTCGCGGTGTTTGGGCCGGAGTCGGAGTCGGAGTAGGAGTCGTAAAAAACGAGCGACTCCGACTACTTTTTCGTTAAAATTTAAAATACTTTTTTTTTTAATTATTATAATGAATGTGTATTGTGCACGAATATTAAACTTGCAGGCGCAAGTCGCGCCGATATGGTGAATCACCGAGATCCATTTAATGCATCAAGTCTACGAAAATGTGTTTGTCTCCTTCTTTTTCACGTCGAAAGAAAATTCTGTTGACTGGGATCTATGTTAACCCCATGGTTCGATCCATATTGACGGAAGAACAAATAAATAGAGCTAAAAACGCTCTGTTTAAATTAACCGTTCGTATGAAAGGCCTTCGACTAGAAAAAGAGACGACAGCAGGCAGCGTACACCAAGTATCATCATCTTCATCCGACACCGCTGAATCTGAAGACGATTTAGAAAAATATCTCAATGAACAAGATAAACTAAAACGTCCTCGTTTGAATCACAGTCCCAATATATATGAAGGAGACTCTATTTCAAAATTTAAAATTGAATTTTATGATGCATTGAAAATAATGGAAAAAATTGACCGAACTTATAAGTTAAATGTTGAAATGGCAATACAGCGGTATCTAGAAATCGTAAAAGATTCAGCATTGCTCGTTACAGCATTACCGCCAACCCAAGTATCCGTAGAGCGGTTATTTTCCGCTCTTAAAATTCTCAATTCTGATTTGAGAGCCTCTACGAATACAGATTTAATAGAAGCAATGTTATTTTTAAGAATAAATTCTAATAAATAATTATTAAAGTTTGATCTTGTTTTATTTCTATCCGTATACGGAATGCCGTATACATGAAAAAATGGCTATATGCAAAGGTGGGAAACAACCTGATAAAATTGAGGTTTTTTGAGTCGGAGTTGTGGAGTCGGAGTTTGGAGTCGGAGTCGTGGAGTCGGAGTTGTGGAGTCGGAGTCGTGTTGTTGGCAAATATAGGAATCGGAGTCGGAGTCGGAGTCGTGTTTTTTTTTCCGACTCCACAGCCCTGGAAAAAAACTCTTAACGTGTTCCCCGCGGGAAGCACAAACGCCTGTGATCTGACGACAATCCAAGTTTCAAATCACAAATACTTAAAAAAAATGACACAAAACCGGAATAAAAATTGAACTAAAATTTAAAATAATCTTTATTCTAGCGACATATCGAAAAACCTTGTCAAATAATATATTAGTTTATGAGATATTGTTGAATAAACAGAGCGCCGAATTTTTTTGGTTTCTCAATATTTCCAGCACTAACGACCTGTCGCGCGGATCGAGTCCTGCGATGAGTCTCTCTTACGTAAATAAACATTACTAAGTCTTTCTTACGTAAATAAACATTACTAGTGCTATATGCATTTGATTGGGTGAGTGTCATGAAGCATTGATTTGATCGTAGCATTCCTTTGTTTATTTTACGTAATGTTAAGTTTATCTCCTTTATTTAATGAGTCTCCTTAAGAGTAATGACTATTATTTATTATCAGAAAATTACTTAAGTGTCATGTTTACTTGGTGTTGTAATCAAATATCAGTGGTTCTAAACAAAATATGTGTTTAAACTTAGAAATTAAAAAACGCTGAAATTGTGGCGCGCACAGGATTCGTGGAATTTGATTTTTAACGCGGTGAACAGGTTAATGTTAAGTATGTAATATAACGTGTTTAAATCCCGTAACTTGCTTCATTCACTTTTTGTCTGGTTGGTTGGAAGAGATTGCCTCCTGACAATAAGCCCGTTAGATTGCATTTAATATAAAAGTGTTAAATAAATAAAAAAAATAAAGATTTATTCTTATACAGTGACTTAAAGTCTGGAGTTTAAAGAGCCTAGAAAGTTGGTAATACTTACACAGAAAACATAGCAATATTACCCTTTGACGCCGCTAGATCGGAGTATTCAATCTGTCTGAAAATGAACCGATGTTGATTTTGTCTAGTTGGTTGAAAGAGATTGCGGCCTGGCAATAAGCCCGCCAGATTGTATTTGCAATAAAAGTGTTAAATAAATAAATAAACTTCTTTCTTGAATCTTCGAAAACACTATAGTTTCACTTTTGGTGCCATGTTTTACGTAAATCGAAAACTAAGTAAACGAAACACTTATTTTATATTTTTGTGTTCACCACAGGTTTATTTTGGTTTACAACCGGTTTCGAAGACCACCGTCTTCATCATCAAGTGAAGATAAACTAAATTGTTAAAAAATATACTTCCTGTACAAGTGTAAATAATATAATATAAGGGGTATGAGGTAGGGGAAGAGAAGTGGGGAGAGATGAGATACAATGGTGAATGGGGCGTGGAAAAATGAAAGTGAATATTTAAGGCAGGTCAAGTCTGAATATCTAGAGGGGGGGATTTTAAATTGGAAACATATTAAGCATAGGGCTATTATGAAAATTGGTTTGGTTGTTGATGATATATACCTAAACATAAATTTATACTTTCTTTGATCTCGAGAATTTCTAAATTGTCAAGCTGCAAACTTCCTTTATTTACTTTTGTTTGGTTGGCTAGAAGAGATTGCCGGCTGGCAATAAACCTTCCAAATTGTTTTTACAATGAAGGGTTAAATAAATAAATAAAATAAGTCTTTTTATATGTGTATCTTTTATCTCAAATAAGATTTGTTAATAATTAGACCTGAAGTGGGACTTCACTTTTTGATTGTTTTTCTGCCCCCAATCAGACCCGAAGCCAGCTGGTGCCACCGTGGCCCAAACCAGCAAAAAAATGAGAGGCCCACTCAGCCCTCCTCATCCCGCAGCCCCCGCCCCACCTCTAAATAATGACTCACGACCTCTACTTCAGATCAAAAAAGACCGCATCCCCTCCATCGTACTTCACAATTCCGCCAAATATGGAGACCTGAGAGCTAAACTCAGGTCTCAAAACATTCACTTCTCCTCGAAGGTGCAGCCCAATGGTGATCTTAAAATCACCACTGAAACCGTAGAGGCCTACCGCTCCCTAGTCCACATTACCGATTCTCTCACCATTCCATACCACTCTTTCCATTTGGAGAGCGAGAAGCCCCTGCTAGCCGTCATCCGCGGCCTACCGACCCCTATCAGCGTCGAGGACATTTCAGATGAACTCAAATCACTCGATTATCCGGTTTTAAATGTGTATCGCATGAAAAACCGGAATCGAGTGGAACTCCCCATGGTCATCGTCAAGATGACAAGGGACTCTTCCGCAAAGCGCATCTTCACCGAACTCCACGGTGTACTCGGTATTCGAGTCACAGTGGAGGAGCTGAACAAGCGCAAAGGCATGGGCCAGTGTCATCGATGCCAACAGTTCGCCCATTCCGCCGGCAACTGCCACGCCCCAGCCAACTGTGTGAAATGCGGTAGAACGCATCACACATCTGAATGCAGGAAGCCCGCGGACACTCCCGCCACCTGCTGTAACTGCGGAGGCCCACACACGGCCAACTTCAGAGGCTGCCCACGCTTCCCCAAGAGCAACCTCCCTTCAATCGCTCCCCACCACCACTTCCAGACCCCGCAGCCCTTACGCCCCCTCATGGATGGCATCTACCAACGCCCCTCCACCAACGCCCCCTTACCGAACGCCCCCTCGGCAAACAACGCCACACGGCGATTCCCCAACGCCCCCCAGAGTGCATCGAAACCAGTCACTTCCAACGCGTCATACGCGAACGTCGCAACTCATCGCCCCCTATTATCAACATCTACACCCCAAAACTACATATTGCCCGCCGCCCCCCCCCCAAATCGCGATCTCATTTTGAATAACTTAAAATCAGCCATCACCGAAGCCATGAACCTCCTCAACTACATCCAAGAACATGGCTCGCACCTATAAACCATCCCATATATCCGCCGCGTTCTGGAATGCAAACGGTTCCCTCAGAACACATAAACAAGAGGTCGAGGATTTCCTTCTCGAGCACAACCTGGACGTGTTGCTGATAACGGAAACGCATCTCAAACCGAGCTACCGTTACAGCATCCGTAACTACTACTGCTACAGAGACGACCGCCTCATCGGCAGAAAAGGCGGCACCGCAACTCTCATCAAAAGCACAATAGACCACTGCCACATCCCCTCCCCTTCCACCGTCAACATAGAATCCACATGCGTAGTGGTAAACACCGCCAATCACGGCCCTCTTAAACTTTGCGCGACTTATCTTCCACCTACCTCCCCACTTGTCGAGTCTGAATTGGACTCATTCCTCGCAGATAATATCCCCACCATCATGGCGGGAGATCTAAATGCTAAACACCCCTTCTGGCACAGCCGCACTTCCAACACTCACGGTAATAAACTTGACGAAATCTCCTCCCGGAAAAGATACTTCGTGGAAGGACCCACGTCTCCCACCCTCTATCCACTAATAGACAATCATCGCCCTGATGTCATCGACATCATTGTCCATAACGACATTCTCTATCAAACAGATCTCACGACTGTTCACCAGCTTCAATCCGATCACTACCCGGTATTACTTCAATTGACGGATGGCTTACCACCCTTCTCGCCCTCAGCCCCCCCGCGACACACCACCTCGTGGAGCGATTTCGCTATTAACGTCGACAGCAGCATCAAAATACCGACAACCTTCCCCGACACGAACTCCATAGACGCCGCTATAAATGACTTCACAACCACCATCAAATCCGCTCTCACATCCTCTTCAAAAGAGAGACCAGCCGATAAACCCGAACTTCCCCTTCCTCCACATATCAAAATACTGATTATGGAAAAAAACAAAACCAGAAAGTTGTGGCAAAACACAGCTGTCCCCTCTTATAAAACCGACTACAACAGATTAGTCAAAAAAATCAAACACCTCCTACAGCAACTCCGCAATGACAAATGGTCAGACTTCGTCGAGTCTCTCGAATACAATGATGGACTCAAATGGAAACTAACGCGTAGCCTTAGAAATACGCCCTCCCGACCCAACTCTCTTCAAGGACCAAATGGCCCCGTTTTTTCTGCTCGCGACCGCGCAGAGACCTTTGCTGACTCTCTAGCTAATATCTTCTCGCCAAATGCAGACCTCTCTAACCCCTCTCACTCAATAATGGTCGACAACGCAGTTGCCGACATATTAAATGAGCAAACCCCCCCCACCACAGACTTCTTCTCACCGTTAGAAATTCAATCTATCATAAAAAATCTCATCAACAAAAAAGCCCCCGGCCCCGATAAAATCAATAATCTCACCTTGAAAAAACTTCCGAAAAAAGCCATTTACGCCCTTACCGCCATTTACAATGCCTGCCTTCGACATAAATTCTTTCCAACCCCATTCAAAAACGCCGACGTCATCATGTTCCCTAAACCGGGTAAAAGCCACGTTATCCCTGAAAATTACAGGCCGATCAGTCTGCTCCCGACTCTAGGTAAAGTGCTCGAAAAATTAATCCTAGAACGTCTCTCGTTAGAAACTTACTCACGTAACATCATCCCAGATTCGCAACACGGATTTAGGCCATTACACTCTACCAACCATCAGCTTCTTCGCGTTGTAGAACACATCATCAAATACTTCAGCTCCAAAGGCCTCACGACCCTCCTTTCACTAGACGTGGCGAAAGCCTTCGACACAGTCTGGCTCAACGGACTCATATTCAAACTGCACAAGTCAGGTATTCCCCTCAGACTAGTGCAAATCATCGCATCATTCCTTGAAAATCGCTCCTTCTCCGTCAAAATAGACGGTATAAACTCATCCCCTCGCCCCATTCTGGCAGGTGTGCCCCAAGGTGCACTGTTGTCCCCTATCCTGTATAACATATACACGAGCGATATGCCCCAATTTTCACGTACACATTGTATCACCGCGCAATACGCTGACGACACAGCCTTTCTCTCTTCATCGAAATATGAGTCCGTATCCCACAACAGACTGCAAGACTTCATTCCCATTCTGGAGCACTGGTGCACCAAATGGAAGATCAAAATAAATCCCACCAAAAGCACAGCAGTCCGCTTCTCACGCAGATACATCAAACCCATCAGAACTCTTAAACTCTTCGGCCAGAGCGTCCCATGGTCAAAACACGTAAAATACCTAGGCCTCACATTAGACAGTAGACTCTCGTGGCATAAACACGCCCTCAATATCAAATCAAAAGCTCACGGAACACTCAAATCATTATTTCCCTTGATCAGTAAATACAGCAAACTTAGCACGCGCACTAAACTCCACCTATATAAAGCGATCGTCAGACCGCAACTGACATACGCCCTTCCGGTCTGGGGCCACGCGAAGAAAACAACGCTACATCACATTCAGATCATTCAAAACAAAGCCCTCCGCATAATTTTAAAAGCACCCTACATCGTCCGTAATTCAAGACTCCACGCAGATACCAAACTACATACTATCCCCGAACATATGCGCGCTCTGGCCGAAAGGTTCTACAGCTCTATATCCCGTCATCCCAACCCAGTCATAAAAGCCTTAGATAACTACAACGCGAACGCCAGTTACAGACACACTCGTCCGAAATCAATATTGCGAAACATCCCCCCGACCCCCCCCTCTTTAACTCTAATCATCCCCCCAAATGACCCCCCGATTGTCACTCTGAACACCCCATCATCGATAATTCCTCCGGCAGACAGTTTACCCCCATAGGCAACCGCATTTCTCACCTTCAACAAACATTTTCTACACCTTAATATATTTATAAAAGTCACACACGTTTCCCCACTCATTTACTTATCTACATATACTATATTCATTCTTATAATTTATTCACCATCATTATTTATTTATTTTTTTTTTTTTTTTTTTCACCCATTCAATATAAAACAGTGTGTGACGACACAAATTTATGTATATTTGTATTTAATATTATGTATATATCATCATATTTATATATGTATTTAATCGTTTATAATTTCTCATAATCATTCATAAAATCAAAACAATTACCACAAACCTATCCTTTCCCGATTCCCAAAAAGATCCAAAAATTTCCAATAAATATCTTAACAGTCAGAACTTATCCGATGAAGGAGTAAGGTGTCCTACCATCGGACCGAAACTCCGAACAAGCTATCCATCACTTGAAAAAAGAACTATACTCGGAGTCATATTTGAAAAAAATCATTAAGTATCGTACGCGCTAGATGTGTGCGAGGATTATTTTCCATCCACGTGCGGTAGAATTACAAACACGTACAATAACAAATAGTGAATTATTGGACTTCTCCAGTGGTTCTTAACCCGAAAGATCGGTTACTGAAGTTCAAAATATTGTCTCCTGGCCACGGTGTTCAGCATTTCTAAGTCACACTTAATATATGTTAAGGGGAACCATATGAATAAATAAATAAATTTCTTCATCAAAATCGATCAACTTTATAAAAACAGAAAAAATTCAGTTCTTTTGAAACAAATAGTATATATTTTTTTACTTTCCTGAACCTTAACATATAAAGCCTTACGATGGGCAACTCCCCTTAACAATGGCCTATAACACCCTTGATTAACACTTTTTCTTCACCTTTGAAAATGGCAGTGCAATTTTTTGTAACCGTTTTAAGTCAACCAGCGCGAGTCCAGGACGTGACCAGAACACATAAGCGAGGTATGAACACCTCTGAAACTTCACAATTTCAGGAGACATCTCTGAAATACATAATATCTCAAAATGTAGCAGTTCTCTTAGAATGAGGGATGATTTCTGGGAAGGTCACATTTTAGGTAATATAAACTGCCTAACTGTTTCTTGTATTTCAAAGTTCTTTGATTTTTTTATATTTATTTATTGACAAAATAAATGCCGCTCTATCACAGTTACAATTATAAAACTAATTTTAAAACTCGATTCAAGATACATTTATTTTTCAAAATAAAATGGACTAAAATCACAATGCACGGTTCCATCACGGAATGTGAAAAAAATGTATAAATTCTTAGCAGAGGTGTAACAGTAAGATTGATATAGTTAATAATTAATTTATCAGTTATAAGGTATGTTAAATCTTTTTCAGGTTAAAGGTTTCCCTAAGGGGCGGACTTGATTTTTTTTTTCAATTTCATGGTTTCGTTAATTGGTGCATGATAGTAAGATATTTTTTCAGTTTACGGCTTTGATAAGGGGCGCACGATATATAAGATCCTTTATCAGTTTTAAGGTTTCGCTAAGGGCATGATAGATTTGATCCTTTTCAGTTTTAAGGTTATGCTAAGAGGTACACCATAGATTTGATATTTTTTCACTTTTATAGTTTCCCTAAGGGCCGTACGATAGATTTGATCTGTTTTAAGTTTAAAGGTTTCACTGAGGGGCGCACAATATATATTGGGTGTTAACATAAGTTGTGTCCGTTTTTTCCAAATAAAAAAATCAGCACCAAAAGTGAAACAAAATGGTAAACGTTATGCGTCATTCGAAGGGAAATTTTCTGCTCTAAAAGATATTGTGTTTGCTTTTACGTTTCATATATTATTTTATTTGATTACAAGCCTTCAAAATGGAATGTCAAGTAGACGAAAGTGAGCATTTTCGACACTTCTACGGTGGTTTGAAGGGGATCTCATGAATAATATGGTTTAAGCGGTCCTCATCGAAGTCCACTGATCGTCCGGAACGCTACATGTCTTTCAAGTCTAAATTACCGTCCTTGAAACGCAAAAACCATCGACGAGCTGTCTTTTCATTTATAACATCTTCATTGTACACTTCGCAAATATAGCTAGCAGCTTTGGCAGCTTTAGAAGGTTTCGAAAATGCTCGCTTTCGTCTACTTGACATTCTATTTTGAAGGCTTGTAATCAAATAAAATAATATATGTAACGTAAAAGCAAACACAATATCTTGTAGAGCAGAAAATTTTCTTTCGAATGACGTATAATTTTTACCATTTTATGTTACTTTTGGTGCTCATTTTTAAATTTGGAAAAAAACGGACACAACTTATGTTAACAACTAATACGAGTATATAATCCTTTTTCCGTTTTAAGGTTTTGCTATAGGGCGTACGATATATTTGATCCTTTTTCAGTTTTCAGGTTTCGCTTAGGGGCGCACGATATTTTCGATAATTTTTCAGTTTTAAGTTTTCACTAAGGGGAGCCCGATATATTTCATAATTTTAAGTAACGTAAGATCCAGACCAGTTTGTTGTATATATGTTTTGACCTTGACCATTCTTGATTTTATATTTTAAGTATTTTTTTGTCAAATTTATTTAATTATTTTCCTTCATAATTGTTACGAACGAATGAATTAAAGTCCGCGTGTAAATATATTCCACTGAAGTCCACATTTGTCCGAATTTATAATTCCTTCTCTCCAAAAATACACTACACAAGAGGCAATAATTGTACACGGACATACAGAACTTCGTATGCAAATATGCATTTCCATGCAACAAACATTGTATATTCGCGTTTCAAACTTATATTTCGTAACACAAAATTAGTTTATGCATTGAAACGGTCGGTCATTGAAATAACCTCTTTCCCCCAAAAGTAAAATTAAATGATAAATGTTATGCGTCATTCAAAGGGAAATTTTCTGCTCTACAAGATATTGTGTTTGCTTTTACGTTTCATATATTATTTTATTTGATTACAAGCCTTCAAAATGGAATGTCAAATGGACGAAAGTGAGCATTCTCGACACTTCTACGGTGGTGTGAAGGGGATCTTCATGAATAATATGGTTTAAGCGGTCCTCATCGAAGTCCACTGGTCGCCCGGAACGCTCCACGTCTTTCAGGTCGAAATTACCGTTTTTGAAACACAAAAACCATAAACGAGCTGCCCTTTTATTCATAGCATCTTCACCGTACACTTCGCAAATATCGCTAGCACCTTTGGCAGGTTAATTCCCTCGATTGAACGTGAACAGAAGGAGGTGTCGAAAATGCTCACTTTCTTCTACTTGACATTCCATTTTGAAGTCTTGTAATCAAATAAAATAATATATGTAACGTAAAAGCAAACACAATATTTTGTAAAGCAGAAAATTTTCTTTTGAATGACGTATAACCTTTACTATTTTGTTTTACTTTTGATGCTCATTTTTAAATTGAAAAAAAAACGGACACAACTTATGTTAACACCTAATATAATAATATTTCTTAACTATCTCGTTTTGCCCCCTTTTATCTCGTCGAATATATTCAGGATTTTTGTGATTACGAACTTGTGTTAAAGTTGAATCGATGGTAATTATAATGTTTTATATAAAAGTGTTAATTCAACGCCACTAAGTCTATGGGAAACCCTAATGATGGCTCACCTGTATTTTTATTTGCGAGTATCTGTCTCCATACACTTCTGAAAATCCCTACCGGAAAAAAAGGCTGGTTTTGGTCGTTTTATGAATGTGTGTTTTTTTTCTTATATTTTTAAACTATTGTCAGTAAAATAATAACTGGTGTAGGTTATTTCTTAAATATTGGACATTTTTTATTTAAGGATAAAATGAGAAAAAATGTAATAAAAATTAAACATCTTTTGGTAAATACTTTGATCCCACCAATTGAACAGCAAGCACGCCAATAAATATTTATGGGCATTTCATTGCAATGTCTCAGAGGGAATAAATGTATTTAAATTTATAGTATTTTCCCTGAAAAACAATTCTGTTGAGCAATTTTTTGTTCATCTTGAAACCCTGTCATCGTCTTACAAAAATAAATACTTCAAAAGCTGTCTCCGGTGCAAAGCTTTTGAAGAAAAAAAGATACACTCGATAGAAAGCTTTTGAAGTAAAAAATTATATATTGCTCGTTTTTGCGAGCTTAGATGTAAAGTGGACGAACTCAAGTATCAAAAGGTTATTTTTTGGTGATGTATTCGGCCGAATATTTTTCTATAGAATATTATATTTTATAGAACGATATCTGACGTCTGGGTTTTTTGTTGTTAATCTTTTAATGTCAACGATTATGGAGACAATTGTCGGATAAGTATTTAGATATTTTGACATGTTCAAAATATTTTATATTTTCGTTGAACAATAAAAATAAACGAAAACAAATCAAAAACCATCTTTTACAATTGGTTTTTTGTTATTAATATTTTAATGTCAACGATTATGGGGGCAATCGTTGGATGAGTATTTAGATATTTTGACATGTTCAAAATATTTTATATTTTCGTTGAACAATAAAAATAAACGAAAACGAAACAATAATTATCTTTTACAATTTTTTTTTTTAAGTACAATCAATTTGAAACATTTAAACTGAGGGAAAAGTAAGAAATTTGAGAAACAGAAGGGCATTTATGACAAAACTTAAAGACGTGAACGAAGCAAAAGCTGTTTGTATTGATAAAAAGGCGTGAAGATCTGTCGTTTCTGCTAACCCTAAAAAGGTCACGATATGTACGTATGCAGGAGTTTTTTTTATCATGTGGTGATCTCCTTAAATCAGTTAATGATTCATATAGTGAAAACAAGACTAGAACATTTTTTTAAATAAATTAGAGTTCTAGCGGGTACCGAAATCGCAACCCCTGGATTGATAGATATTCGTCCGACCAACTAGACTACGCAGGTTAATAATATGTAAATATATATAAAAAAATCTATGTACTCGTGTAATTTTAGTAAAAAAATATTTTTACTCTAAGAGCTATACTTAATCATTTCTAAACTCGCTTACTGGGACAGACGACAATATTGTCTCCAGGCCTCGCTCTTTAATGTACCCGAAACACTTATTCAGATATGATATATTGAAGGGTTTCAAATCAAAATAAAAGGGTTCTTTTAATTTTGTTAGATTTAACTAAGATTTTACATTAATTTTTTTTGTAATTTGTTTTACCAAACACTGTTTATTCCACTTTTTGTAACGTTATAACCCTACCGGTTTCAAGGTTTTACCTCATCATCGGGGGAACACAAATAACTGTTGTTAGTTATCACGATAACTAGCAACATTTGGATCAATCTGATGCTGTTTGTTTCTAGTTGTGCTGATTATTAATGTGTTTAAACGTCTCATGCAGTATTTCCTTACACGTATCTCGCTGTTCATCGTGATTTCTTTTGCCTTCCATCAGCTAATCAAAGATGATATTTCTCAGGAGTCTATGCTCAGGTATGCGAGCTACGTGTTCAGACCAACTGCTGAAGGCTGAACATAACATATAGTTTGACAGAATAAGTTCAAAGGTTACACGAAAAAAATACACCAAATTATCATCACCCTGCAGCCCAGGATGGGTCTTGCTTCTCTCTCTCTCTCTTAGTGGCATCCTTTCTCCAATTGGTTATACCCAGTGAGTGGCAGTTCTCTGTCACACCATTCTGCTACCTAAGTTTTGGTTTCCCAACTCTTTTGGATCGCAGAACGAAACTTTTCTTGCAGGGTGTGTCCTGCATGTGGTGAGAGTACTCAAACTAGCATGTCTAGTAATAACAATATGTTTGTATCTTTTTTACTTAAGCTTTGCCATACAGGGTATATACCACTTCGATATATCTCTATCTTAACCCTTACAGGCTTAGTGGTACACGTTATGTTCCACATTTTTTTGACGCTGTACTGCACAGTGGTATACGCAATGTACCACTTATTAAAACTCTCTATATTGCTGCACGAACGCTCAGATTATGTACCACTTCGTATAATATACTCGTAATACTTATGACTTATATCCGCAAAGCTGCAGGTCTGGTCCTGTTCAAATTCATTTAGCTTTTAATATTATTGACAGTTAGTTGTCCTTGGTGTGCCGACTTGTGCGTATAAAAGAAAACGTTATATATTTGTATTAAATTTTAATAAAAAATAGTCCTGTTGTGATAAAATTGACTTCAGTAATTGTGATAAATTTATATTAAGGTTAAAAATTAATTTTACTTGGATGTATTTCGGCATTATTTGGTGGTACACTAGAAGTACCAGTGGAAATATAGACTTGTGGTACGTAAGTTGTACCACCTCACCAGTAGTTCCTTGACCTACCGAGGAAGTGGAAATATGTTAATTTAGGATTTTTATGTATCATTTTTCAAACACATTTCACACACAACTTTTTATTTTTTGTGTATCCTGAGTAAAAATAAGTGAAGTTAACCTGTGCCTGTAAGGGTTAACGCGTTATTGTCATAAAATGGACCAGTTATTCTGTGGAGACTCTTATAACTATCTAATTACAGTTGTTCTCTAAAAGAAGAACTGTTATTCGTCCAAGTCTCTTACGCTTAAGTTTGTAAGTGATGAGCTTCAGTTTGTAAGGGATGAGCTTCATGGTCTAGATCATAGTTTCCTAAAATTTTGCGCCTCGTAGACCACTTGCCGATTTTCTTGTTTTCCGTAGACCCCTGCCTGCGTCATATTAAATTTTCCTAAGCTTATTAACTTCAAATGTATTTTTGACAGCTGACACAGTGCTCTTCACCTTGATGTGGTTTTTTGTAGAGCGGACAATTGCAAAAAAATAAAAACATGTACAATTTTTATTCATACCTTTATTGAAAATACACAAAATGCAAGTAAATATTTGGCACTGGAACGAAACAAATCAAAACCTAGTAAAATTATTACATAAAATGAAAACACAAAAAATACTGTTAATGAGAGGGATGAACCTGATGCTCTGAAAGCGATGGTTCAATATTTGGCTTCAAATTAGTAAGGTATAGTCTTATGTTAAATCTCCACGTTCAGTGATTTGCACTCGATTTATTTTTTTCGTAATAAGATTGTCAACCACCCTAAAACCTCTTTCCACGAGGTGTGAAGATGGAAAAGCTAAAAAAAAGCTTTTTTTGCATTAGTCCATAATGCAGGATAAGCAACAGGAATATCTTTCTGAAGCCAGAACTGCTGATAGTTCTTTCTGAGCTGCACCTTAAGTTCTTCGTTTGTACTTATTCCAATCAGTTCTTCTTGTAATATACTCGTATAACATACATATATGTACACACAATCTGTGTTAGGTGTAATAAGACGTTTACGGAACGCCTAAATATTGATGATGATCTGCCTAAATGGGATCCACTCACGTGGACCCCCATTTACATCTCGTGCACCCCCATTTTCTTTTCGCTGACATATACCCCTTGCAAGTTGAAATCGACCCTTGGGGGTCTATATAGACCACTTTAGGAATCTTTGGTCTAGATGGTAAGGTTGAGTTCGATCCCCGGTGGTATTAAATTTTTTTTTTTTTAAATGGTACTGATACAGAAAACGACTTCTTCTGGTAATAATATAGTACATGAAAGTTGATGGATAAATCTTATTACTTTTTTCTATTTATGATCCAATTTTCCTCTTAACATTAAAATGACGCATAAGATATGAAGCAGATACAAACAATGGCGATATCTTTTGATATATTAACTCAATGAAAATTGTGTTGTTGAAATTGGAAAGGAAATAAATATATAATTTTGATTTGTGAGAAAGTAAACTGCTGAGACGTGCACTCAATTAGTTATAGAATTAAAAAAATGTTCAACACATAAATGACTGTTACTTATTTAGAATGTGCATTTTTTATAAGTCTGTAGGGAATACCCACGTCCCTAAAATATTGTCAACATGCAGGGTCAACGACCGATGAATCAACCTCTGGATATGTACAAATGTCACATACCAGAACGTCAATACTGTTTACACGAAAATAATATTTACATCGCATTCCACGGTAGAAAGAGAACATATCACGCCGTCTCGCCGTTTCGACAATAAATATTCTACCCACTGTATTATCCGCAGCGTCTGCGACCACTTCAGCACGCGCAGGAGTGAGATCGAGATATACCGCGGACGCATTAACGCGTCCCGTTCTGAAATTCTATATATACCTACTTATCGATGAATAAAGGGCACTTGTTATTATTCGCTTGACCATTCATTTCTGTTTACTATTTATTGATTATTCACTCTCACTTTTTCGCATTCCTGAATCGATGTATTTTATTTTAAATACAAAACAAATCAAAATCATCACGACGTATCAATTAAGCATCACGCTAAATTGATGACCCCGAATGAAGAGGAATACAGAATTCGACTAAAACGAATATAGCGATGTCAACATCAACATCATCAGCACGTCCTACTAGGACACACGCTAAAAGTCAATCTTAAAAATCATTGGTCTGCTAAAACATATAAACTAAAATAAAAAAGTATCAAAATTCGCTAAAATGTTGCTACATAATGGAATTTTAGTAACCACGGGAAATTTAATTAGTCCGTGCGGTAGTATTTCCAACACAAACGATTGCGAACTGTGAGTTACTTGCTTTGAGGTGCATAGCCGAGCAGTTAGGCTAAGGCCACGCCAAAGTTCTTCGCTTTGTGCTAATCTAGGTGCTACGTGACTAATAGACTAGGTGACTTCAAGCTTTGCCACACCAAAGTGCTTCGCACAAATTCATTTGACATTTGGGAGCGGTTGAGTCAACAAACGATGCCACTCTCAAGACTAACCAGAAAGCTACTTCTCTCAGAGAATTTCTGTTTAAAAATTCGAACATCTCACATTCAAACTTGTTGGGTGCATAATGTTAATAGGCCAAAACTCGTACGATGGTTGTCGTCAAAGAAAGAATACGAGAATTGAATTTTGAATACAAGAGAGCGAGAGAGGAATACTTGGATTCTCTGCGAAAGTAATTTGAAATTTGAATCTCGGTGGGTCCGTGATACTGAACGAATTTTAAATACCTGGCTAACAATTGTTGAGCCAGTGTAAAAGGGGACGATGTATAAATGATATATATATAAACAAATTTTAGATTTGTGAATCTATATTTTCATAAATGTAGAATTTGTTTTACTTCGGTGAATATTTCACGGGTTGCAACTAGTAATGTTAATTTATCTAGAAGTAGTTGTGGAGATTTTCAATTCCTCTATAAAGTATTGCGGAAATACGGTGAATACATTTTTGTATAATTTGCTAGATGTGCCCCCCAAGGCTCCCTTTTACATACTGCTCCTGTTAAAACTTCCTCCATTTGGTAAAATCATTTGGTGACACAATAAAATTAACTAACACGTCTGTTCGCTGGGAGACTCACTAGGTAACTAATAGTTACGTAGCGTGGCGCAAAGCGTGCAGTGTGGCCATTGCGATAGTATGGGGTGCGTTGGTTTGCTAGGATATGTCACCTAGCTCGAAGCGTAGCTATAAGCACCAAGCAAGGCTTTTATCTGTGTGGCCAAGGCCTAACGCACTGGACTTCCGTGTGCAACGTTACCGGTTCGAACCCCACGCTACGTTACTTCCCTTAAATGAAACAGGTATTTTTCCCGCCTAGTATTAAGGGGGTATAAGGATACGTGTGATTGGTTATATTTATTCTTTAAAAAACAAACAATAAGGGAAAAAGATAATTAAACTGGTCTGCTCCGATCGTCTCATTTTGGCGTGCCATCGGATTCAGTACAACGGTGTAGCTGGTGTTCAACGGCTCACTTACTTAAAAATAAACACTTCTGCATAGCTTCGCTTTTCAACGGAATTTACGTTAGGTTGGCAAGGGAATCCTCGACTACGAGGCCCAACAACAACTGAAAGTCTAGGTCCAGCAATTACCAGGCCTGAAGACTATAATATTTCCCGGACACGTTCTTCAATATATCTACATCATCAATTCATATAATATGTTAAAGGGTGCCATATGAATGTTAAAGTATAATTTACATATTACTGCCAGAAATATTAAAAAAAAAAACAAAATAAAATGTGTTTTAAATTTTATAGTCACCGAACTCGACACCAGTGTGTAGAAGACCAACGTCCAACCACAAGGCTACATATATTATCTAAGAGTTCATTCCTGTCTCGTTTACGGTAAGTACTGAGCAAATTTACCTATTTTTAGTTCAAGATCAATAATAATTCAGGCAAAGATTGTCAATTTCAAATCGAGCGCCACTCCGCGCCGCTCCACGCCGCGCCGCCCCGTTCAGGTTAAATGTTCGCAATTTTAAGGGCACAGCCCTCCCGTGGCTTTGCAAATTATGTTCAGGTGCCTGATGTATATTTTTAGAAAGGCCATAGAAAGGGGAAATAGAAATTTCTCTGGTAAATTTCCTCTGGATCATGGTGCGGTACAAAGATGTCGCTCTGGTTTAATTAACACAAGACCACAAACTTTATTAGAGTAACAACTTGCCCTAAGAGTTGTCTCCTACGCAGATTTTATTAATTACTTGTGTTAACAATATACGAGAAACATCTCAATATTAAATTTTTTGTATATTTTTGTGGTAATAACAATTTTGAATTACAATGCGGTAATATGATCAGCCCACTTTGAAAAATAGAACACATACAAAAAAAGTTTCTTACGCCCGATGTGTATTACGGTGAGTAATACACATCGGGCGTAAGAAAGAGACTGTCGACCATGTCTCTCTCGCACAGTCCGGTCTGGTAATGACTGACAAATCACGACGGAACACGTGTATGAATGACAGAGACGGCGCTCTACAAAGCCGAAGTTAGCCGATTATGGCCGACAGTCTCTTTCTTAAGCCCGATGTGTATTACTTACCGCCGGGTACTATACATCAGATGTTAGCTTCTGTTTTTTTAATATATTCTCTTTTTAATGTGTTCTTGATATATAATATATCTAAATGTATTATGTACATACCATATTGCTATCAATAAACCTGTATTTATTATTTTATTATTTATTATTATTTCATAATTTAAAACTGCAGATACCAACGTTTTGGTAAAAAGCATGATGAAGTATAGGTGAAAGGTTAAAAGCATTATGAAGTGTAGGTGAAAGGTGAAAAGCATGATAAAGTATAGGTGAAAGGTGAAAAGCATGATGAAGTGTAGGTGAAAGGTAAAAAACATGATGAAGTGTAGGTGAAAGGGGAAAAGCATGATGGAGTGTAGGTGAAAGGTGAAAAGCATGATGGAGTGTAGGTGAAAGGTGAAAAGCATGATGAAGTGTAGGTGAAAGGTGAAAAGCTTGACGCTCTGTACACTCTATCTACCCCAATAATAAAATGGCGGGAAGATTTGTACGCATGTATGTGTTAGTTTTTGTATATATTTTTATATAAATTTTCTTGTACGAGGTCAGTAAACATTTTTCAAAATCCCCTTCACGGTATAAAAAAAGTATAGATTAATCTAAATACTCGTATCTACGCAAACTGACAAACAAAATTATAACTTCAGTTTCCATTAATTTCAGCTTCAATTAAAGGTTCTGTTTGGTATCGTGTAAGGAAGCTATAAGCTTGGGCTAAATTGGGAATAATTCGATTCTCTATCAGCCTCAGTCGAACAGGAAGTGGCGGTGGAGGAGACCAGACGATGAAGATATTTCGGAATTGTTGTCGCCGCCTCGCGCCTTCCACCATTCACCACACGCCTGCCACTCAAGCGCGGCAAGCGTGAGCTGTTTGTACAAGGAGACAATTAATGTCTCCCTCAGACGGCTTGACAATAAGAAAATTAATATCCACATACTCGTACATACATACCATCACGTTATCGACCTGTCGAGATAGGCAGGGAGGACAGAGCGTCATAGTTTCCTATCTTGACACACATTATTAGCCTTTTCTACATCTTTACACCTTATTTTAATCATACTTTTTTTGATCTTCCTCTCCCTTATCGTTTTCTTACATTTACACTATACATATATTTTGTTCGCCTTTCTTCAATCATTCGTTCCACATGTCCAAACAACCTCAAAGCACTCTTGTTCATCTTATTTAACACATCAGCTTTAAACGGATATTCTACTTGGCGTGAATTTCGGGCGTTTTTTCAGACTAAATAAAAAAAAAACTAAAAATATTTTTCTCGTACATTTTTTAAAAGTTTATTTAATGATGATTTGAGAATGTACAAAAATATTTTTGAAAAAAATAATTTAAAATTCAAGATGTTATCAGTTGTTATATCTTGTAAAAAGGGGGGTTAGCTGGTCGACATGATTGGAACTCTTTTTGTAAATCTAAAATAAAAAATTTCATACAGTTTCTTCATAAGAAATAATGTCGTTATAGTAGGTACCAAAGAAAAAAAATTGTCTTTTATTTATATTAAAATTGGAACGAAAATTACTTTTTTTTAAATAGTAAAACAAAATAGTTTTGAATTTTTCAAGGTAGGGACAATATAAAAATATTTATTAAAGTGTTATATCAAATTTGAAGGCAATCGGTTGGATAAAACTAGGTTGAAAAAGGTAGTTTCGAGAAAAACGCGTTCAAAGTTTTGAGATTATTGTCCGAGTCATTCCAGTGCGGCGTAATTGCTGCCTCATTTATAGTTATAACTTCGTAAATATTTAAAATTTTAAAATTTCCTTTTAAGAACATATTCTTAAAGGTCTAAACTTTAAGAATATGCAAAAAATACAAATAAAATATTTTTCATATTTCTCGAGTAGAAGTCCCCCATAAGTTTACATTCATCCCTAATCACTGTAATATATTGACTCGGTATTTTGTAATATATTGACTCGGTATTTTGTAATATATTGACTCCGTATTTTGTAATATATTGACTCCATGTATTTGTCTCAATAAGCCTGTATCATAATGATTTGTAATTTTATAGGATTTTCGATTTTTTTTACATAAGATTTCGGACTTTAGATTAATCACAACAGATTATTCACAATGACTCTCGGTCACGAATATATTACCAAAGAAAATAAATAGTTCAAATAATACTTTTTTTTTTCGTTGATGACTTTATCGATCAAATATGGCATGATCTTAAAAATTACTTGCACACGTACAATCACGCTATTTTCCTGTATTGGTAGACAAAGAGAGTGGATCACCAGACTTTTTTCACTATACATAATATTGCCTCCTCTACAACGACACAGCAACTAAGATGTATCTAATTTTTATATTTTCTTAAACATTTTTTTTACCACACTTTACACTTGCTTTGTAACTTTTTCTTCATTAATTCGTTCTACATACCATAACCATTACATAATCCTTTTCTTAATCATACTTAATACATCGATCATGGCTATTCATGGTACATCTGATTTTACGAAAAAAAAACCCTCGCATACATCAAACATGAGAGTAAAAAAAAATATTTTTCTTTCAATAAATAACAGTACAACGCATTTACGCACACCATCATGCCAGGCACTTTAAAGTGGAGTGAGAAACGAAAAAAATCTCCACATCTTTTTTTCCATGTATCCAAGTTTTGCACGATAAATATTTATTATTTCGACTCATATTTTATACCCATGCTTTTAAGGGAGAAAATCAATTAGCGTTACCCTGAAAGCCTCATCTTTTAAATACGGTGAAAGTAAAACAAAAACTTCTCGTATTGCAAAAATATTTTTAGCTCTTCATTCATGATTTTTGTTCTGGATCTCTCAAATTTCAATTATTATCACTCTTGACTTCAAATTTAATTCATTTCAGCGATTGACTATGAATATTCTTGTTTTTTTCGATTTTAATTAGCTCATTTTTACATGTGTATTGATGTGCATTGAATACACAGCACCGGAATGCGCAGATTTTTTTTAGCACAGGAAGGAAAAGGTTTAGGAGAGTTTGATTTCTAAATGACGCTTTATACGTTGTCATTTTACTATTATTTTTATTTGCCGATCCGAAAAGTATGATATAAACTTTAAGTGAAAATGAACGTTTTTTAAAAATCTCGGTACCTCCCGGAATTGAACCTGGAGTCGGAAGACAGACGTCTTACCAATTTGACTACGCATATCATCTTATTTTTCAGTTTTCGCATAAAAAAAATAAAGAAAGGTGTCTTACGAACTTGACGACCTTCGTGGTTATATTTGTTAAACCCCACTCTCCGAACCTGGAGTTTTGGGCTCGATTACCGTTGGTACCCATTTTTTTTAAGAAAGGTTTCAGTCTGGTTTTCTGCTTGGTTGGAAGAGACAATAATATGGCAAAAAAAAAACATTAGGTTATACTGTATGTAACGGAAGTGCAATACGATATATTTTGTTTACAGTTACAAGAAAAGAGTGTTGTAAAACTATAAGGCATTGCTGAAAAAATATTTGTTTTAAAGCCTATATTTCAATAATTTATTAAAAAAAAAACAGAGCAATACTTTTGCTTCCCGTTGTAAGTGTGGTTAGGATGATGAGTATAAAGATTACTTGTTTTTGGTAACCCGTGATGGATTAAATTTATTTAATGCTATATCTTTGCCACGTCCAATATTATGTTTCTTCGTTGAACTTCCAATTATATTGATCAATTGTATTGTAATTTGTTTTATCAAACACTGTTTATTTCACTTTTTGTAACGGCATAACCCTACCTGTTTGAAGGCTTTTACCTCATCATCAGGGGAGCACAAACAAGACTGAATTATGTTCGAACTGGTATCGAGATACACGCGTTTAACGGTTAACATTCGGGTTGGGGATCGAGGGAGGCATGGGACAACCTCGGCGAGCAGCGAACATTGTCACCGTGAAAACCATACATTTTCTATCGATGATGCCAAATTTTTACATATCAGTAGTAACATTGTGGAAGTTGAAAGATATTGTAATTTATTTTATCAAACACTGTTTATTTCATTTTTCGTGACGGTATAACCCTACCGGTTTCAAGGCTTTCCCCTCATCATCAGAGGGAAAGTCCAATTTATTTCCATTACTACCGCTTTGTAAGAATTTGGCGTCATCGATAGAAAATGTATGGTTTTCATGGTGACAATGATTAGCTATTTCAGATTAAATAAGATGATTTGTTAAGACGGATTTGTGTTCACGAAATCTCTTTTCAAAACATCTTCTTGTCTTTTCTATATGGAAATTATCAGTCATTACATAAAAGTTTATACACACCACTGTTGCTAAGTATTCCGTTTTTGCTTTTCCCGTTAAATAAGAGTTTCCTGAGATTAAAATTAGTTTAAAGAATTTTTTTTCGTTATTTCATATTTGTTTTTTATAAAAAGGAATTTGCTCCATTTATAGGTATGCTTATAGGTGTCATTAAATATCATATATTAAAAATATCATATGTGTATTTAAAATATATTTTACTGTTAGAAGCGTGTATGTCAGTACAAGTTCGAACAGAATCCATTCTTGTTTGGGCTCCTCTGATGATGAGGTGAAAGCCTTGAAGCCGGTAGGGTTATACCGTTAAAAAAGTGGAATAAACAGTGTTTGATAAAACAAATAACAATGTCTTTAAACCTCCACAATGTCAATGCCATAACTATAAATAAAATGTCTTTTTGTAAAATTGTCGTGGATTGAAATACTTAATGTTTCAAAAATAATCTGGTTGGATAAATGATTGTTTATGTATCAATAAGTCTGCCAGATGTATCAAATTTAACCCTGTCTAAAAAAATAAACATAATAAAAAAAAGCTTGTCAAAATATTTTCCTTCCTCAGAATTATGTTTTATTGTTTCTATTTCCAAGTCACGAAATTCCGGTTTCTGTTTACTTACCCTTTTATTATATTAAACGAGTGTGTTTATTTATTATTCGTTTTTAAACCATTTCACGTTTTGATTAAAAAACAAGATGCATACAAAACGCGACGAAACCAAAGTTTTTCCCAACATTTCCATACATTAGCGGGGGTAAATATTCCAAGGAGTACAGGAAGCGGCCCGGGTATATCAGCCCTAGCTTGGAGGCATCTAATTATGGAACTGGAATGCTGAGTAAATCGTGGTCACGGAACTACTCGTAAATAGATTTATTACTTCACGTGCAGCTTTTTTACGTTATATCACACCCTTTTTGACCTTTTGCTAGCCTGATACTTTTGATAAGCCTGGCTGTATAGTTAACATATTGCTTCAGTGGCTTAATTGGTTAAACGATTTTGAAAGAGGTTTCATGTTTGATTCCCAGTCTGATTTTTGAAAGTGTAATAATATATTACTAGTTGCAACCCGTGAAATATTCACGGAAGTACAACAAATTCAACATTTATGAAAATATATATTCATAAATGTAGAATTTGTTTGTATATATCATTTATTCATCGTCCCCTTTTACACCGGTTCAAAAATTGTAAGCTAGGTATTTAAAAGTTCAGTATCACGGACCCACTGAGATTCAAATTTTGAATTACTTTCGGACAGAATCCAAGTATTCCTCTCTCGCTCTCTTGTATTCAAAATTCAATTCTCGTATTCTTTCTCTGACGACAACTGTCGTATGGGTTTTGGCCTATTTATACTATGATACCGGAGGATCTTGTAAAAAATCATACTTAAAAGAGTTATTAAAAATATTATTATTTGTTCTATATCTTTTCAATGATAAAGTATCCTTTATATCATTACACTTTAACCCTTCCCTCCCTGTGATGTGTAACTAGTACACATTGCTTCTAAAAACTTTAATGTCTCTATAAATATAATAAATACTGGGTTCAGATTTTAAGTATTCCTCCGTAATACATTTACCAATTGAATGAAAAAAATAATAATTAACACTTATCGGCAACATTAGAGATATTTAATGAAAATCGGGAATAAATTCATCAATACAATCAAACGTGTGCCAGTGTGTGTGACGAAGGTATATTCATTCTAAAAAAAACGTTTTGGGTGAGGAAGCGACGCGTCTCACTCTCACTCTTCTTCGGTATATGGAAACGCAAGAAATAGAATCTCAGTTCGCTCGCTTCAGTAGGTTAATAGAATTTCAGTTCGCTCGCTTCACCATGGTTCTCATACCTTCACGTAGTGACCGAAGGGAAATTGACTTGAGGGTGAAATTGTATGGTAACCAATCTGTTGGGGGATCCTAAAAGTATGGCTAAAGTGAGAAGCAATGAGCGTCTGTCCCGCATGTTAGCGGCGGCTCACAAATTGTGAGTGTTGGCAACTCGACGTATTCGGGTAATAGTCGCATACACCATCTCTAATGGGTATCCAGGCTCATTAGTTAAATACGATAGCTGGCCATTAATGGCCAATGATAGCGGATGCAGCTCTAGTTAGTTGGGTCTCTCTGGTTCCACGTCTGACGACCATCGGTGGATAAAACATGTACAGTCAAACAAACCAAAGCTTCATGGATTCCTCGACAGCCGTACAGAGGAAGACCAAAGAACTCCTGGATAACTCAGTGCTCCAAAATCCTGCAGAGAAACGGTCTAGATGAAGGTGACACCCAGAACCAAAGAACATACAGCCTGAGAATGATAAGAGCCGACTCCAACAGCCTACCTAGGCAATGAGTTGGGACAGTGCCAGAAAGAAGAAGAAGACCTAGATATGGCATAAATATGCGGATCTCTTATTTGGTTGGTTAAAAGAGATTGTCGTATAAACTCGTCATTTGAATACTCGTCATAAAAGGTTACGATATTGAAAGTTATTTTTATTCATATGGTACACTTCAACATAACTAAACGTTCGATTATATTAAAGAGCGTGACTGGGAAACAACATCGTCTCCCAATTAATTGAGTCTTCGGGTTTAGAGCTGGAGGAGGCACGGATCTCGCGGATCATCATCGCACGTATTGCCAATACTATCCCGCTCGTGAAGAGGTGATAACACTTGAACACACCTACCACGTGTGAGTGAATTGTTAATTAGTCGAATTTTTTTACTAGATTAGAATGTTATTTTTCGGTTTTAATCGGGAATGAAATCCGATTTCCCCGGATATAAATCAAGAATTTTACCAACTGCGTCACGAAAATCTTCTTAGGAGTGGAAATATGAAAGTTGGGCATACTTTTAGAACGTTACATTTTTTTAACCGTTCTTTTGATTTCAAAATCTTCTAAAATACAATTTTTTCGGCTTTTATCAGTTTGTTCCACATTCTTCTTCGTCTTATTTTAGGCATGTTGGCCTGTTAAGGTCCTGCATCATTGTTTGCCTCTTGTGACGTCGACAGCTAACTGTCTTTCCATCTTTTGGGAGGTCGTCCATGAGGTCTGCTTGCTTGGGGAATACTGTTCCTGGCCATTCTTACGGCTCTTGGTTCAGCCATTCTGGATACATGTTCGTTCCAGAACCTTCTTCTCTGTCGTCCCCATCTGACAATATCTTCAACTTCGCACGTCCTTCGGATTTCTGTGTTACGTACTCTATCACGAAGGGTTTTGCCAGCGATACTCCTGAGTACCTTCATTTCGCTGGTTCGAAGGAGATTTTCGGTTCTGACAGTGTCGGCTCTGGACTCTATGCTGTATGTCATTAATGACATACATAAATGACATACAGCATAGAGTCCAGAGTTGTTTCACATTCATTTATTTAATTTAAAGAACAAGCTTTAAGTCGAACAGTAATGATAAACCAAGCACGTCATCCTCTTCGGATCACAGAATGGAATAGATCACAGTCTACGAGCTTCAATAAATAATGGGTTAGGCTAAACCATTTCACCATAACTGCAGGATTAAGCTGGTCTCTTCTCCACGATGCTTCTGCAGCGCTTTACAGCCTCAGTCTGCTGGACTAAGGATAAACACTGTAAATGCATTTGATTTTAATTTTAAATATAAATAAACGGTATACTAAAAAAAATGCACGTATATATGTAATTGAAAGAGAGCGTACATATACAACATCACGCAATTTCCCTGTTGGAGAAGATAGAGAGAACTGAACGCTAAACTTATCTATCATAAAATACTTAATTCACCATCGTATCCAAACATATTTTGATTCAATTCCTTTTGTTTCTATTACTCTTTATCTTTTCTTCTTTAAAACTTCCTTTCACCGCCTTCCTACCCTTACACTCAACTTTTGGTTTGTAATATTGTCAATGTGTCAATAATAATGCGTTCGAATTCTAAGGGTGCGCCCTTGAGGAGAATCTGTTCTCTGAATGGAGCTATATAAGTTTTTATTTTTTTATTAAATGTATTATGTTTCCTGTCCCTTGGACCAGCTATACTTTTCTCGGTCGCCCTCTACCACGACTCTTACTCATGCATACATTGTAAATTTGTTTAACAAATCTTTCATCATTCATTTGTTCAACATGTCCAAACAACTTCAATGTGTTATTTTTTATCCTACTTTACTCATTTGTTTTAAACTCACATTCAACCTTGATAATTACAACTGTTTTACTATGTCGTATATAAACACGCCGTATATTCTTTTAAAATAAAAATTAAGTAATCAAAATATTATCATTAAGATGAGTTTTTAGAATAAATTGTCTAAATAATTGTTTCTTCAATAGTTTTATGAGGTTTACTTCTGAGTGAATGTAATTCGCTTTTTGATTACTCGCAATTTTATTCTGCATGTACTCTGTCTCTCCTCGAGACAGGCGTAGTTCTCTCACGTCCCCGCAATCACTCATTATTTCTAAGTCCTGTGGGCTTTGTTGGGAAATGAGAAGACCGGGAGGGACAGAATTTTCTGCTTATTTCAAATGACGTCATTTCCGTCGCTAACCTGAAACAGCGACAACAATAATTTGTCTATGGGTTGCCTACATCACCATCGAAATATACATATATTTATTTTTCTAGCATCGTTAAGTGGCCAAAATCACTACAAGTAAGTTTTTTTATTACCATGTTATTTTAAATACAAGACTTAATGACAATCATAGAAGCGTGCAAAGTTGAACATTAACCCTTCCCTTACGGCGATAAAAATAATACGCGTGCTCCGGTGTTGGGTAGTGAGTACGCAATAAAAAATTAGCGATTTTAAATCGGAAAAATAAGAACATTCATAGATAATCCCCTTAATTATTTATAATTGAAGTTAAAAATTATAATAATTGAGATTTATTTGCTGAAAACATTAAAAAACCATCTGAAAACATTAAAAAACGCTCACGGAACCTATTTGCAAGCCTAGAGGCTACTAGTGGCGCGGAACGTTAGTCGCATACCCCGGCGCTTACGCCTTTGCTTGCAACGTTGAGACAATTCAGCTCCTCGCAATTCAGTCTAGTATGCAAGAATGAGATGTGAATATAGTGTCGCGCTTCCCGCATACTATTCACCTATCGTCAAGACGAGGCACTCGCAGCGTTTAAATGCGAATTTGTTTTCGATCTTTACAAAACACCTCGATGTAGTCGATAAATTCTGATTATTATTAATATTATTTTTTAAATCAATGCGTAAATATATTATGGAGGAATACCTAAAATCTTAACCTTGTATTTATTATATTTATAGAGATATTGATGGTTATTAGAAGCAACGTGTAGAAGATACCCAACACAGGAAAGGAAAGGTTAACAAACTTCAAGCGAAAAGATTGATGATCTGTAAGCATTTTCAAAAGAAACTCAAGACTACGTTTAGCATTCTTACACACTACGACTTCCGTGCCCAAGTTGATTAGATGACCGGTTTACAACTCAGGTGCTGCTGGTTCAATTCCTGTTGGCTCCCAAATTTTCTTTATAAGTTGTTTTTGTCTGGTTTTCATTTCAGGCCTCATTTACAATTTTATAGTTGGTTAGAAGACATTGACACACGTTAATAAACTAGTTTTAAATCTTTACAACGATATTGTTATAAAATACTCAACATTATGTATTTTAAAATAAAACTATTAAATCTTCTTCTTCTTCAGCTGTTCTGGATCCATCCCTGGATATAGGCATCCCCTTCGGTCTTCCACAACTCCCTATCT
The DNA here is from genome assembly GCA_949825065.1 of Odontocerum albicorne. Lineage (NCBI taxonomy): Eukaryota > Metazoa > Arthropoda > Insecta > Trichoptera > Odontoceridae > Odontocerum > Odontocerum albicorne. The sequence continues at coordinate 48,116,858 of OX463845.1, read as the reverse complement.
CGGGCCCACTGCATCCACTTCACCCTATGTCAACCCGCATTTGGACATCGTGACATGAAACTACTACCAGTAGTGTCCAAATTACCCCCAAATGGACAAACTATTAAATACTTATAAATATTATTAGCTCTAAATTGATGTTTTCATAAGACAGCATTTTCCGAATTTTCAGTCGAATTAACGGGAAATGTTCGTGGCCTATTTGGTTAGATGCATATATTGCATCTAGGTCTATCAGGTTCGATTTCTGAAGGTAGTCAAAACTAAAGTTAAGAGTTGAGGAGGACTTTGTAGAGGAGTTGAAAATCTCCACGAGTACTTCTAGATAAATTAACATTACTAGTTGCAGCCCGTGAAATATTCACGGAAGTAAAACAAATTCTACATTTATGACAATATATATTCATAAATGTAAAATTTGTTTCTATATATATCATTTATACATCGTCCCCTTTTACACCGGTTCAAAAATTGTTAGCAAGGTATTTAAAATTCGTTCAGTTATCACGGACCCACCAAGTTTCAAATTTCGAATTACTTTCGGAGAGAATCCAAGTACTCCTCTCTCGCTCTCTTGTATTCAAAATTCAATTCTCGTTTTTTTTCTTTGACGACAACCATCGTATGGGTTTTGGCTTATTTATACTATGACTAGTTGCAACCCGTGAAATATTCACGGAAGTAAAACAAATTCTACATTTATGAAAATATGTATTCATAAATATAGAATTTGTTTATATATCATTTACGAGTATACATCGTCTCCTTTTATACCGGTTTAAAAACTTTTAGCTAGGTATTTAAAATTTGTTCAGTATAATTTTTTATCACGGACCCACCGAGATACAAATTTCGAAGTATTCCTCTCTCGCTCTCTTGTATTCAAAATTCAATTCTCGTATTTTTTTCTTTGACGACAACCATCGCATGGGCTTTGGCCTATTTATACTATGATTATGGTTTACTTTACTTTATGGTGCTGAAACATAGACCATGAAGACAAGAATGCGTTATAAGGTAGAATTATTTGAAATGTGGATTCATCGGAGAATGCTCAAAATTTATTGATTTCATCGTATTTCAAACTTCTAGTTGCTGCGTCAGGAAGGTGTTGAACGAGAGTTCTTAAATACCATAAAATGCCAAAAGTTTTCTTTTACGGGTCATATATTGAGAGGAAAAAAATACCACTTCCTAGAATTAATATTGATGAACACCATTGAGGGTCGACGCGGATTCAGCGTAAGACGTCTATCTTAGTTACTCAAGAAGAACGAAAGATATCCAGTCAATGAAGGAACTATTCCGCGTCGTCAAAGACAGAGCGCATACGAAGTCGAAAGTAAAAAAGAATTATGTATATTCAAATACAGTACCCGGCGATAAGTAATACACACCGGGCTTAAGAAAGAGACTGTCGCCCATAATCGAATAACTTCGGTTTTGTAGAGCGTTGTCTCTGTCGCACGATGCGCTATCAGTCCAATTGACAACGATTGAAATCGCGACGGAACACGTGTATGAATGACAGAGACGACGCTCTACAAAGCCGAAGCTAGCCGATTATGGCCGACAGTCTCTTTTTTAAGCCCGATGTGTATTGCTTACCGCCGGGTACAGTACAGTATTTTTGCTTTGATCCTCTTTATCACATTACCTCAAATACTAGTTATCCTGTATAGAAATATAAAGTGAACATTTTGCTTGGTTATAGAAGAGCAATGAAAAAAGTATGCAGTGGACATATGCTTTGAAACGCTAAGAAAGTATGATGTGTCATTTCTCATTAGAGACACACAAGCAAAAGTGAAAAAAAAAAAAACAGATGCGTGAGACTCTCGCGCGGTAGAAGTGTAACTTCTTAGCTCCTAGGAAAAGTTGATTTTATGCATTGCTTTTCTCCCATTTGTTAACGATTTGATTTTTTTTTTAGGATTAGGAAATGGTTGTGGAATTTAATTCAAGAAAATCTCTCTTAATGAAATAAAAAAAAAAAAATTTTGTTTATTTTTAATAATAAATTATAATAATTTTAATAATAAATAATATTATTAATAATAAGTTAGTACACTTAATAATATTCAATTTTTATTTTTTTATATTAAAGGAATAAATTATTTTTATGTTATTATTAAATTAAATATTTTTAAATAATTATTTCTTTATATTTACATTAGTTTTATTATATTATTAAAAATATATTATTTATAATATTATTGTTTAATATTATTAACTAATTATATTATAATTAATTATAATATAATAATAATATGATTATTAATATTATACAATAATAACATACATATATTATTATAATTACATATTAATATAAAAATAATATATAAAAAAAAAATATTACTTTATATTTTTAATAATAAATAATAATAAATAATAATTTTAATAATATGTATAATACACTTAATAATATTAATTATTTTTAATAATTATTAATATAAAAATAAACATTTATTAATAAATATAATATTATATAATAATTTAATAATAATATAATACACCGTTTCACTTTTCGTGACGTTCAGCCCAATTAGCCCTACCGCGCCTATAGAAGTTTCACTTAAAAAAATAACCACACTTGATGATATGATATATGTTATGATGAATAAATAAAAATTCTGTATTTGAACATAACACCATCCGTATGCAATACGATCCCCACCATTATTTCCCAATGTGCAATAATACTCTCTCAGACTCCGCAATGCCCTGAGAAAAGAGAAGGCTGAAACACCTGTAACGGTGTGAACAAAATAATTAACTATTCAATATTATTTGAACGATAATATAAGAAACTGATAATGAAATTGAAGCAGTGTCCAATATACTTAGAAATATGTATTGGAAACAACTTGAAATTTTGGCTGCGCAATTAATGGAGTGAGTTTACAAACTCAGCAATTTAAGCTCTTGATAAAAAAGCTGTCCATTTTATTTGGTATGTTACTTTACTCGTAGCTTAATACTCGTAGAACTAAGCAACAACTCGAGTGTGCCACAAGAGAGAGTTCCACACCACAACTTTGTCGTAAGAGGTCCAACAAACACTTCTAATACTTATAGCCCCAACTACTTAACTGTTTGCAGAGTTCCCGCATTTCTTTTGGTCTAGTAACGATATGTATTCATGGAATGGCTTAACATAAAAGACCTCTTCTATAGATTTCGAGATTTCTACGAAAAAGTTTAGGGTCTAAATCATGCAAAGTGGGATGTGGTATTATTGGTCACGATGCCTTATACGAGTAAATAGAGCCTGCCGGCCTTCAAAGTTTCAGGACTCAAGAATATAAAAGTATCAATACGTTCCGGGCAAAATGACATAACCGTCAACATAGAAATTTGGCAGTATAGAAAAAACTGTATAATTTAATAAGAAAATCAGTTTTATTTTTTTGAATAGTTATCTTACATTTGGTTCGTATTATTATTAATATTTTTTTTTGACTGGGTGAAATATTTTTTATCGAGATAAAAAATAAAGCTATGTTCAGTAGTGAATATTAACAGTCTGATAATGATGACCATGATATGAAAAGTCTGGAAAACATATAAAAACGTAGAACACCAAAATTGATTAAATTTTGAAATAGTTAATAGTGAAAAGCTATTATAATACAATAATATATACAACAAGGTGTATAGATGTGGCCAAATCGAATGATACGCTCCAATATATAATGAATTGGAGATCTGCTCTTTCGAATGATGCGCGTCAATATATGATATGATGAATTGGAGAGCTGCTCTCTCGAATGATGCGCGCCAATATATATTGAATTGGAGATCTGCTCTTTCGAATGATGCGCGTCAATATATGATATGATGAATTGGAGAGCTGCTCTCTCGAATGATGCGCGCCAATATATAATGAATTGGAGATCTGCTCTCTCGAATGATGCGCGCCAATATATAATGAGTTGGAGATTTGCACTCTCGAATGATGCGCGCCAATATACTCGTATAATGAATTGGAGATCTGCATACCTCAATGGGTATATGGTGTGATAGTGTTGATCAAAGAAAAGATCTACTCTTAATTCTAATATGGTGCATGTCTTTAGTTTTCTACACACCCATGCAATTTGCCATGCATACACTTCTATTTTTGAGACTTTTCACTCCTCCATATTTTAGAATTTGATTGATTTAGTTGTGCCACGTTTCTCTACATCCTCGCAAATATTATTCTTTATTATATGAAAAAGATTTCTTATTTCTGTATGGCTAAACCCTTAAAATGTAGATGAAAAGAATTTTCAGACAATATTTTGTCGTGATGTCCTCATTTCTTACACCATTTATTGTTTTTCACACATTTCTGTTTCTACCATATTAATATTGTATTTATTATAATGTTGCTTCACTTTCATATAATATATTAGTATATATGATACTCGTTCACGTAAATATTCTATGATCGCAATGAAAAATACCAAAGTAATGGTCACAATGGAAGACTCTTCGACTGTCGTCTTCGTGATTGAATTATTAATAACATTTTCTTTATATATAGTACAGCTTGGTAGGTTTATTACTATGTGGCAATCTCTTCCAGCCAATCAGAAAGATCTTACGGAGGCTGAAAGAGAAAAGCAGATCTTAATTATTTAAAAAATAGAGTGCTAATGGAAATCAAGCCCGCTACCCTAACGTTGGAAGACAACTAGAGCAGAGGAGTTACTGTACCCGGCGATAAGTAATACACATCGGGCTTAAAAAAGAGACTGTCGGCCATAATCGGCTAGCTTCGACTCTGTAGAGCGTCGTCTCTGTCGCAACAACGACTGACAAATCGCGATGGAACACCTGTATGAATGACAGAGACGACGCTCTACAAAGCCGAAGTTAGCCGATTATGGCCGACAGTCTCTTTCTTAATCCCGATGTGTATTAGTTACCGCCGGGTACTGTACCTTAATTTGATTAAGAATGTTACTGCTCCCCGACCACTGACCATTACTAGGTTTCTTGTAATAAATATTTTATCTGAAAATGTACTGAAACATTGTTTTTTTTTTAATTTTCAGAAAGGACCTTTATTTATTGAAATTTATTTCATATTATAAACGAATGGCATTATTTTTTTTGTGAATAAATTGCCGTTTTAATTTTTAAAAATCACAAACAGCTTAGAAAAACTCAAATTTGCCAGCTTCAATGGTCTAATTATTCAATAAATTGCTTTCCGCGTAATCTGATATTCTTACTTCAATTGCTTTCCGCGTAATCTGATATTCTTACTTCAATTGCTTTCCGCTTAATCTGTTATTCTAACTTCAATTGCTTTCCGCGTAATCTGATATTCTTACTTCAATTGGTTTCCGCGTAATCTGTTAGTCTTACTTCAATTGCTTTCCAAGTAATCTGATATTCTTACTTCAATTGCTTTCCACGTAATCTGATATTCTTAGTTCAATTGCTTTCCGCTTAATCTGTTATTCTTACTTCAATTGCTCTCCGCGTAATCTGATATTCTTACTTCAATTGCTTTCCGCGTAATCTGATATTCTTAGTTCAATTGTTTTCCGCATTAATCTGATATTCTTACTTCAATTGCTTTCCGCGTAATCTGATATTCTTACTTCAATGGCTTTCCGCGTAATCTGATATTCTTACTTCAATTGCTTTCCGCTTAATCTGTTATTCTTACTTCAATTGCTCTCCGCGTAATCTGATATTCTTACTTCAATTGCTTTCCACGTAATCTGATATTCTTACTTCAATTGCTTTCCGCGTAATCTGATATTCTTACTTCAATTGCTTTCCGCTTAATCTGTTATTCTTACTTCAATTGCTTTCCGCGTAATCTGTTATTCTTACTACAATTGCTTTCCGCGTAATCTGATATTCTTACTTCAATTGTTTTCCGCGTAATCTGTTATTCTTACTTCAATTTCAACCAATTCCGGAGACGATTTCATGTTGTCATTTTTTTCTTGAAAATTTGTACTGATATTGCGTTGTAAAAGTATTCTTAAAATAATAATTAGATGTGACGATTAATTAACTCGTACCGTGTGTAGTTTCAGAGTTTTTATAACGCTTCTAAACTGTTACAAAACCGTGTTGGAGAAAAAAACAGATGCGTGAGACGCTCTCACGGTAAAAGTGAAACTTCTTAGCTCCTAGGAAAAGTTGATTTTATGCATTGCTTTTTTTCTTGTTGTCACTAAGCAGCTTAGTACAAAAGTACTAATGACAAGTACTAAGCTCGTGTAAACATGGCATAATGCAATGTTTACACGAGCTTAGTACTTGTCATTAGTAATTCTCAGTCACACTTGTATCCACGTGTAAACAAGCATATTAGTACTAAGCATTAGTAAATATAAGTACTAATATGCTTGTCACTAAGCAGCTTTTTACAAACTATAGGTACTAATGACAAGTACTAAGCTCGTGTAAATATAGCATTACAGCATTGACACTAAAAAGTGAAGTTAAGGTGACCATTTTACATATGAATTTATGTTTATATGTGTATGTTGTTATACTTTTCTTAAAAATCTATTAAGTCACACATAATATGGAACTATTAAAAACTTTCCAGAACGAAAGGTTCCGCTGATTAAATATGTTCCGCTTGAAAGTTTTAACTCCTAGCCATCGAAACTTTGGGTTTTTGATATTTTAAGACAATACAATTATCAACAGCTTACACACAATACGCCAATGCATATACGCGCATATGTCTTCCAACCACAGAATGGCTAACAATCTGTCTACAAGATTTCTTCCACATATGTGGGGATATTACCTCTAATTATGGGAAGGGATGTGACGATCTCTTTAAGTTGCTAACGGAAGCAGCATCTAACCCAACAATAGATTATTTATAGTTAAGGTATTACCATTATGGAGGTTTAAAGACATTGTAATTTGTTTTATCAAACACTGTTTATTCCACTATTTGTAACGGTATAACCCTACCGGTTTCAGGGCTTTCACCTCATCATCAGAGGAGCATACACAAAACTGAATTCTGTTCGAACTGGTACCGAGATACACGCTTTTAACGGTAAACATTCGGATTGGAGATTGCGGGTGGAGAGAGGCATGCGACAACTTTGGCGAGCAGCGGAGATATTCTTGGGATATATGTGTTTGCTAGATGTTCACCTCTATGCACTGACGATGGATTTGTTAAGGCCAATCCTCTAATTTATTGATATATTTAGACAGGCGATACGTAGAATTTACTTGTCAAATGCTCTTCTTTTGTTTCAAGGGCTGTCCCTTTTGAATAGGACCTCGGATATTTACATCTTCAACATTTTGGAAAATGTATTTTGAGCTTTATTATTAACTGGAGTTAGTTGTTTCGGCTTAACAATTATTCCTTCCTTGTAAATTTTTATTTCCTTTAACTGTATATAAATTGGACATATTAGAGGCTCTAGAAATTTCTAAGTCAGTGCATCGAGGTGAACATCTGGTAAACACATACACACCAAGAATCTCTCCGCTGCTCACCGAGGTCGTCCCATGCCTCCCCCAGCTCCCAGTCCCCAACACGAATGTTTGCCGTTAGAGGCGTTTATCTCGATACCAGTTCGAACAGAATTTAGTCTTGTTTATGCTCCCCTGATGATGAGGTGAAAGCCTTGAAACCGGGTTATACCATTACAAAAAGTGGAATAAAAAGTGTTTGATAAAACAAATTACAATGCATGTAAATCTGTTTAAGCATTATATATAATTAGGTTTAATCTGAATATAAAAGTTTTATAAAATAAATTATTGAAAATTCGATTACGAGGGACAGCCTATTCTATCGTACCCTAAAAAGAGGTGCATAGCCGCACGATAACGCCCTGGACTTTCATGCGGAAGGTTGTCGGTTTGAACCCCGCGCAATGCTACTCCTCTTGAATGACACAGGCATTGTTTCCGCCTAGTATTTAGGGGTATAATGATACCTATGACTTCGATCATATCTATTCTTTAAAAAAAAGGAAAATAAACAAGCCGGTGTGCTTCAATTGTCTCACTTTAGGTGTGTCATTGGATCTAGTACACCAGGGTGTCCGGTGAGTTTGCTGGGGCGCAACAGCTGACTCACTTTACCCTTCCTTCCCTGTGATGTGTAACTAATACACATTGCTTCTAAAAACTTTAAAATCTCTATAAATATAATAAATACTGGCTTCTGGTTTTATGTATTCCTCCGCAATACATTTACGCATTGAATGAAAAAAATAATATTAATATTAATTAGCACTTATCGGCCACATCAGATATATTTTGTGAAAATCGGGAATAAATTCACCAATACAATCAAACGTGTGTCAGTGTGTGACGTAAGTTCTTAAAAATACGTAATTCTTAAAAACCGCTATAGGTGAGGAAGCGACGCTATTCACGTCTCACTCTCACTCTACTTCAGTATATGGGAACGCAAGAAATATAATCTCAGTTCGCTCGCTTCAGTAACTGTCGGGCATCTATTTGAAATGGTCGCTTCACCCGTTTAGTGAACATTGGCCAATGTTTTTTTCATGTTTTCAGCAATTAGACCCAGCAACGACGACGAACCTTAAAGGATACATGGCGCGATAATTTGTAATGCAATATGAATATTATTTAATAAGAACATCCCTTAACTAAATGAAATAAAAATAATCAAATTCGGTTAGTCATAAAATTGTGTAATCAAATCATATAATTTGTTAATGTGTGCGCGTTGATTTAAAATAAACAATTTATGCCACTTAATGAACCGGATAAAACCGATCTCATTTTTAATTAGCATAAATATTGTTTTTGTCAGTTATTTAACACATTTTAATTAATTCGTTTCCAATATGCGAATTAATTTACGCAAAATAACAAAATTAATTTATTGAAAGGAAATCGTTCAATATTCAAGTGTGGTGACCAAAGAATGTTGTTCGGATTTTTGGGTTACTTTAAACATTTATTTTTATTCATTTGTTTTCATTTAGAGAATCTGGAGGGTTTATTTTATTTTTAATTTTTAAAAGAACAGATATGACCGAAGTCATAGGTCTCTTTATACCCTCGAACACTAGGCGGGAAAAAGTGCCAGTGTCGTTCGAGGGGAGTAGCACATCGAGGGGTTCGAACCGACGATCTTCAACACGGAAGTTCAGTGCGTTACCGCGCGACCATGCACCTCACAATACATGGTTATATATGGTTTAGCTAGAGGGAAGTCCCTGAATGGGATTTAATTATGGTATTTTGCAAACATGTGTCGGAGAATACTTTAGATCGATTTAAAATTAAAATGAACCGAATCGATTTATTAAGTGCAGAGTATTATAAGCAGATACAGAGAGATACTCAATCTAATGACCTCAGCCACTACCTTCCTATCCATTCAACTTTTTTTTTTTAAATAACAATAATAGTGTGTTCGAATCCCAACTAAGAGCGTTCTTGAGGAGAGTCTGTTCTCTAAACAGTGCTTTATGAATTCTCATTTTATTAATATGATTATTATGAATTTATTCCAGCCACCTAGTTTTTTTGTAACGTAAAGTTGTTTTAATCCGTGTCGTATTTTATATATATATATATATATATATATATATATATATATATATATATATATATATATATATATATATATATATATATATATATTTTTTTTTTTTATTTGAGAAAAAAAATTATCTGTTTTTATAGTTAAGGCATTAACGTTGTGGAGATTTAAAGACATTGTAACTTATTTTTATCAAACACTGTTTATTCCAGTTTTTGTGACGGTATAACCCTACCGGTTTCAAGGCTTTCCCCTCATCTTCAGGGGAGCGCAAACAAGACTCTTGTTTGCGCTCCTCTAAAGATGAGGTGAAAGCCTTGAAACCGGCAGGGTTATACCGTCACAAAAAAGTGGAATAAACAGTGTTTGATAAAAATAAGTTACAAAAAATTATCTCTAAATAATAATGGTAGGATAAGAGGAGAGGACTTCGTTCAAGGATAAGGAAGGGAAGGCAGTGAAATCTGAGTATTATAATATTTTATTGATTCTCTCTTTAACGTGAATAAGAATGGTGCACTTCTGATGACTCTTGAAAGTTCGTTCTAGGGTGTTGACTGCATGTGGACTACAAATAAAGATGTCTAAAATGTAGTGTAGTTTATTGGTTTGCAGAGGAATCTGTATCCATCCGAAACGACGTCTGTTTTCTGAAAGAATTGGATTTTTAGCGAGCATATGAAATCTTTTTGGGATTGCTAAGCATGGAAAAGCTTGCCGTCAGAACATGAAGGTTCCTTCGCTGCTATGCATGAAATATCCAGTAGCGGTCGTCTTCCAGAAACTCCTCCAAAAAGACGAAAGGATAGCTGGGAGTCAACATTTCAAGATCTCTGTCCTGAAGATAACACACCATATCTTAAAAAGAAGATTTTAAGTTGAATATAGTGCAGACATAAAAAAAAGTATACGCATGAAAATAAAAATTTATTATCAGCAATAATAAAGATAAATCTCTTTAAAACAGTCACTAAACATTAACGTCTAGCTGAAGAAGTGTGGAGAATTGACCATCTTTCACTCATCTTCGGTGTTTGCGGGAGAAAGCATCCCGAATCACCTCGTCGGTAGCACGTGTTATTTTCTCTCTTTACTAGCTCGATGACTTATCAAAACCATGCACCCATGAGCTCTACATTCCGCAAACATGGCAGACGCACTGTTTTATTGCCAGGGAGTAAAATTATAATATTACATCGTTTTGAGGAGGCCCTTTTATAATTGACATATGAGTCATATTGTGTACTCATACGGAATATGACATATTATGAGTCATATTGTGTATTCATACGGACTATGACATATGAGTCATATTGTGTACTCATACGGAACATGACATATAAGTCATATTGTGTACATACACGTATTCATACGGAAGACATGGTTTTTATTTAAATTCAAGAATAGTTGCATTTATTATTTAAATTTATTCCAACCTTTTTTTTTTGCTTGTTTTTTGGTTTGTGTAATATTAGAAGGGACTGAAAAAGGTTCGAAATCCGCTATGCTTCGGATAATATAGATCACCACTGGGTAAATTGTGGCTCGCGGGCCACATACGGCCCCTGCCTCTCATTTCAATGTGACCCGAAAGCCAACATTTATTTACGAGTACGCTAAATATCTAACATTTATTTACGAGAACGTTCGCTTATTTTTTTGTGCTGTTTATACAATTGTTCTCGTGTTTATACAATTGTTCTGTTTTGTGTGGTTTATACAATTGTTTGTACAATTGTTCATTTATTTTTTATTATAACCAGAGTCTACCCAAAAATCGAATAAAACCAAAAATTATATAAAATAAAAAATAATATTTATGCATACATATATATACACACAAACATACACAAATATTCAAAGTTACTTAAGTACGTTGATGAGTGCCTTCTACCGCGCTCAATCTTGGAAGAAAATTTACTTATGGTAATGTGATATGAAATATGTCAATGTCCGAAGCAGTCCCGTTCAAAAGAGTTAAGGCCCTTCCTACAGGCATAGCGGCTGGAAGACCCGTTCTTGCGTATGTTATTGAGAACAGTTCTTGCCGGCGCAGTGTAACATGTGTAGACGTGTGTGATGCACAGCCGTCTATATTGCTACGATTTTGTTTGTACAAACTCACTAAAATATTATTATTCTTGTCTCCAAGGTCCCACTATTTTGGCTTATTTATTTTGTGATTATAAATTAAGTTTACAAAGAATATTTTAGTTGGAAACCCGTTGTTACTATATATTTAAATTCTCAGTGCGACCCTTCCGGTAAAATATTTGCCAATGTTTGGTATAAGCAATTATCCAGTACATTTTCGAGGGACCAAATAAATTTATAAATATTTCTTGAAAATCTCAAAGACCCACTAGTAAACTTAACCCCACTTTCATTGGTGTTTTGTGTTCGATTCCCAATTGTACAGCCTACATATAATAATGTCATGTCCCTTTTGAGGTAGGTAGGTTTCCACTTGTTTTTATCCACCCATACTGTATTGCCTCTTTCATATCCATATATTTCTTTATACATCCCCTTCTGTTTCTAAAACGTCTTAAACAGTATTTTCTTATAGTTAAATGTAACTTTTTAATCGTCCTCCTATATTAATTTCAAACGCACATTGGTTTTATCAGTCATTCCGAATGGTGGCTAGAAATAATTCATAGTTAATTTTTCTCGTACGTATATTTTAATATTTTTATACTAAAATGAATGAAATTGCAAAATACTTATAATTTTTATGTTGTTTATAGTTGAGGCATTAACGTTGTGGAGGTTTAAAGACATTGTAATTTATTTTTATCAAACACTGTTTATTCCACTTTTTTGTAACGGTATAACCCTACCGGTTTCAAGGCTTTCACCTCATCTTCAGGGGAGCACAAACGAGACTAAATGTTGTTCGAACTGGTACCGATATACATGCTTCAATGGTTGGGGGCTGAGGGGTGAGGGAGGCATGGGACGATTTCGGCCAAGAGCCTTTCGGCCTTTTATGTACTGACTGTGATAATTTCTATATAGGAAAGACAGGAAGATCTTTTGAAAAGAGATTTCGTGAATACAAATCCGCCTTAACAAATCCTCTAATTTATTCTGAAATGGCTAATCATTGTCGCCGTGAAAACCACACTTTTTATATCGATGATGCCAAATTTTTACATATCAGTAGTAACGGAAATAAATTGGACAGATTAGAGGCCCTAAAAATTTCTAAGTCAGTACATCGATCCGAACATCTGGTGAACAATTATATCCCAAAAATCTCTCCGCTCTTGGCCGAAATTGTCCCATGCCTCCCTTACCTCTCAGCCCCCAGCCGTTGAAGCGTGTATATCGGTACCAGTTCGAACATAATTTAGTCTTGTTTGTGCTCCCCTGATGATGAAGTGAAAGCCTTAAAACCGGTAGGGTTATACCGTAACAAAAAAGTGGAATAAACAGTGTTTGATAAAAATAAATTACAACCTATAATTTTTTTTATGTTAACAACGTACCTGTTATAAAGTTTTGTAATGTTGCATAAAAAAGTGATTGAAGATGGCATAAGTAAGTGATTCAAGTTAATCATAAGGTGCTTTTGTAACGGAAGAAAAACTGACAACTTAAAACCTTTTACTTAAAATGTGTCAAACAATGTCGGCGTTATTGAATCTGAAAAAGGATAATTGAATGGTTGAATTAAATAGGCACTAAGTAGAACCAAAAAAAAAAAAAACGAAGTATGCAGTTTCATTATGTATGACATATATAACGAAACTGCATACTTAGTTTTTTTTTTTTTTTTTGGTACTTAGTGCCTATTTTAATTCAACTATTTAATTGTAAATTGGAAAAAAAGTTAAAAGAATCTTATCGTCTATGAGTGGTTATGTTATCGTCTATGAGTGGTTATGTTATCGTCTATGGGTGGTTATGTTGAAATACAGAATTCTTGATGTGGATGCATCAAATACCAATATTGAGTGGGGCTATATTTTTATCATGATACTTTTCTAAAAAAAAATTTTCCTTTGTTTATTTAACCTTTCCCTTCCTGTGCAAAAATAAACGCACGTTCCGGTGCTGTGTATTCAATACAAATGTAAAAAATGAGCAATTTAAAATCGGAAAAATAAGAATATTCATAGCTAATCGCTTAAATTAATAAAATTTGAAGTCGAAAGTGATAATATTTGAAATTTAATTGCTGGAAACGTAAAAAAAACATCGGCCGACGTTCACAAAACGGGCGAAGCGACCACCTCAAACGAAAGCCTGAGAGCTACTGACGAGAGAAGCGAGCGAACGGAGATTTTATTTCTTGCATTTCCATGTACCGAAGTAGAGTGAGAGTGAGACGTGAATAGCGTCGCTTCCTCACTCATAGCGGTTTTTTAGAATGAATATACCTACGTCACACACTGGCACTCGTTTGATTGTGTTGGTGAATTTATTCCCGATTTTCACTAAATATCTCTGATGTAGCCGATAATTGCTAATTATTATTAATATTATTTTTTCATTCAATGCGTAAATGTATTACGGAGGAATACCTCAAATCTGAAGCCAGTATTTATTATATTTATAGTGATATTAAAGTTTTTAGAAGCAATGTGTACTAGTTACACATCACAGGGAAGGAAGGGTTAACGGGAAAAAGTGTAAATCTCATATTCATTTCAGTGACGAGAATATTTAACAGGCGCGTGTGATAAGTTGATTGACTTAAAACAGAAATTCCTAGTTAGTCGGTCAACGGCTTTTGAGCATAGAAATTGAGCATGATGCGGGGAGGGGAATGTAATCATTAAATTGTCTTTAAATTGTTTATCCTTTCCTTGTCGTGTAAAAAAAATGAACCTTTGTTTTGAAAATGTTGATATTGTCAGTAGGACACCATGTCCTTAGCTTCTGACATTAAAAATAAACTCAATTTTATGTTAGAAGGCCAGTCATACTGAGTGAGCTGTCAACATAAAAATGTCTGTTTGCTTTGTCTACCTCAACAAGTCGTTTCGTCACTCAATCAACCTCAGTATGCTAAATATAAATACAAATAAGATTTATAAATATTTGCTTTTAATTTATAAAACGTGGTCATTCCATAATAGATGAATGTTCTGTGTGTAAGTATGAAACAGTGGAAATGAAAATCAATTGCGGCACATTCACGTAAATAAACAAATTTATTATTCTACGGAGAAGAATGGGTTTTAATGAATTTACTCGAAAATGATTAATGGGCAAACATCCTATATACCGTTTTCAATCTAAACTTTATTTCGAGAGGATACTGTCAAAAGTTTGTAAGTGCTAAAGGAGGGTTACAGAAATAAGACTACTTTTTACTTTCCATTGATATTATTTAGCTTTGTTTTATGTTTTTACATATTTCGATTAGGTTTTTTTTTACTCTGTATTTTTATTAAATTGAAGTAATTTAAGGTTCTTTTAATGTATTTATTATCCACAATACAAATTCAATTGTTCAAATGGAAAGGAAAACTATTGGGTACAAAATTTATATGCAAAATACCTTGAGTGTAGGGTGGAATTGCTAAAACGGGTTCTTCAATTTATACACATCAAAGAAAATGGAATATGTAAATGTAACAAGAACGGACAATAGAGTAAATGGTGGTTTACATTTACAATACGTATTTAAAAAGAAGCCAATTTGACGATTTTTAGTTGGATTGTGGTCCAAAACTAGAATACGTAAGATATACTTGGACATGGCAAAATAGTAATCAAAATAAGTGCATGCGTGAAATGTGTGAAAAAAAACAATGTGTGATAGAAACTGGACAATAGGAAATACAATGTGTGATAGAAACAGGACAACAGGAAATGCAATGTGTGATTGAAACAGGACAATATGAAATACAATGTGTGATAGAAAAAGGACAATAGGAAATACAATGTGTGATAGAAACAGGATAATAGACAATACAATATGTGATAGAAACAGGACGATATGAAATACAATGTGTGATAGAAACAGGACAATAGGAAATACAACGTGTAATAGAAACAGGATAATAGGAAAAACAATGGAATCAAAATAAGTGCATGCGTAAAATGTGTGAAAAAATACAATGTGTGATAGAAACTGGGCAATAGGAAATACAATGTGTGATAGAAACAGGACAACAGGAAATGCAATGTGTGATTGAAACAGGACGATATGAAATACAATATGTGATAGAAACAGGACAATAGGAAATACAACGTGTGATAGAAACAGAAAAATAGGAAAAACAATGTGTGATAGAAACAGGACAATATGAAATACAATGTCTGATAGAAACAGGACAATAGGAAATACAATGTGTGATATAATCAGGACAATGGGAAACATAATGTGTGATAGAAACAGGACAATAGGAAATACAATGTGTGATAGAAACAGAATAATGGGACAAACAATATGTTATAGAAACAGGACAATAGGAAATAATTCTGGTGGATACAACATGCCGTGCTTTAGATGAAAAAAACAGAATCGGGATAGTTTGGTCTTGTAATTAGAAAAAAATATGAAAGGTTTATAAAAGAAAACCTATGCGAGTAGTAAAGAATTTACAAAAATAGATCTCCAAATATATTAAATTATGGTAGAAGAAAATAGCTTTATATATAGTAGTGTCCTTAAGGAGAGCATGCTCCCTCAATGGTGTTATATAAAATGTATTTTTATAATTATTGGGAGAGTATGTATCACGAGGAGTTTGGACAGGGCAAAAGCAAACGTTATAGGCAAGGTTATAATGAACTGGACATATGTTCTTTGTGCCTACCCAAAAAGGGACATTGATAAAAAAGCTAACTCATCATATTTAAAATTCGGAATTCTGAGTAACATAAGATTTCAATGTTTTGTATTTATATTTTATCCTTTTAACTTTACTGCGAAATATCATATAGCTGTTTTAGTTCAACAAAAGAAACCTGTCCAAACGAATTGTATCTGTCATATGCAGGATGAGTATAGGCCACTATCTTATAGGAAGCCACCTTTATACAATTTATATCAAGTAAAACACGCGCCGGATATTATCATGACACAAGTATAAATGTCTCCCTCCCATTGAACATGCCCCACCTACTCGCACTCCACTAATTTAGGTTACACATCTGAATATACTGTCCAAAACTCATTAACTGTTTAGTTACAATAGTTTTCCGTACATTTTTATATTCCCTCCTTTCCCTTAAATTGTCATTGGCACGAATGAATAGGAATAGGAAATACAATGTGTGATATATCTTTAACCCTTCCTTCCCTGTGATGTATAACTAGTACACGTTGCTTCTAAAAGCTTTAATATCTCTATAAATATAATAAATACTGGGTTCAGATTTTAGGTATTCCTCCGTAATCCGTTTACGCATTGAATGAAAAAATAATATTAGTAATAGGTTATTAGCACTTATCGGCACATCAGAAATATTTTGTGAAAATCGGTTGGTGGTCATTTCGCCTGTTTTGTGAACGTCAGCCGATGTTTTTTTCATGTTTTCAACAATTAAATTTAAATTATTATCACTTTTGACTTCAAATTTAATTAATTAAAGCGATTGGCTATGAATCTTCTTATTTTTCCGATTTTAAATCGCTCATTTTTACATGTGTATTGAATACACAGCACCGAAACGCGTGGATTTTTTTAGTACAGGAAGAGAAAGGTTACAGGATCGAATGCCTAAGTAATTCGTTATGATAAAGCTATTTCAGTACAGACTGGATTCACAGTATGTCTGATTTTCTCTCAATCCGCATAAATTCTGATGAATATTGACTTATCTACCACAAAATAAAACAATAGGGATTTAGGGGTAAGATATGATAGATTAGAGTAAGCTGAATAATTCTGATATTGGCGTAGTATTTTGCCAGATGATAAAAAAAGTTACGAAGAATATCAAAGACGTGTGGTGATAGGAAACAAAGTCAGTGGAGCTTCGAAACATATTAACTCAAACTGACAGTATTAAAATCTGCTAAGATGATGATAGTCCATAGTAACATTTTAGTACTTATTTTATAAATGAGAGTGAAACGTGGATATCGAAGACTGAAATAAACCGATTAAATGTGTACACAGAAGAATACATGGGGTGACAATGTATAACAGAATATGGGATGAAGTGATTAATGATGAATGTGAACTTAAGGCTGGTTTGTTGAAAATTATTAATAACAGTAGGTACACAAAAGAAGTCAGCTCGTGCGATATTTCAAATGAATTAGTAAGTTGGATTCTTATTGCAAATAAACCTATAAATAAGTCTTGAACATATTGACATACTCAATTGAAAGCAAAGACCTTCATCAGTATGTTAGAAGTACCTTCGTCTCGTTGTATCTAATTGACGTCAGTAAAGAAAGTTGAATGTAAGGAATAAACTTGATTAGTGGGAGTATGGAATAATGAAGACGAATCGTGAACTGTCAGAGTAGAATACTTGGGTTTATAATTTCCATATATCACGCGTCGCTTTCAGTCAGGGCCTCGAGTAGAGGGAACAGTCGCATCGCGCATAAACTGAAATATTCTCCAATATTTTTTTCTTAAAAGAAAAACAATGTTAGTTGAATTAACCACGAAGTTTTAAAATACCGTATAATAAGAGATTGTTACTTTTACTATTGATAGCATGTCAATTAGAGTCAACAGAAGACGTGTTATTTCGTTATAATTTGCACTGTTAAAAATTAAATACAGAATGGTTATCAAATTTCTTTCAAAAAAGGGAAAACTTGGCAGAAATTAAAAGCATTTAGTGTATTGGACGTATGCGTCAACATAAAACAATTGTGTAAGTATTTGTTCTTAATTGTTTTTATGTTGATATGTAATATATGTTTGATATTCAGTTATTTTTTATGTTATTTGGTATTTTTGTATGTATTATTTATGTTTTTTGGGGTCCGTGCGATATCACGACAGCAACAGAAATGTGACTTATGCGCGGCCACCGCGAGACTATATCGCAGGCAAGCCGGCCTCTGCACGAATACAACTGGCGGAAAAATTTCATTTCGCGGGGTATGAGTGTATGCGGAGGCGAAAACAGGCGCTTGCGATAAGCGATTGGCCGCATATAAGAAGCGAAAAATGCAAAAATTAATATTCTCAGTTCACTCTTCATACCGAGTTTTACTTGCGACCAGCTGAGAAACTACCTGCCTAAGAGGAACCTCTTCTACCCTGCTATTTTTCCCCACTCTATGCATTTGAACGTACCCGAATTATCCGAATATCGAGCAGCAGCCACCCGCCTATTGTTACAGTTCTTTGTACCAGTGGCGTACATTTAGCATCTAAATGTTTTTTAATTTCTTCCGGACTTTTCTCTTCTTTGGAAATAAATTTAATCAGAGCACAATTCAATTATGAATATTTCAGAATATAACGAAGCAATACATCTTCTATCGGGTTCTTTTAAAGCTTCACAAGGGAGTATATGGAGTCCACCAGTCTTCTCCATTCAGAGCGGTTTTGGGCGGTGTTGATAATCTCCCTTCACGACATTCCTAACGCTCTGACTTCCTTGTATTATACCGCGGGTACATATAGTATATCATATTTAAACTGTACGTTTAACATCGCTTGAACATGCGTCGGACGTGGTCAGCTGGTTATATTTGTCAATTTATTTTTGTTTATAGTTAAGGCATTAACGTTGTGGAGGTTTAAAGACATTGTAATTTGTTTTATCAAACACTGTTTATTCCACTTTTTTTTAACGTATAACACTACCGGTTTCAAGGCTTTCGCCTATTCTTCAGGGAAGCATACACAAGATTGAATTCTGTTCGAAATTGGCTAATCATTGTCAACGTGAAAACCATACTTTTTCTATCGATGATGCCAAATTCTTACATATCAGTAGTAACGGA
This sequence comes from Odontocerum albicorne, assembly GCA_949825065.1. NCBI lineage: Eukaryota > Metazoa > Arthropoda > Insecta > Trichoptera > Odontoceridae > Odontocerum > Odontocerum albicorne. The sequence continues at coordinate 48,097,446 of OX463845.1, read as the reverse complement.
AATAAATTGGACAGATTAGAGGCCCTAGACATTTCTAAGTAATTACATCGAGGCGAACATCTGGTAAACACATATATCTCAAAAATCTCTCCGCTGCTGGCCGAGATCGTCCAATGCCTCCCTCAGCCCTCAGTTCCCAATCCGAATGTCCTCAACCGTTAGAAGCATGCACGTGTATATCGGTACCAGTTCGAACATAATTCAGTCTTGTTTGTGCTCCCCTGAAGATTAGGCGAAAGCCTTGAAACCGGTAGAGTTATACGTTACAAAAACGTGGAATAAACAGTGTTTGATAAAATAAATTACAGACTTTAAAAAACTTCGACCAGTGTTTTAGATATCTTAATTATTAATAACCATGGACATTTTTAGCCTCAATGCTGTTACACGAAAAAAAAAATCAGCACAGGTCTTTTATCCCATGCGAGATCATCAAATAACAATGGGCTAAGCATAGAGCATTCAGCTTTCTATCACGACTAACATTCTTTGCTATTCTACAATCTTACACCCTTTCAAAAATTTCAGCATCTTTATGATTTCTCAATGATTAGTTTCCCATCTTCAATTAAAAAATATTTGCTTATGATATTACAACATATTTAGATGAAGGTAGTTGGTTATGATAAATTATTCCAACGCAATAAATTTACCATACATATGTTATAAATAAAATACGTTGTCAAGTTTTAATGTGAAATATGTGTGAAATGTGTCTTTACTCAAAGTATATAATTTTTTAAAGTCGAATCAAATCGATCTATAAGCTATCGCTTGTGATCGTGTATGATTGTCAGGCATCCTGTAGATGGAAGATATTTAAGCATTTATTGGTTTTGTGTGCATGTTGTAGCAGTTCAGCAAGCACACGTTCTTAATAGGTCAAACCCAAAGTTCCAATGGCAAAGAAACGTTACTTTTAAGGTGATTGATAGTTTAGTTTTTTGTATCCTTACGTTACGCAGTTTTGTATAGTGCTATGTTTGTGATCTTTAATATAATTATGTTTTATCCAAAGTAGACTGATCATCGGTGTCATAGATTACAATATCATACTACCTTCCTATATAATGATAAAGAGATTCACAGATTTGACTTGATGTCAGAGGACGTAGTGATGAGCTGTAAATCAACCTCGATGGAGGAGTTTTTTTTGTCATACCAGTGCTCCTCTTCTCCGTGGCTCCATCCCAACTCATTGTCTGCGAAGACTGCTGGGGTCAGCTCTCCTCGTCCTCAGGTTGTATGCTCTTATGTCCCGGACTACGTCCCCCAGGCCGTGCCTCTGCATCAGGTTATCTTTTTGCACCACCCATGAATTCTTTGGTCTTCCTCTGGTTGTCATTCGAGGAAGATCCATGGAGATTGCCTGGTTCACAATGTGATCGGGTGCTCTGCGTCCAACGTGCCCTTACCATCTCAATCGCCTCTCCTCCATCTTGCTGTTGATGTCTGAAACACCTAGGCTTCCACGAATGCGTGAGCTTTTTATTTTGTCTTTTAGGGACACACCAGCTGACCAGCTTAGCATGCGCATTTCAGCAGTTTCTAGTTGCCTAGAGTAAGAGTTATACAACGTTCAGCATTCAGAGTCATACCAGTGCTCCTGATGGATCGAAGAGGATCCAAGCTGAATGTTACATAAGTTAACATTGTAGATGCCTTTTGAAATAAAAAACGAAATTGAAATATAATTATGGCAGTTTTGTATAGTGCTATGTTTGTGATCTTTAATATAATTATGACATTTATAATAAGCAGCGTATGAACTACAAAGAAAACATAAATTTTGATGTAAAATGGTATAAAAGTAAAACCAGTTTAGAAAGGATTTCGCCAGGAATCGAAACTGGGGCGCCTCTTTGCTGAGAATGAACGCTGACTGTTAGACAAAAGCCGTCGACGTCGAAGAGTTAAGAACTACTGAAATACGTCTAGCGCCATCGAGTTTTGTCATCAGGCCAACTTATTTACTAGGTTGACTGAGACCCTTTTTATTTTTATTTTGTGACACCATTGAGAATCGAACTCGGAGATGGGGTCATCGATGTAGCCTCATCTGTGGCGCTCGGCTGCACTTCTGCTGCAGTCTCTTAGTAGTGAGGTTAGCAGGTAACATTAGTTAGCACACAGCATAAATGTGAAATGTGAGAATGCCAGCCCTGGTCTCCGCCATTACTTGTGGCATGTGGTCAATGTGTTTGGGACAAAAATTGTAAGATTAATGGAAACTTCGCGAAACAGACGCTGGCTTATATATTATAGTTCCATGAACCACTCAAGGGATAATTGGATGGTGTGGTGTGTGTCTTTACTACTTATTCTGGGTCACTCAAACACCTTGGGAATTGTCTTGTATAGTAATGAATTCAATGTTGTTTATTTCGATGTATAAGTTAATTGGCCGCGTGACCTTTACGACATTTTAAAATTTACATAAATACCCTCACGCCTTTTCCCTCTTTCGGGGTAAGCAGAAAAGACAGAGTGCTAGACTTTTCTATCTCGACAATTACATTTCTATGACTTTCTACGTTTCCTTCTATCAAAATATAATTCACTTGATCCAACCATACTTTGCTTGGTCTTTTCTTAAACGCCTTCCACTCACATTTGCACTATATATCTGTTTTATTGGTATTTCTTCATTCATTCGTTCCACATGTTTAACCATCTCAAAGTACGCTTCTTAATCTTACTTAACACATCAACCTTAAGTGAATGTTTATCCTTAACATTTCCTTTCCTGTGCTAAAAAAATCCGCCCATTCCGGTGCTGTGTATTCAATACACATGTAAAAATGAGTGATTTAAAATCAGAAAAATAAGAATATTCATAGCCAATCGCTTAAATTAATTAAATTTTAATTCGAAAGTGATAATGATTGAAATTTAATTGCTGAAAACATGAAAAAAAACATCGGATGACGTTCACAAAACGAGCGAAGCGACCACCTCGAACGAAAGCCTGCTGGCTACTGAGCGATAGAAGTGAGCGAACTGAGATTCTATTTCTGGCGTTCCCATATACCGAAGTAGAGTGAGAGTGAGACGTGAATAGCGTCGCTTCCTCACCCACAGCGGTTTTTTAGAATGAATATACCTACGTCACACACTGGCATACGTTCGTTTGTATTGGTGAATTTATTCCCGATTTTCACAAAATATCTCTGATGTGGCCGATAAGTGCTAATTGTTATTTATATTATTTTTTCATTCAATGAGTAAATGTATAACGGAGGAATACCTAAGATCTGAAGCCAGTATTTATTATATTTATAGAGATATTAAAATTTTTAGAAGCAATGTGTACTAGTTACACATCACAGGACATGAAGGGTTAATCACTTCATTCCGTATTTTGTCATACATTGTCACTCTATGTATTCTTCTCACTGCACGTGTTTCCATAGCATTTATTCTGCTCCTCTCAGTCTTTTTCCATGTTCACTTTTCACTACCAGTTGAAAGTTGGCATCAAAACACTATTGCTGAATATCAACTTTTAAAATTTATATCAAACTTAATTGGGTGGCGTCAAAAATTTTATCAGACTGTCCTTTCATTTTTTTCCTTTCTCCACAAAAACTCAACTACACTAACGTATAATTAAATTGAATTTTTTTTTTTCCAAACGTGCCAAAGCTCTTTTAACGTGGTGTTCTGTTCGTGGCTATTTTTGAAATCATACTCGCACACCATCACACTATTTTCCTGCTGTAGAAGAAGCGTGAACAGAGCGCCAGACTTTCCTATCTCGACACACATATTTCATATCTTCCACATTCATACACTTTCTCATAAAATTCCTATGATTTCTTTTTCATTTTACATTTCCTTCATCCATTCATTTAACGCACCCAAACCATCTCTCTTCTTCATCGTACTCAACACAATTTGCCCTACTGCGCCAATAGAAGTTTGACTTCAAAAATATTTTCGTTCACTTAGTTTAAGACATGGTCATGGATACGTATAATAACTACATTAACAAACATAGGGTCACACTGTCTCCCTGTCAGGGTAGGCAGATATAATAGAGTACCAGACTTTCCTATCACGACACACATCTTTCACTTCTTCTTCATCCACACACATACAGCATTAACATTTTTTTTTTATTTTTCTAAATTTCCTTTTTTCCATATATCATATACTTGATCCAACTATATTTTCCTTAGATTTCCTCTACTGCGTCTTCCACATTTACACTATATATTTATTTTACTATTTTTTTCTTAATTCGTTCGTTTCACGTGTCCAAACCATTTCAGAATCCTTTTATTCATCTTACTTGATAAATCACTATAATAATTATTCAACGAAAGCTGTTAGAAAAAAGTGCTTCAAAGCGATAAATTCGCCAGGTATATTTGAATGTAAGTGTACAAGTAAATAACACATTACTAATTGACCTTCGCAACCTAGGGTTACAATATACTGAAAATAGAAAGGATACATTGGTCCAGGCTGAAAGGGCATTACCGTAGAGCCTAAAGTTCATTAAAGGCTGTCGTGTAGTCATCAGAGATGAAAATGTCATTAAGGGATGCAATTATTTAAAATTTATTTTTCTCAATTTAAGGTTTATTTATTTGTAGTTATTTTATTTTATCCTTCAAAGTGGCTCCGTTTCATTTCGATACGCATTTGGGTTTTATATAAATAAAATTGTCGTTTTGTTGGAAGTAAAGTATAAAATTTGTGGAAATTTGGAAGAAGCCCCTAACCAATTTAGGGAACCCGAGTGGCCCGATATAATTTCAAGCTTGCGTAACTCAAGAATTGTTCTCCCAGGAGAGTTATCCCAAGTATGCAGATTTAATTTTATACAAAAAAGGATATACATTAAACATACGCCATACGACTTTCATTTTGGTTTACTTGTGATTCTAAGATATTTTAAAATATAAAAGTTTTAAAGAAGATCGATTGTCGATCTCCGTGGCCCAGATGGAAAGGTGTTTGCCTTCCAATCTAGAAATATGTAGAATTCGGTTTACATTTTATTAAAATGGTTCCAATCTAGTTATCACTTAACATAAACATCGCTTTTATACTTCGCTTTGATTGGTTGGGAAGAAGTTCCAAATGAAAACTGGCTCACCAGATAACACTATATAGAGATAAATTGTAGCGTTATTTCGTGCTTACATAACATCGCATCCTTTCCCTTACGCAGTAGGCAGTGAGAAAAGAACGCCAGACTTTCATATCTACTCTTCAACATTCGACTCTTATGATTTCTCTGACTTTTTCAGTTTCATTCCTTCAACATGTCATTCACTTGATCCAACTCTACTTTATTTGCTCTCCCTGTACCACGTCTCCCTAACATTTGCATTTCTTTTTGTTTTGTATTTTTTTATTAATTGGTTCTACATGCCCAAGCCATCTCGAATTACTCTTTTTCATCTAAATGATTTTCCACTTCATTGCGTATTCTATCATACATTGTCACTCCATATATACTTCTAAGTGCGTGATTTTCTTCAACATTTATTAGGCTATTTTTAGTCTTTTTTACTCAGATAATTTAAAGTTGGTACGAAAATACTGTTATTGGTGTCACAAAAACGGATTTTGATAAAATGAATTGAACAATATATCATTGTTTTTTTTTTAAAGGCAATTCACCCAAACTTGGATGATTTGTGCCATCAAATTAATGTAATTATGTGTTTACGAGTCAAAATACAATAATAAAACATTTTTTTCTTAAAAAATACAATTTTAGACAATTTCAGCTGAATAAGATTAAAAAATTTATCAAGTGGAAAAATTCCAGGAAGAAAGAAGAAACGCAACATTCATTGGGCGCGGCGAAGATACGGCTTTTAGTAAATCAAATATAGTATATCTCGCAAAAGACAACCGAAAAATACATGGTATATAGTTTTATCATCCAGTTTTAGGTATATCTAAACATGGCTGAAGAGATACCTAAGATTTAGCCAGTTTTATCATCCAGTTTTAGGTACATCTAAACATGACTGAAGATATAGTATAACTAAGATTGAGCCTGTTTTATCATCCAGTTTTAGGTACATCTAAACATGGCTGAAGATATACCTAAGATTGAGCCAGTTTTAGGTACTTCTAAACATGACTGAAGATATACCTAAGATTGAGCCAGTTTTATCATCCAGTTTTAGGTACATCTAAACATGACTGAAGATATACCTAAGAATGAACCAGTTTTATCATCCAGTTTTAGGTACATCTAAACATGACTGAAGATATACCTAAGATTGAGCCAGTTTTATCATCCAGTTTTAGGTACATCTAAACATGACTGAAGATATACCTAAGATTGAGCCAGTTTTATCATCCAGTTTTAGGTACATCTAAACATGGCTGAAGAGATACCTAAGATTGAGCCAGTTTTATTATCCAGTTTTAGGTACATCTAAATATGACTGAAGAGATACCTAAGATTGAGCCAGTTTTATCATCCAGTTTTAGGTACAACTAAACATGGCTGAAGAGATACCTAAGATTGAGCCATTTTTATTATCCAGTTTTAGGTACATCTAAACATGGCTGAAGAGATACCTAAGATTGAGCCATTTTTATTATCCAGTTTTAGGTACATCTAAACATGGTTGAAGAGATACCTAACATTGAGCCAGTTTTATCATGCAGTTTTAGGTACATCTAAACATGGTTGAAGAGATACCTAAGATTGAGCCAGGAAGATCAATAACACTCGTTTCAAACACTATCTGCACTTCATTTATTTGTATTTTATTTTTATTTTTCCTAGTTAAATCTTGATTGTTAAATTGATATTATTTATAGTTAAGGTATAACGACTTTGAAGGTTTAAAGACATTGTAATTTGCTTAGTCAAACAATGTTTATTCCTCTTTATATAACGGTATACCCTACCGGTTTCAAAGTTTTCACCACACCATCAGGGAAGCACCAACCAGATTTGTATATGTTCACCTGATTACGAGGTAAAAACCTTGAAACAAGTAGGATTATACCGTCATGTAAAGTGGAATAAATAGTGAATAAATAAATTACAATATATACAGATTTATTCTTATAACTGTTATATTTTATCGTGATTTTATCAAAAGTTTATTTAGTATTATACTTTTTCACTCTCTTCCTTTGTCTCAAAATATCATATTGTACTGTAATAAACCTTTTGTATTTTAGACTATTACACTTTCGTTGCGTATAGTCCAACCTAGTTGACTTATTTCCATTTGTCAATATCTTCAAATTAACCAGGAAGATTATTGATCTTTGACGTTAAGTTGAAAATTTTCATTGAATATTTTCTAATCGTAGTGGACCAAGTACAAGTAAAACCACGGAAAGTGAAACCGCAAATAAGGGAGGATTACTGTATATCAAAACTGTTATCTAGTAGAGCAATGATATCTAAAATGGCGATGCTGACGTGAAACCTCTGTATTGACGACCCGCCAGTGGAATGCTTTTATTGATTTTCAATTAATTAGTTTGGTTAAACACAGACAGGTGATAAAATGAACAAAAACTAATGAAAGCAAACATGACCGATAGCCAATTAGCGAATTTATGAGTGTATTGCTCCCCCTTATAGGTCCCGTCAAATATCAATCGCTAAATCAACTAGATTTTATATTCATTTATCAAAAGTTTTTGCATTCACTCTGTGGAACTCTTTACCAGGCATCTTACTAAAAATGGAAGGAGAAAATAATTCATTGATAAATATTAAATTATTATTTTAAAAGTTACATGAAAATGTGTCGTGCGGATTTATTGCTTTAAAATAATTTCTTCCAACCAACAAATTTTTGTTTCATAATTATTGAAGGTATACATATACACAGCTGTCTTAAACTTAATAATTGGAAACATAATTATTGAAGATATACATAATATACACGGCTGTCTTAAACTTAATAAATGGAAACATAATTATTGAAGATATACATAATATACACGGCTGTCTTAAACTTAATAAATGGAAACATAATTATTGAAGATATACATAATATACATGGCTGTCTTAAACTTAATAAATGGAAACATAATTATTGAAAATATACATAATATACACGGCTGTCTTAAACTTAATAAATGGAAACATAATTATTGAAGATATACATAATATACATGGCTGTCTTAAACTTAATAAATGGAAACATAATTATTGAAGTTATACATAATATACACGGCTGTCTTAAACTTAATAAATGGAAACATAATTATTGAAGATATACATAATATACACGGCTGTCTTAAACAATAAATGGAAACATAATTATTGAAGATATACATAATATACATGGCTGTCTTAAACTTAATAAATGGAAACATAATTATTGAAAATATACATAATATACACGGCTGTCTTAAACTTAATAAATGGAAACATAATTATTGAAGATATACATAATATACACGGCTGTCTTAAACTTAATAAATGGAAACATAATTATTGAAGATATACATAATATACACGGCTGTCTTAAACTTAATAAATGGAAACATAATTATTGAAGATATACATAATATACACGGCTGTCTTAAACTTAATAAATGGAAACATAATTATTGAAGATATACATAATATACACGGCTGTCTTAAACTTAATAAATGGAAACATAATTATTGAAGATATACATAATATACACGGCTGTCTTAAACTTAATAAATGGAAACATAATTATTTAAGATATACACGGCTGTTTTAAACTTAATAAATGGAAACATAATTATTGAAGATATACATAATATACACGGCTGTCTTAAACAATAAATGGAAACATAATTATTGAAGATATACATAATATACATGGCTGTCTTAAACTTAATAAATGGAAACATAATTATTGAAGATATACATAATATACACGGCTGTCTTAAACTTAATAAATGGAAACATAATTATTGAAGATATACATAATATACACGGCTGTCTTAAACTTAATAAATGGAAACATAATTATTGAAGATATACATAATATACACGGCTGTCTTAAACTTAATAAATGGAAACATAATTATTTTATGTCAGACTTTTCCCTTCTTTTGAAAAAAAAACTTGATAATCGTGATTAACGAATTTTTTTAATTTTTTTTAATTTACTTAAAAACACGTTTTTTATCGGTTCTAGTTGACATACAACTATGATCAATGAACGTGGCATCACGCTCTAACGGATTTTTTTTAGAAATTAGTGGTACATATCCATAAGAATGAAGTATATTAGATTGAACCAGGAAGATAAATTAGTGGTACATATCCACAAGAATGAAGTATATTAGATTGAACCAGGAAGATAAATTAGTGTTACATATCCATAAGAATGAAGTATATTAGATTGAACCATGAAGATAAATTAGTGTTACATATCCATAAGAATGAAGTATATGAGATTGAACCAGGAAGATATATAATATTCGTTTCAAAAACGATCTGCGCAGCGTTTATAAATATTTGATTTTTCTTTTTCAGATATCAACTTAAGTTGTTTAATTTATATTAATTGTAGTTATGTTATGGCATTAACACTGTGGATGTTTAAAGACATTGTTATTAGTTTAGTCAAACATGTTTATTTATTGTAATTTATTTTCAACAAACACTGTTTATTCCACTTTTTTTTGTGTAAAAAAGTGGAATAAACAGTGTTTGTTGAAAATAAATTACAATGTCTTTAAACCTCCACAACGTTAATGCCTTAACTATAAACAACATGTTTATTTAACTTTATATAACGGTAAAACTCTACCTGTTTCAAAGTTGTCACCTCATCATCAAGGAAGTACAAACAAGATTTGTTTATGTTCCCCTGATGATGAAGTAAAACCCTTGAAATCAGGAGGTTTATACCGTTATGTAAAGCGGAATAAACAGTGACTAAATAAATTACAATATATGCAGATTTATATTTGCGCGATTTCCAAGATAATGGGACAGGTGTCAAAATGAGTAAAAAAATGCATATAGACTTCTGTATGCTAATGACATGGTAATGTATGCTGAAAATGAAAGCGATTTAAGAAGGATGTCTGGTTACAGGTTTTGTACCGGACGTATGTCGTACGTACAGGTTTGAAAATTAAAATAGTGAAGTTGAAGGTGATGGTAATAGAGGTATGATATGTATGAGTTAACCCAGAGAAACTGGATTATGTTGATGATTTCTGTCATCTGAACAGTATGTTCACATGAAATGGACGAGTTGAGAGGAATATTGAAAGAAGTACTTTATTTACATATCTACCAGCAACTCCAGATATAATAACTAACGAACCCACGACATTGGAGGAGAGTGAAATTAGACAAGGAATGAAAAGATTCAAAAAGAAAAGCTCCTGGAAGTGATAATATACCAAACGAACTCATAAAATATGGCGGCGAAGAACTAGCGAAAAGGTTCCGTAAACTTAACAACTTGATCCTTGAAACTACAACAATACCAGATGAATGGAGGGCCAGTATAATAATTCCCATCTTCAAAAAAGGACAAAAATCTGATACTGGTAACTACAGAGGAATATCTCTTTTAAGCGCATTTCTCAAGCTCTTCACCAACATCCTAAGAGTAAAATAAGAACAACAAATTGAAAATAGAGATGATCAACAACAATTCCGAAGAAACAGATCTACTACATATGCTATATTTATACTGCGGCAAATTAAAGAAAAGTCTTTGGAATACAACAAGACTGCTTACCTTGCTTTTATCGATCTGACCAAGGCTTTTGATAGAATCCAACTAAAAGATGTAATAAGCATTTTGCTCGAAAGGGACGTGTCACCCTCCATCGCCAAAACTATTAGAGACTTAAACCTAAATAGCTCCACAAGAATTCGCGTAGACGGAGAACTCTCTAATGACGTTCCAACACCAACCGGAGTAAGACAGGAGATAGTTTAAGCCCATTTCTATTTAACTCGCTTATGGATAAAATTATAGAAGAAGTTGCCAACCTTAACCAGGGATACAAGATGGGCGACAATATGCTTAACATCATATGCTTTGCTGACGATGCCACCATCATAGCCGAATCAGAGGAAGGCCTGCAAAAAATGCTACATCGATTCCACACTGTTCCCAAAAAATACAACATGTCTATCTCCATCAGCAAGACTAAATGCATGACTCTAGCCAGAGAGCAAGCTGGATGCAGTGTGGCGATCGACGACACACCGATTGAACAAGTAACAAAATTGAAATACTTGGGTGCTAGCATAATATGCAATAATGACCTCTATGGCGAAGTGCTTGAACAATCACAAAAGGCCGCAGCTATTTCCGGATGTTTAAAGAACACTATCTGGAAAAACATGCATATGAACATCCAAAGCAAGCCGACACTGTCAGAACCAAAAATCTCCTTCCAACCAGCGAAATGAAGGTACTCAGGAGTATCGCTGGCAAAATCCTTAGTGATAGAGTGCGAAACACAGAAATCTGAAGGTCGTGCAAAGTTGAAGATATTATCAGATGGGGACGACAGAGAAGAAGGTTCTGGAACGAACACGTATCCAGAATGGCGGAACCATGAGCCGTAAGAATGGCCAGGGACAGTATCCTTCAAGCAAGCAGACCTCCAGGACGACCTCCCAAAAGACGGAAAGACAGCTGGCAGTTGACGTCGCAAGAGACAAACAATGATGCAGGCCCATAACAGGCCTAAAATAAAATGAAGAAGAAGACTTTATTTATTATACACCAGCCGCGCTATATCAAAAGTATCAAACATTACAACACCATATAGTGTGTAGTAACCTTAACGAATAAAAGTGAAACCTGGATTTGGCAGAAGGGTAAAAGAATGATTAATATTGTAGAGATGCGTATACTAAGAAAAAAATGTAGTGTGTCAATGTATGAAATAAGGAAGGACGAAGACATAAAAACGAATGTATGGATACAATTAATGTTTTGATTAAGATGAAGAAAGAAACTTTACGATAGTTTGGACATTCGTAGTGAAAAAGCGACGAAAGAATAACAAAGCGAGTGTACAAGTCAAAAGTGTACGGTGCATGTGTAAGGGTGTAAGTACTAGACCGAGAAAAACATGGTTGAATCTTATGGATGACTTTGAAAGAATAAAACATTTTGGAGATCTGTTCTCTTTACCTATCCCGCAAGGGACATGGCCCAAACTCGTTCGAGGAGTGGTGAGTTGTCCAGCATTACTACAAATACTAGCGTTATATATTCCTAACAATTACACTAGACTGCGCCGGCAAGAACTGTTCTCAATAACATACGCAAGAACAGGTCTTCTAGCCGCTATGCCTGTTGGAAGGGCCTTAACTCTTCTGAACGGGACTGCTTCGGATATTGACATATTTCATATCACATTATCAAAAGCAAAAGTAAATTTTCTTCTTAGATTGAGCGCGTTAGAAAGCACTCATCAACATACTTAAGTGACTGTGAATATATGTGTATCATATGTTTGTATGTATATACTCGTATGTATGCATTATTTTTTATTTTATATAATTTTGAATTTTTTTTTCTATATAATTTTCCTTTTTTTTTATTTCTTGTGTTTTTCAAAGTAATTAAGGACTAAGCCTGTTTTGAAAAAAATAAATAAATAAATAAAAGTGATATATGTGAATCTAACTGAATTGCTTTCTCAAGTGAAAAACATAAACCAGGAATCTCAATATTTTGCACATTTTACCACTTAACAAAGAAGCTGTAAATTGACGAAATCGAGAAGGTACTCGTACATACTTATATATCATATACTCGTATAATATACATAATTTTCTTGGAACTGTTTTGACTCGTATAACTGATAAACAGACAAAATTGAATTCCTTATCCAGAATAGTATGAAACTCGTAGGATCCCGGAAGAAATTCCTCATATCCAAGCTTTTACGGTTTCTATAAGCTTTTGTGGGAACACAATCAAACCGTTCTTTGAAGTGAAATCGCGCAGTAAATACAAACTTTACTTTGATAGGTGATTCTCTTCAACAGAAGCGCTCAGATCAAAGAAGTTACATGAATGCCAAATTTAGTGCGTAACTGTATTAAAAATATATAAACCTGCTGTACATTTTTGATAAAAATCCGTCTTTCCTTGGTAAATTTACAACAGTTTCTTACTAAATATTATATTTTATCTGAATATATGCAGATATGTGGAATATCTGAACTTATTCCTATACTTATACTCAAGTTATAAATATACTGGTTTTGTAATATTTTTAATGGTGGACTCAAGTCTCCAATCGGAGAATCGTGGAGGAGATTTCACTCTCTAAACGGCATTATATAAATTGAGTGGCATAGAGCTTTAGGGACGGTTGTCTCGAAATGGGAGATGATGAGGATGAGCGTCGTTTAAATAAAACTCGTAGTTTGTAATCCGAATATGGAATGGTTATTTATTGTTACACGTCTCATATTTATATCATTTTGAATGTGTGTAGAAAGGCGCAGAAGATATGTCGCTGTCTCGTTCTCGCTAAACAATATTTATTGTTACACGTCCCGTATTTATATGATTTTGAATGTGTGTAGAAAGGCGCAGAAGATATGTCGCTGTCTCGTTCTCGCTAAACAATAACAAGCGGCTCGCGCTGTGATCACAGGGAGTAAGGATCGCTACAGAGCCAAACCAGCATATCCAACAAAACAAAAATGAGCGTGTTAAAATTTGAGTCACATAACGTTTATTTACAAGTCAGAAGTGCATATACTTCAAAATTCTAAATGGTACTACTGCGACCATCTATCATTTTTTTGGTAAAGCGATTTTCGTAATATACTTTTATGCCAAATTTGCCTATCAAACAAAAAAACTTTAGTCATCAAATAATCTTGTCATCATATTAAATTCATTTTATTAATTTTATTGCAGTAGCTTTAAAATGTATCTGTTCAATGAACAAAAAACATTAATTACACAACATTTGATTTATAATAACCCATAGACCCATAGCTCCATTATATTATTTCAACATATTCGTTGTATAGGCTGGTTTGGCACTTCGCCACTCAATTGTCCTTGCATCATTATTATAAACAAACGGGATGAAATTAATAGTCCACAATCGGGCATGGGAACTTTTCAACTTCAATTTTATCCCATCGCCCTTGTTTTTTGCGGCCATCTGAATCAATCCGCATATTTCATTTTGTGGCACTGCGATGATAGTTGAACCAATAATTTCCGAACCAATCTCTACTTTACATCGGTTCATTTTCGGACAGATTGAATAATCCGATCTAATGGCGTCTAAGGGTAGTATTGCTGTGTTTTCTGTGTAAGTACTCGTATTACCAACTTGCTAGGCTCTTTGAACTCCAGACTTTAAGTCGCTGTATAAAAATATATATATATTTTTTTATTTATTTAACACTTTTATTGTAAATACAATCTGGCAGGCTTATTGTCAGGAGGTAATCTCTTCCAACCAACCAGACAAAAAGTAAATGAAGCAAGTTACGTGGTTGCATAAATTATTCAAATGACTATCCATCCCCACGAAATCCATAAACACATACGTGAACATATGCCCACGAACCCCACAAAGACGGACAATCACCCGAACATTATTTTTCATATAAAGTGAGATATCATCAATCATAAGAAAAGGAAGGGGTGATGGAGAGGAAAGGAAAAGAAAAATCAGGAATGAAACACGTTATTTTACTGACTAGAAATTAAAAGTTTTTTCAGTCGCTTCTTAATGCATGCCAAGGACGGAGCGAGTCTTATATTGGTTTGTAACTGATTCTAGAGTCTCACTGCATGTACAGTTAAGGACGACGAAAGAAAGATGAGTGGTGAACTGGAAAGGCCAATAGACAATCTCTGTTTGAGTTTAGCGCTAATCCATGATTGGAAAGACGCTGAAAATTTTCTGTGAAATATACATTGTGCTGCGGCTCGTTTTCTTTCTCCCGTTAAGTCAAACCTTAAGCTCGTTATCAATACTATTATTTTCACTCTCAAATGTGTTGCCATCGGAAGGAAAAGTTTTAGCAATTGGTTTTTCGTTACTATGTTGTCTTTTCTAGTTTGAATGGTATTTTGTAAGTAGTAAAAGAAGCTTCTGGAGTTGAGAAACCCTGCATCAACATGTATGAATGTTTTAATTCTGCAAAGCAACTTGCATCTCGTTCTACTAATGAGGCCATGTGTTTTCTATATCTCAATATCTATGCATAAAATTCCAACAAAATTCTCAAAAAATCCAATATTTGCTCTATGATGCGTTATTCCACTAAAAACAAATCTGAGTTATTTACCTCTATAAAATAAGTCTTCGACAATTACGTAAGTCTGTTTGGTGAAGTTTGGTAATATTTTGTGGTATACATATTCGTTCTACTAATGAGGCCATGTGTTTTCTATACCTATCTCAATATCTATCCATAAAATTCTCACAAAACTCTCAAAAAATCCAATATTTGTTCTATGTATGCGTTATTCCACTAAAAACAAATCTGAGTTCTTTACCTCTATAAAATAAGTCTTTGACAATTACGTTAGTCTGTTTGGTGAAGTTTGGTAATATTTTGTGGTATACATACATAACATATATTGAACTTAAATATACATATAATTATTTAATAATTTTTAAACAATGACTGTAATTTATTGTTACTACTGCTTTTTGTATCTTCATGTTAGTTTAAGATAAAGTTTTGTATTATTTGTCAATAATTTTAACTACTTTACAACCTGTGACATGTTCGTTTGTATATAAAGACACTGTTGTGTCGTTAATTAAATAAATAAATAAATTATAAAAGTAGCAAAAAAGGTATGGAAAGTTTAAGAAGACTTTAAAAACCGTAGTAGCATTATATTAATAAAATTTTGAAATACGGACTTTTGAAAGTCTTTTATATTGTAACAGGATTTGCATGGCAAAGTGTAGGTGAAAGGGGAAAAGCATGACAAAGTGTAGGGGAAATTAAATAATTAAATAAATAAATAAATATAACAGGGGATGAATACTGTGTCGAGATAGAAAAATCAAGCACTCTGTTCTCTGCGTAGCCCAACAGGAGGGTCGCGTATTGGTATATATGTGTATGTTAATTCCTAATGAAGTTGGGAAAAGGGATGAATAAAATTGGGAGTAGAGATCAGAGTTATACTCCAATGAAAGCATAAAAAAGGTGAAATAGAAAAGGGTGAAAAATAAGAATGAAAGCATTATAGGACCTAAATGGAAAAAGGAGCCAAAGGAAAAGAGGGCATAAATTAAAGTGCGTGTATAAAAACACCATCAAAAAGAGTTTGTGGTTAACACACAAGACTTTAATCTTGCCAGTAAATTTGTTGTGTTCGTATATACTTACAATATGGAGGCTTCGCTTGCGCAAAAATGAAATGTCTTTTGAATGGGAAATTCCTTTGTATTAAGGAGATAAAATAGAATTTTGTGCCGCACATGTAACAATTTCTAATTCTTCTCACAGAGAACATTCTTTGCCCTTTGTCACGGTTCTTTTTTGTACGCACGAAACTCGAGAAAACTTTGTCTGCGACTCTTTCCCCTTTCCCCTTAGTTCAAACAAGGGATTTATTTGGTTAAATTTGATGCTTTTGATTAAATTCTCCGAATTCACCCTCGATTATCTTTGGGTGTTGTTGAAGACGGCTTCATTTTACGAGTATTTGTTTGAATGTGTTTTAATGTTTCTGACGTTTTTTGCTCTAGATTATATAGACTAAGCAATATTTTTTTATGATTTTTAATTTCATTGTGTTTAATTTTATTAGGTGTTAACATAAGTTGTTTCCGTTTTTTTTTTTTTTCAATTTAAAAATGAGCACAAAAAGTAAAACAAAATGGTAAAGGTTATATGTCATTCGAAAGAAAATTTTCTGTTCTACAAGACATTGTATTTGCTTTTACGTTACATATATTATTTTATTTAATTACAAGCCTTCAAAATGGAATGTCAAGTAGACGAAAGTGAGCATTTTCGACATCTTCTTCTGTTCGCGTTCAATCGAGATAATAAAGCTGCCAAAGCTGCTCGCGATATTTGCAAAGTGTACGGTAAAGATGCTATGAATGAAAGGACAGCTCGTCGATGGTTTTTGCGTTTCAAATACGATAATTTTTACCTGAAAGACATGGAGCGTTCCGGACGACCAGTGGACTTCGATGAAGACCGCTTAAACCATAATATTCATTAAGATCCCCTTCAAACATTTTTCATCACCATTTTTAATAATAACGTAAAAGCAAACACAATGTCTCGTAGAACAGAAAATTTTCTTTTGAATGACATATAACATTTACCGTTTGGTTTTACTTTTGGTGCTCATTTTTAAATTGAAAAAAAAAAACGAACACAACTTATGTTTACACCTAATACGTAAAATTTTTCAAAGATTATGTGACTTTCATTAAATTTTTTTTAATTAAATGATCAAAATCACTTTTAAGTTAATTCCGATAATTTTATTTGTTGAGGTTAAAGTTGTCGCTTGTATTGTTGTTTATACTAACATATATATTATCATCATGTTTTATCCTTTTTGTCATGTCCTTGTGTAAAAAAAGTGATTATTAGAGGATATTTTCCACTGTAGACCAAACCTGGCGTCACGAAACATCTTTTTTTTTAACATGTTTTACAGAATTACAAAAATGTGTCAAAACGAAAATCAGATATCATCTGTCAAATATATTCCTTTTTAAATTTTAATTCGTTTCTAAAATGCAGTGTGTTTTTATGGATATGTGGAGGACATTGTGAAAAAAGGCTTTGTATTGATTTCTCCAAAATGATGAAGTATACAAAGGGTTGACTCAAGTGATAAATACTTATAATTAAGCCTTACTAACTTATCAAGTTCGTGAGATTTTTAACAGATGTATTCATTAATTAATCAGGAATCGGTAATAAGTAACAATCTATTTTTCATCTTTATATGCCCTCAGTAAGATACAGGTAAAATCCTAGTTTATTGAAGATATGACAAATAAAAAGCAACTAATCCACATTCATAAAAATTGAGTTTCCACTTTAAATTATCTCTTTTTTTGATATTTTATTGTTTTTCATGTTATGTATTGGGTGTTAACGTAAGTTGCGTCCGTTTTTTTCAAATTTAAAAATGAGCACCAAAAATAAAACAAAATGGTAAAGATTATACGTCATTCAAAAGAAAATTTTCTGTTCTACAAGATATTGTGTTTGTTTTTACGTTACATATATTATTTTATTTGATTACAAGCCTTCAAAATGGAATGTCAAGTAAACGAAAGTGATTATTTTCGACACCTCCTTCAACGTTCGACAATTGATTTTTGTTGTTCAAAACATGTGGAACCCAAGCGCCGAACTTCTGGACTTTTCCCATTGATTTAAGATGACGGTATACAGTCATGTGACTATAATTCATCTGCTCGACCATTTCTACGGTTGTTTGAATGAGATCTTCATGAATAATATGTTTTGAGTGGTCCTCATCGAAGTCCACTGGTCGTCCGCAACGCTCCATGTCTTTCAGGTCGAAATTACCGTCTTTGAAACGTAAAAACCATCGATGAGCTGTCCTTTCATTCATAACATGTTCACCGTACTCTTTGCAAATATCACGAGCAGCTTTGGCAGCTTTATTCTCTCGATCGAACGCGAACAGAAGGAGATGTCGAAAATGCTCACTTTCGTCTACTTGACATTCCATTCTGAAGGCTTGTAATCAAATAAAATAATATATGTAACGTAAAAACAAACACAATATCTTGTAGAGCAGAAAATTTTCTTTCGAATTATGTATCACCTTTACCATTTTGTTTCACTTTTGGTGCTCATTTTTAAATTTGAAAAAAAAAACGGACACAACTTATGTTAACACCTAATACGAGTACATACAATAATTTATCATGTAAATAAAACATGGAGATATGAACAAATTGTATTGTTGTATAATACGATAATTTATCATGTAAATAAAACATGGAGATATGAACAAATTGTATTGTTGTATAATATTATTTCGTCATATAAACATAACCTGTTAGATTTATTGCAATGGTGCACTATATTCTAATCAACCAGAAAGTAATTTAAGCCATTAAGTGATAACCTATTAAAAAAAGTATGTTACCACCAAAAATGGAACTTGCAACTCTTGGACTGTAAGACAGATGTCATACCAAAGAGTGTACGAAGGTTGTTTTAGTGTAACGTAAAACCGTTTATTAAAAGGCTTAAGCAAAAAAATGAGTAAAGCACCTCACGCGCAAAGTCCCCGCCCGAGACAGCCTCCTGAATAAGCTGCTTAGACTTCCAACGACTCAATTTCCGTTCTGTGTCCTGTCCTGTATCCCTTAAGGTAGCGCTTGGCGCAGGCTATTACCGTTCTGATCAGTTGTCAAATTTTTATACTTTTCAAAAGAACGTTAAACGATTAAAAACTACATCTTATAGCTTAACTCTTGAACTTTGTATCAATATTTTCAATCAAAAGAATTTCGATACAAAATTTTCTAAGAAAGTTTGTTCTTGGAGGTGATACGAATATTACGTTTTTCAATCAAAACCGTTTTAGATAATATTTTACAAAAATGATATTTAAGACTTATTCTTTTTTTTTCAATAACAAAACATAATAAAAAAATTAACAAGATATGTATTATTACTTATAAATGTAATATACTACATTTTTTTCTGAATATAGTTCTATATACACACTAAATGGTCCCGCCGCCCCCTCTTATCTCGCCGAAAATTTTCAGCGTCTTTCCAATCATGGATTAGCGCTACGCTCAAAAAGAGATTATCTATTGGCCTTTCCAGTTCACCGCTTCTCTTTTTTTACGTCGTCTTTTACTGTCCATGCAGTGAGACTCTGGAATCAGTTACAAACTAATATAAGACTCGCTACGTCCTTGGCATGCATTAAGAAGCGACTGAAAAAACTCTTAATTTCTAGTCAGAGTTTCGTGTTTCATTCCTGATTGTAACGTGTTTCATTCCGGATTTTTCTTTTCCTTTCCTCTTCTCCATCCCTTCATTTCCTTTTGATTGATGATATCTGAATTCATATGAAAAATAATGTTCGGGTGATTGTCCGTCTTTGTGGGGTTCGTTGGCATGTGCTCACGTATTTTTACTTGCTAAAGAGGAATCTGTTCACCCTGTTACTTTTCACGGGAAAAGCATAAAGTGAGCCGAAATCTCCGAGTACCGAGCAGTAACTATCCACCTATTCTACAGTAGTTGTACGGTGCTATACAAAGTGGTCCTTCGAGCCGGATCTGCTGCATTTACTGTGATATACAGGTGTATTCCCTGAAATGAAGAAAATTGTTCATGCTGTGTCAGTTTTAAAGTCTGGCGATTAATCAACAATCCATAACTATCGTCCAACAAGTATTTTATGTTGCTTCGGAATAAAAATCCATTGTGTACGAGTATGTCCACGTCTTCAACCAGTTTAAGTCTTGTTGTTTGAATCCTAAACAGTACAATTTTGTGCCTGGTCACTCTGTTACGTCTAATTTACTCATTTAACGTGACTTGTTGTGTATATTGCTGTATATATTGATTTTCTTAAGGCTTGTTGTTCGCGATATTCATTAATAATATTTTGAATGTTTAAATGTACTC
This sequence comes from Odontocerum albicorne, assembly GCA_949825065.1. NCBI lineage: Eukaryota > Metazoa > Arthropoda > Insecta > Trichoptera > Odontoceridae > Odontocerum > Odontocerum albicorne. Next base: position 48,076,858 of record OX463845.1, on the reverse strand, counting down.
GCATTTGATTTATGCCGATGATGTTAATGTATGTTAGTTAGTGTCATAAAATTGATATCTGCATAAACATTAGTCAATGTTAAAAAAATCCATTTACACGCAACTGTCTCAATGTTTTTCGAAAATAAATAAATACTCAGTGGTCAACTTATGGAAATCGTTAATATTTTATGCAATCTTGGTGTCAATTGTGACTCTTGTCTAACAATTAAAGAAGTCCTTTAAATTGCTGGTAATGCTAATAGCCGCAACCACAACCTTCCAATCTTTATACTCAACTTATGTTAGATCTATTTATTTTGTAATATTTTTAATGTGTAAGTAATAATGGGTTCGAGACCCGAGTTAGAATGTGTAAGTAATAATGGGTTCGAGACCCGAGTTAGAATGTGTAAGTAATAATGGGTTCGAGACCCGAGTTAGAATGTGTAAGCAATAATGGGTTCGAGACCCGAGCTAGAATGTGTAAGTAATAATGGGTTCGAGACCCGAGTTAGAATGCCCTTGACAATCTGTTATTTAAACGGGGGTATATAAATTGTCATTATACTTTTGTTTCTGTTTTAATTCTGATGATTGTGTGCGGTATATTATGGGATGAACAGGTTTGGTCATTCTGGAGTGATGGTGTGTGAAGAGTTTGATTCCGCATGATGTTTCCAGTTGTAATTGAGTGTCACTGTTTGTCAGGTTGATGAGAACGTGCAACGGGGTTTTGTTCTTGTGTAATCAAAATTCGGAAAGAAGTATCGATTTATTTATTCATGCTAAATATCCTCAGTGAGATACAGGCAAAAGCCTAGTTTACTGGGGATACGACAAAGGAAAGGCGACAAACCCAGATCCATTAAAATAATGTATGTTCAAATTAAATTACCTGTTGTTTTTTCGCAAATTATGTATATTTCTTGTCATATGTAGTAATAATAATAATAATAATAATAATATTAATAATAATAATAAAAATAATATTGTTATTTTTATTTCGATGGAAGAAATTTGTCTACAGGTGAATGCTATCCCATCAATATTGACCATCTTAGTAGACCAGGCGCTAGAAGGAATTTAGTGCGCATAATATGAAGACCGCATTTTCTCAATTGATATAGATTTAAGAAAGCTCAAAGATTAAAAGTCTGAATGGTGCCAGCTCATTTTATGGTCCGTTTGGTTACCACCCCCCTTCTGAAGTAATGTCTTGAGCGCGTGCTGTAGGGCCTTAAATATTTATTTTGAACGACAGTTATTAGTTTTTTAAATGAAAATTAGTAATTATAAGTATTTACATTAAATAACAACAAAGGTAACCAAACGGACCATAAAATGAACAGGCACCCTTCAGACTATTAATTTTTAGGCTCTTCTAAACCTATATCAATTAAGAAAATTCGGTCTTCATATTTTGCGCATTCGCCTGGTCTTAAGTCTCAGAAATTGAATAGAGAATATTAAAGATAAGGTAGAGAGAGAAATATGAGAAATAAAAATGTATCTTTAGACTGAATTTTTTTAAGTCACATTAATCTCTATTAAAATAAAACCGTGGATTAAATTTATCACCCTGTAAAATAAGCCACTGTTATTTTTACCCTAATTTCTCAGATCACAGAACTCTGAATAATCTATCCGACATACCAATTTTCTAAGAAAAATGTACCGATGTAGGATTGCTGTCCCGGAATAAAATTCGGTAAGTGTGTTTCAGGAATATGTCAATAAAAAAAAATATTATTTTAGATAATTGAATTAAAACCTAAAATCCGATCTCGATAATTGTCACACCCACGCCATATAAAGACAATATCTATATTGACTATGCTATAAAAAATAGAGTGAATTGTGTGCACTGAGAAGAATATATGGAGTAAACATGTATGACAGAATACGGAATGAAATGATTAGGAATGAATGTGAACTTGAGGCTGACGTGTTGAGTAAGGTGAAGAAGAGCACTCTGAGATTGTTTGGGCATATAGATCGAATGATTTGATGGGGTATTCTCATTTGTTTTTTTTTTAAATCGATGTTTTTTTCTGTTTTTTTTTCTATAATCCTTTTTGTATAATTTCCAGTAAAAATGCTAAAAAAATCTTGAAAATTCGAAAAGTTATAAGGGTGTATAGTCGAGCGCGCCGGACGAAAAATTACCTTAGCTTCGCAGCTGTCGGGTCGTCTATTGTTATGGCAGTAACCTTATTTTTCAAGAATTCTCGTCCAATAGGGTTTCTTGGAATGATGTATTGATATTTAGTTTATCGTGTAGAAGTGTAAAGGAGGGATTTTTGAACAAACGTATATGGCCCTGACATCGCTGATTAACTGTAAGTTGAAAAACTTTACTTTAATTCGTGTAAAAATCGCACTTGAAATTTAAACGCGTTAATGCATAATGAACCCACTCCATGTACGGGCGGTCTTACTTCTGACTTAATAACAAGAAAAAAAATATATTTTTTTGTCATAAAATTTTATGAAAATGTTCTTAAAACATAAATAAATATGTTTAAAAAAAACAACAATTTAAAAAAATTATTCGGTCACTGAAAAAATATCATTAAAATCGTCGATTTTTCGGCCCATGAAATGAGAACACCCCCTTAAGAAAGACTAACAATGCAAACATTTAGTATAAATATGAGTGGAATGCAAAGAAGAGGAAGACCAAAAAAAGTATAGTTAGATCAAATTAATGATATTTTGAAAGAAGAAAACGTAAAAAGTCAAAGAACTCGTATGATAGTCCAATGACAAGATAATATTCCACAACAGTATTTTGGATTAGAGTGAAACGTGGGTCTGGAAAAAGGTTGAGAATAGCCAAATGAATGCTGGAGATATGCATGCTTTGAGATAAACATATGGAGTGATAATGTTTGACGAAATACTGAATAAAGTGATTAGATATATAAGTTTCATATAATCAAAAATCGGAAAGAAGTATCGATCTATTTTTTCATGCTATATGTCCTCAGTGAGATACAGACAACAGCCTAGTTTACTGGGGACACGACAAATGAAAGGCAACAAATCCAGATCCATTAAAATGGTGCGTCGAAATTAAATCACCTGTTGTTTTTTTTTCACAAATGATGTACAAGTATATTGGCATGCTGAAGCGACTGAAAAACCTTTTAATTTCTAGTCAGTAAAATAACGTGTTTCATTCCTGATTTTTATTTTCCTTTCCTCTCCACCATCCCTTTCTTTCCTTTTGATTGATGATATCTCACTTTATATGAAAAAGAATGTTCGGGTGATTGTCCGTCTTTGTGGGGTTAGTGGGCATGGGCTCACGTATATGTTTATTGATTTCGTGGGGATGGATAGTCATTTGAATGATTTATGCGCCCACGTAACTTGCTTAATTTACTTTTGTCTGGTTGGTTGGAAGAAATTGCCGCCTGGCAATAAACCCGCCAGATTGTATTTGCAATAAAAGTGTTAAATTAATAATAAATATATTTCTTGTCATGTGTAAAATAAATAAATAAAATAAAATATGAATGTGAAGCGTGAGACTAATGTTTTGAGTAAGATAAATAAGAACACGCAGAGTGGACATAAGGAACAAATGAATGAATAATGTGCAAATAGTAGAAATGTGAGTGAAAGGTGTGTGAGAGGAAGACCAGGGAAAGTAAAGTTATATCAGATGAATGGTATTGTGAAAGAAGGAAAAGTAGTAAGTCAGAAAACTCGTAGTTAATTGTGTTGAAGTGGAGGATGCAAAGAATGGTCGTCAAGATAGGGAAGTCTGGCGCTCTGATATTTTTACTACTTCGATAGGGAAATAGTATTATTTTGTGTATGTATCATCCAAGGCAAAATAGAGGATCGAAGAGGTGTTGGCAGGAGGCAAATCTCCTGGTTCCGCAATATACGTGATTGGACTGGTATAAGGAGCGTTGGGGACAAAGATGCCTACTCTCAGGTGATATTCAACGTTGGGAGCACCTGACATGACACTGGGAAGAAGAAGTGTATATGTATGAAAAATTAGTTCATATGCAAATGGAATTTGAGCTGCTTAACCCCCTTTATTCAAAGTTCGTGACAAGACGTATCAGTATAACCTTACTAATCAAGATCATTAATAATAGCGGGTTCGAGTCCCAAGTTGGAGCGCCTTTAAGGAGAGTTTGCTCTCTAAACGTTACAATGTAAATTGTCCTTTTATTTATAAGGTGTGAACGAGATGCAAGTTGCTTTGCAGAATTAAAACCTTCATACATGTTGATGCAGGGTTACTCAACTCCAGAGGCAAAGTATTGTCGTTAATGTTTTGTTTATATTACGTTATTTATATTAATAAAGGAGATCACAAAGTTAGTAGCTATTTCTAAATATTGTTGTGATATTCTAGCAAATAATGTATACTTATATTAAAAATATCTAAATTGTTGCAAAACTCGTTTTCAAGTCTTTCCATACGAATTATAGAGGATTTGACTTTATAGCAATTTTCGGTATAAAAGGGATAGAGCTGTCTTGTGGATTTAGTGCGAGTACGAAATGAAATGGTTGCAAGTAAGTTAGGTGCATCAATCACTGAGTGAATGATTATGTATAACAGTACTATTTCGGCTAATTTTCTCCTGTCACACAGCTTCAAGAGTTTCATGCAGTTAATAAGTTGGGACAATATAAGTGACATACTGATATTACGCGTAAGTGCGTGATCGGCACCTAGCGCTCTCCTCTCATTACGCACAAACGCGTAATCGGTAGTCAACGTGTTAAATATAGAACAATACAGATACCGTATTATTTTTAGGAGCAGATAAAGGTCAGTTCTTATTTAAGTTGAAATAAAAAAACGCCATTTCCCAAGACGCGCAGTGTTTGTTTTCCCCTCACCACTTATCTGAGGAACATAGGCCGCGTGGCAGGCTGCTTGTCTGAGGCTTGACGTGGGTCGACAGGTGATCATCGGACAACTTTGCCCCACCCCGATACAGAGGGAATCACATTCGATGGGAGTCTTCCATTCTTTTTATGGCCTGTCAGTCAGTAGAGATGGAAGGTTTGTTGGATTGAAAATACATATTGAGAAGGTAAGCGAAGAAAACATATTATTATAGATCAGAGATCAAGTTCTATGAAACTAGGTCAAAAGGAATAGAGCTTCTACAGGTTGTTATGTTTAAAACTATCATTTTATCATTATTTTTATTTTAAGATTTAGGAGGGATATCGAAAGACATTTAGCGATAGACAATACATGGAGAGAAAATTAAAATGTTCACTCAATCACTTAGAAAACCTTGGCCACTACAATGGACTTCAGGGTTGTCAAAACGTGAATATGCTGTCTTATGAATATTTTAGGCCATATTCTCAGTCTGATAAATAACGCGAATTATGTATCCTCGTGTATAACGTATTGCCAGCTGAGCGAAAGTCATTTGCTGTTTTAAAGCTCAAATACGCACTTGAGAAATAAATAGCTCCCTACTCAGGACATTGTTGAATCTGAGAGAACGTTGCATTGTATTGTATTAACCATTCGTTGTATATAATATAGTACAACCTGGCAGACGTATTGCCATGTAGTAATATCTTCTAACCAACCAGAAATATATTAAAGGGGACTTAAGTAAAAACAAGACTGGAGCCCTTTTTAAAAAAAATGGTTTCTAATAGGAATTGAACCTGTAAACTCAGTTGGGAGACATGCGTCTTATCAACCAGACCAGGGGTCAGCAAATTTTCTAATGAGAAGAGCCACATATTAAGTAAACAGAATATCAAAATTTTCATAGAGCCGCAATATAAATTTTCACTGCAGCTATATTTTAATGACGAAAAACAAAACGAGATAAAATCAAGATTTTTATTTAAAATTCAAATTCACAACACACTCGAAGGCTACTTAGAAGAATAGAATATTATATATGGAAGGTATAAGATTCAGTAGCTCAGTGCATTACTTATTAAACGAGAAAACCTAAATAATTAAACAATAATAAAACACTTTTTGAACTTTGTAAAGTTTACTAGTTAGAACGGTGGCCTCGCATCGCTTTCGAAAGCTTCGCTATATCCGGAAAGTAACTACTTGTTTTCAATTTTATTTGATTCATGTAAGATAATTTTTGTTCGCATAAATAGGTAGAGCCAAAGACTTCTTTTATTGGAAGCTGGAGCTGAAGAGCCACAAATGCCTATGAAAAGAGCCGCATGCGGCTTGCGAGCCGTGGTTTGCCGACCCATGAACTACACCACGGAGATCATTGAACGCTGTTGCATATTGAAATATAATAGTGATGGTCTTATTTTCTACAGGTTTTTGCGTCGAAATGCACTTTTTTTTTGTATTTCCACGTCATATATCTATTTTATCTTACTTTTTACATTTCCTTCTTCCAAAATTTTACTCACTTTATCAAACTATACTTTTGTCGGCCTTCTTCTTCCAATTTATACTTGCATTGTAAATATTTTAGTGAATCTGTCATCATCCATCTGTTTAATGCGTTCAAATTACCTCAACGTGCCAATTTTCATTCTACTACAACATAAGTCTTTATGTCACATTCGTCCTTGATTATCCGATTTCTTTTTCTATTATTCATCGACACACCATAATAAATTCTACTCAATCTGTGTATCTCCACCACTTTTATTAGGCTGCTTTTATTATTTCATCTTCATATATCAATATTGACATAATACGATGTTGCCAGCTATAACATTTTAAAGAAGAAAAGAAAAGAAAATCACTTTAAACCTGTTTTATCTTAGGAAAAACTTTAAGAGCGTTCATCTTCACATTTTCTTAACTTTTTATAGTTTTCGTTTTCACCCTTCACGGCTTGAAGAGTCAAAGTTTATAAAATTTGGGATATTCCAAACATTACGAGTACCTTTCCTGAGCATATTTTGCGGGAAACTTCATATATAGTTTTTGTACGACATAAAATCTTTTCCCTTAACATTTTCAACACTTTTCACTTCATAAAATTATATAAATTTTCATTAATCTTTCTTTAAATAAAATCAACCCCCTAAAAGGAACAAATAAATATAAACAATGCTACATATGGTTCATTATTTTGCAGTACATTTGTTGACGACGAACATGGCCTAATTTTATTTTTTAGTTACATAATAAAATATTCGTGTAAATTAAAGTTTAAAAACAAACCGATGCGTATGACTCTCGCGCGCTAGAGTGAAACTTCTTAGCTCTTAGGAAAAGTTGATTTTATGCATTGCTTATTTTCCATCTGCTAACGATTTTTTTTGGGATTAGGAAATGGTTATGTGGAATTTAATTCAGGAAAATCTCTCTTAATAAAATAAAAAAAAAATATTTTTAATAACAAATAGTAATCATTTTAATAGTAATATAATACACTTAATAATATTAAAATAATATTAATTATTATAAATAAAAAATAATTATTAATATTAAAATAATTAATAATGATAAATAATACTTTAATAGTGATAAAATAATAATATAATACACCGTTTCACTTTTCGTGACGTTCAGGCCAATTTGCCCTACCGCGCCTATAGAAGTTTCACTTCAAAAACAAATAAATGGCCAGTCTTTTAACAATTGGGTGAAACTACAGGAAAACAAATCTTTAAAGGCTAAGGAGAGAAAACAAAGGAAAATTAGGATAAAATGATATTCTAAGAAATATAATGTTTTTTTCCATTCTCACGCTTTGCAAATGTATCTTTGTTTCGAATATGTGAGTGCACCATACGAATATGTGAGTGCACCATACGAACTACTGAGTGCACCATACGAATATATGAGTGCACCATACGAATATGTGAGTGCAACATACGAATATGTGAGTGCACCATACGAACTACTGAGTGCACCATACGAATATGTGAGTACACCATACGAATATGTGAGTGCACCATACGAACTACTGAATGAACCAAACGAACTACTGAATGCACCATACGAATATATGAGTGCACCATACGAATATGTGAATGAACCATATGAATATGTGAGTGCACCATACGAATATGTGAGTGTACCATACGAACTACTGAGTGCACCATACGAATATATGAGTGCACCATACGAATATGTGAGTGCACCATACGAATATGTGAGTGTACCATACGAACTACTGAGTGCACCATACGAATATATGAGTGCACCATACGAATATGTGAGTGAACCATATGAATATGTGAGGGCACCATAGGAATATGTGATTGCACCATACAAATATGTGAGTGCACCATACGAATATGTGATTGTACGTGAGTGCGCCGGTTATGTGAGTGCGCCGGTTTTTTGTGTTTAAATGTCATACATATACTTCAATAACCAATAGAAAGTATTTGAAATCAAAGGAAATCGTGTGTTTTATTCAATAATTAAAAAACCGCTCAATTTGAAAGATCCTTTACAAGGTTTTGGATGACGAAAATGTTGAGTGTGTGTATAAAATGTTGAGTGTGTATAAAATGTTGAATGTGTGTATAAAATGTTGAGTGTGTGTATAAAATGTTGAGTGTGTATAAAATGTTGAATGTGTGTATAAAATGTTGAGTGTGTGTATAAAATGTTGAGTGTGTATAAAATGTTGAATGTGTGTATAAAATGTTGAGTGTGTGTATAAAATGTTGAGTGTGTGTATAAAAAACCAAAAAGATTATGGCACAGTAAGATGTTTGTATTTATTTAATTTTGAAAGGTTTTCGACCGTATAAAACTTCGTTTCTTCACATGCAAACTGATTCGAGATCTAATATAGTTTCTTTTCTAGCTCGTGGTCTGATAAAGATAGGATTAAGCGAGAGTGGGATGGGATGCGCAATGTGCGCTCCGCTGAATCAGAATATTTGAGAATCCCCTTCAGAGATCACTCCATATTGATATCGCATTCACTTTCTTATCGAAATTGAATGCTTCCGATTTGCACGACAGCGTTAAAATCTGTTTCATGTCAGCTGGTTGCTTTTTTTAAAGATATAGTCCACCTGAACAAAAATAATCTATACAAGTAATAACAAATTTACATAATAAAATACAAGAGAAGATTATAAAGACATAATAACTCAATCAAATTCTAAAAGCTGAATGACCTTTCAGGTATTTTGACGTTCTCACAATATTTAAAAATAATAGAAGAAATTGCCGACCTTAATCTGGGATACAAGATGGGTGACAATATGCTAAACATCATATGCTATGCTGACGATGCCACCATGATAGCCGAATCAGAGGAAGACCTGCAACAAATGCTACATCGATTCCACACTGCTTCCAAAAAATACAACATGTCTATCTCCATCAGCACGATTTAATGCATGACTCTAGCCAGAGAGCAAGTTGGATGCAGTGTGGCCATCAACGACACACCAATTGAACAAGTTACAAAATTTAAATACTTAGGTGCTAGCATAATGTGCAATAATGTCCTCTATGGCGAAGTACTTGAACAATCACAAAAGGCCGCAGCTATTTCCGGATGTTGAAAGAACACTATCTGGAAAAACAAGTATACGAACATCCAAAGCAAGGTGAGGATATACAAGACCTGTGTCCGCCCCATATTGAGATACAGCATAGAGTCCAGAGTCGACACTGTCAGAACCAAAAATCTCCTACAAATCAGCGAAATGAAGGTACTCAGGAGTATCGCTGGCAAAACCCTTCGTGATAGAGTACGAAACACAGAAATCCGAAGGATGTGCGAAGTTAAAGATATTGTCAGATGGACATGACAGAGAAGAAGGTTCTGGAACGAACATGCATCCAGAATGGTGGAACCAAGAGCCGTAAGAATGGCCAGGGACAGTATCCCCTAAGCGAGCAGACCTCCAGGACGACCTCCCAAAAGATGGAAAGACAGCTGGCAGTCGAAGTCACAAGACGGAAACGATGATGCAGGACCATAATAGAGGAGGAAGAAGAAGAAGACAACATTTAAAGGAGAGTAGCAGCAGCTAATAAAGTTCATGGTTATTTGTAGTAACGGAAATAAATTGGACAGATTAGAGACTCTAGAAATATCCAAGTCGGTGCATTGGAATGAATATCTGGTAAATATTATATAATACGTATTCGTGCATTATCAAGATCAAACCGCTGCTTGCTGAAGTTGTATCTTGCGTCCCTCCACCCATAATCCCAAACCTGATTATTTACCATTAGAAGCGTGTATGTCGGTACCAGTTCGAACATAATTTAGTCTTGTTGATGAGGTGAAAACCTTGAAACCATTGGGGATATACCAATATATTATAAAGTGTTTGACTAAACAAATTACAATGCCTTTAAACCTCCACAATGTTAATGCCTTAACTATAAATAATATTAAATTGATTGTGTTAAACCAATTCAATAAAACGGGCTATTCGTTATGATGGAGCTTTAGACATTTCGAGTCATGTTGTGTAGAATGGTCTGCCTCCTAGTATCAGATATATGATTGACGTGTGCAGCTTGAAGAAGCACCTAAAGATAACCCTTTTTGAGAGGTCCTATTAAAATTTATAAGTGGATTCGAATCCGGAGTTGGTGCGCACTTGAGGAGAATTTTTTTCTGTAAACGACAATACATAAATGTTTCTTTTCTTGTTTATTATTATTCGGGAAAGGACAAATCATGCTGAAGATATCATTTTGTGGCAAAATACTTATTTTCTTATGTGAGTCTTTGGTTTTATTCTCGATGGTGAGCAGGCGGTCTGATTTTTCCAAGTCTTCATTTTTTTTATGGTTAAAAGGAATAGCCAAACAATAATAAATCTGCCAAATCGTTCTAGATACAGTTTAACTTTACACTAAAGCTATATAATTTGTAAACAAACATTATATCATTGTAATTTGTTTTTATCAAACACTGTTTACTCCACTTTTTGAAACGATAATACCCTACCGGTTTCAAGGATTTCACCTCATCATCAGGGGAGCACAAAAGTTTTGTTTGTACCGGTAGGGTTATACCGTTACAAAAAAGGGGAATAAACAGTGTTTGATAAAAACAAATAACAATGTATTTAAACCTCCACAATGTTAATGCCTTAACTATTAACAATATATAAACTTTATACCGTTTTCATTGAATCAAGAATTTGGCAATGCCAAATTGTATCGCACAATATTATAGATTTGTCCAAAGTTGGCCGAGAAAGTTTCCGCATGGTTAGTTTTGTTTTATTTACACAAAATATTTTGCAAACGGTAACTTTATCGTAACGTTTCAACAAATCAACAAACAACTTGTTCGATATGATTATAACACAACTTGTTCAACTCGTTGGTTTGAGTATTCCCTCCAGGCCGGCCCTTCAGCACCAAATATTTGTCGATTCACAAACTATTGGCATAACTCATCAATTGCATGGCTGCAGAAGGAGTATGGATAATGTGTGAACTCTTTTCGATCTCACCTTAAAGTATTGTAAGTAAGACTGCTGTGTCCAGATTATACTTGTTTATAAGAATTTAGAAGTTTGTGTTAAGTTGGTTTAATGTAGAAATTTCTTATCTAATGACCGCAACCGCTACCTTTTAATCCTAAAACTCAACATGTTTTTTAATACTTTTGATCTGCCAGTAATATTGAGTTCGAATCCCTAATTAGAGCGCCCTTGATATAGGTCTGTTTTTAAATATGATATTTCACAGGTGTTTCATTTTAGATTTCATTATAAAATCGTATATGATTAATGTAAATGGTGAGTAGTAAATTTAATATTCATTTGAACTGAAAATTATAATTTGCGTTTTACTGCCGTAAATATTTTTAATGGTCGATAAAAGACGGTCTTGTTTTAACCCTTCCTTCCCTGTGATGTGTAACTAGTACATATTGCTTCTAAAAACGTTAATATCTCTATAAATATAATAAATACTGGCTTCAGATTTTAGGTATTCCTCCGTAATACATTTACGCATTGAATGAAAAAAAATATATTTAAAATAATTAGCACTTATCGGCCACATAGAGATATTTTGTGAAAATCGGGAATAAATTCGCCAATACAATCAAACGTGTGCCAGTGTGTGACGTAGGTATATTCATTCTAAAAAACCGCTATGGTGAGAAAGCGACGATATTCACGTCTCACTCTCACTCTACTTCGATATATGGGAACGCAAGAAATAGAATTTCAGTTCGCTCACTTCTCTCGCTTAAGTAGTTCGCGGGCATTCGTTTGAGGGGGTTTCTTCACCTGTTTTGTGAACTTCGGCCGAAGTTTTTTTTCATGTTTTCAGAAATTAAATTACAATCATTATGACTTTTGACTTCAAATTTAATTAATTTAAGCGATTGGCTATGAATATTCTTACTTATCCGATTTCAAATCGCTCATTTTTACATGTGTATTGATGTGTATTGAATACACAGTATCGGAATGCGTGGATTTTTTTGGCACAGGAAGGTAAAAGTTAATAGCCCAATTTCTATCTTATATATACAAATGCAAATGTGATGATTTTTTTAATGAAGGCTTCAGTCCGATGCCTTCCTGTTTACATATTTACAAAATCTAAGTTAACAAACTTTTTTAGCTACTTCATTCTACAATTATTTTTGATAATAGCTACATTTATTTACATTTTTATTACTTAAAATCTTGAGTTCGATTCTCCTTAATTCGAACCTTTATTTAATCTGATGAATGGATGTATAGCTCTTACTCTAGGCAACTGGAAACTGCTGAAATGCGCATGCTAAGATGGTCAGCTGATGTGTCCCTAAGATACAAAATAAAAAGGTCACGCATTCGTGGAAGCCTAGGTGTTACATACATCAACAGTAAGATGGAGGAGAGGCGATTGAGATGGTATCGGCACGTTGGACGCAGAGCACTCGATCACATTGTGAACCAGGCAATCTCCATGGATCTTCCTCGAATAACAACCAGAGGAAGACCAAAGAGTTCATGGGTGGTTCAAAAGGATAACCTAATGCAGATGCACGGCCTGGGGGACGTAGTCCGGACAGAAGAGCATACAAACTGAGGACGAGGAGAGCTGACCCCAACAGTCTTCGCAGACAGTGAGTTGGGATGGAGCCAGGGAGAAGAAGAAGAAGATGAATTCACCCATTGCTCGACGAGTATATTGCAATGTACACTATGAAATGGCCTCTTTGATATGACTATAAAAAGCCGATTTGTAATAAGCACATCTTATTACATAGAAAATGTAAGAATGACAACGGTATTTGGAGGCTGGCCACGTCTTCCTTATCTTTTAGATCCCTATAAACTAGTAATAGTTATAAGCTATTGGGATCGTTCAGACGTAGTTTGTTCCTCTTTGTGGGGAATATGTATATTTGTATGTTCGAGTTTCATTAAATAAATGAAATTCAGATCGGTACCATGAGTTTTGTGTGATCCAAAAATGCCTATAAAACTAAAAGGAAAGGTATACCAGACTATCGTTAGACCCGCAATTATGTATGGCTCAGAATGCTGGACTATGTACAGCTCCTACTCTAGGCAACTTGAAACAGCAGAAATGCTAATGCTTAGGTGGTCGGCAGGAGTATCACTAAAATATAGAATTAAGAACTCACGCATTTGCGGTAGCCTGGGGGTCACTGACATAAACAGTAAGCTGGAAGAGCGATAATGGAGATGGTACGGGCACATAAGACGGAGACCACCAGACCATACGGTAAATCAGGCAATGTATGTGGATCTTCCTCGACAGCCGTCCAGAGAAAGACCAAAGAACTCCTAGATAATTCAATACTCCATAATCCTGCAGAGAAACGGCCTAGATGAAAACGACACCCAGAACCGAAGAACATACAGCCCGAGAACGAGAAGAACCAACCCCAACAATGAGTTGGGACAGTGCCAGGAAGAAGAAGAAAAAGAGTTTCATTAAATACGTCTTTATTTCATTTTTAATGTCCATCATATTTTTATCTGGTTGAATAAAGGATCATTACACGTGGTTCGTAGGCTTGAGTACAGCTTTCCAAGAAACACACTCATTGCCCCCCTGAAGGAAGGCAAAATAAGGTACGGTGGGTGGCGCAATATATTATATATGAGGACGTACGGAATGAGATATTAAAAAACATTTATGTTCAGCACAAATTGGAGCAAGCAGAATAGTGTCGAACTGCTGCTAGTTATCAAGGACCCAATAGAGACAAAAGACGCAGACAAGCTGCAAGTATTGAAGTTCCTTACCCTATATGCAACAAGATATGCCCATTGGCTGACGTAATCATCCCCGGTGGCACCAACGTCAAGTACCCTTATCTTTCCACTTTGTATTTTACCTTTTTTTATACTTGTTACGGGAAATGGGCATTCATTACAGTGAATTCATTAATTGGTCCTATTTGAATTTTAAATCTTCAAATAATTAAAGCAGGGACTATTTGTTAAAACACAACAATGCGAACCTGTTGATTAACATTGAAACCGCAGATAAACTTCTAAACTTCACCGCGTAAAATGAATGTACACCATGTTTTGTTAGGCCTGAAATACATTTTCCACCCTTTAAGCAAACACTATTTATTCCATTTATCCATATATAGGCTGAGCATCCCGAGCCTCAAAACCCCCAGCCCCAACCCTGGCCAATTTAAATCGTTTCAGGGCATTCACTGAGGGTTTTGCGAAAGAGAGGTCGATTGGAAGTTGAAAGTTTTTTGAAAAATCTTTTCAAATGGTCTGTCTGAGATAAAATTAATCAAATTACGTATATATTAATGCTCTCGCTTTATTTTCAGAAACGCTTAAGTCCATTTAACTAATTTAAGTGTTTTATTACTCATACTTTCAATTGCGATGCTTCTGATTTTAATTCCTAAGTTAAAATGTATGCTTATTACGAAAATAGAACTAATAAAACGTATGCTTATTACTAGAATAGTAATAACCAAATGTATGCTTACTAGGAGAATAGTGATAATAAAATGTATGCTTATTACTAGAATATTAATAATAAAATGTATGCTTATTACAAGATATTAATAATAAAATTTATGCTTATTACTAGAATAGTAATAATAAAATGTATGCATATTACTAGAATAGTAATAATAAAATGTATGCTTATTACGGGAATAGTAATAATAAAATGTATGCTTATTACTAAAATAGTAATAATAAAATGTATGTTTATTACCAGAATAGTGATAATAAAATGTATGCTTATTACTAGAATAGTAATAATCAAATGTATGCTTATTACTAGAATTGTAATAATAAAATGTATGCTTATTACTAGAATAGTAATAATAAAATGTATGCTTATTATTATGTACGTATTTCTATAGCATTCATTCAGTACTAATAAAACGTATGCTTATTACTAGAATAGTAATAATAAAATGTATGCTTACTAGGAGAATAGTGATAATAAAATTTATGCTTATTACTAGAATATTAATAATAAAATGTATGCTTATTACAAGATATTAATAATAAAATTTATGCTTATTACTAGAATAGTAATAATAAAATGTATGCATATTACTAGAATAGTAATAATAAAATGTATGCTTATTATGGGAATAGTAATAATAAAATGTATGCTTATTACTAAAATAGTAATAATAAAATGTATGCTTATTACCAGAATAGTGATAATAAAATGTATGCTTATTACTAGAATAGTAATAATCAAATGTATGCTTTTTACTAGAATTGTAATAATAAAATGTATGCTTATTACTAGAATAGTAATAATAAAATGTATGCTTATTATTATGTACGTATTTCTATAGCATTCATTCAGTACTAATAAAACGTATGCTTATTACTAGAATAGTAATAATAAAATGTATGCTTACTAGGAGAATAGTGATAATAAAATTTATGCTTATTACTAGAATATTAATAATAAAATGTATGCTTATTACAAAATATTAATAATAAAATTTATGCTTATTACTAGAATAGTAATAATAAAATGCATGCATATTACTAGAATAATAATAATAAAATGTATGCTTATAACGAGAATAGTAATAATAAAATGTATGCTTACTACTAAAATAGTAATAATAAAATGTATGCTTATTACCAGAATAATAATAATAAAATGTATGCTTATTACTAGAATAGAAATAATAAAATGTATGCTAATTACTAGAATAGTAATAATAAAATGTATGCGTATTACTAGAATAGAAATAATAAAATGTATGCTTATTACTAGAATAGAAATAATAAAATGTATGCTAATTACTAGAATAGTAATAATAAAATGTATGCGTATTACTAGAATAGAAATAATAAAATGTATGCTTATTACTAGAATTGTAATAATAAAATGTATGCTTATTACCAGAAAAGTAATAATAAAATATATGCTTATTACTAGAATTGTAATAATAAAATGTATGCTTATTACTAGAATAGTAATAATAAAATGTATGCTTATTATTATGTACGTATTTCTATAGCATTCATTCGGTTTCTATCAGTTATTTGTAGCATGTACTTGTTTCACTCCCATACATTAAAGTTTTATTTTTAAAGTAAGCTTTAATATCATAGAAAACACTAATACTCGTTAATTGTCAAAGAATTATAAAATTTACAATATATATGTAACGTGTATATACCGCAAATATTGAAGGCTTTCAAAGCTTTTTTTTGTTTCATTTTATCTAAGTAATCTTATTTAAGATTCTTCAATTTATTATTTTGGTTGAAGAATGCTTCAAGTAAAGAATCTGTCAGAAAATTGTATCTAAACTAGAAGAAATTATAACTTGAAAACAATACCGGCCCCGACAAGTATAACATTTATTATACACATAAAACTATACAGAAGATGAGACCTTCTGTTTTTGGTTAGCATAAATGTACATTTTTAGAAATATTCCTTTCTTTTTATTTTGAATGTCAACCCTTGATTATTTTTCTTTAGACGAACTAATTTTATTAACATTTTCACAAGCAAAATACTAGGCAAGTCCAGAATGTAAGTGTACTGAATTTTTATAGGTTACAATTATTTTTATTTAAACAAAAAAATTACGTGGTTACCGTAGTACATATGTAAGCTATTTTTCGACATAGTCGGCATTCCTCTCAATGCAGGTGGTGAAGCGGGGTATCAACTTTTTGATGCCTTCCTCGAAGTAGTTTCCCGCCAACCCCTCCGCCCACTTCTCCACCTCCTCCTTTACCTCCTCGTCGGTTGAAAACCTTTTTCCACCCATGTGTAGCTACAGGGAGGTAAAGAGATAGTAATCTGAAGGTGTTAGGTCAGGGGAATGCGCGGGATGGTTCAGGACATCCCATTTAAACGAGGCGAGCAGTTCCTTCGTGGCGTTGGCCGTGTGTGGTCTGGCATTGTCGTGCAGCAGGCAGACTCCCTTTGTCAGCATGCCTCTCCTCTTATTCTGAATCGCCCTTCGCAATTTTTTTAGGGTCTCACAGTATCTTGCAGAGTTGATGGTCTCCCCTTGAGGCATATATTCAATTAAAATTATGCCTTGACAGTCCCAAAACAATTTCGTCAATTTCGTCAGTCACAATTGAAGGTCTTCCGCTCCTCTGATCATCATGCACAGACATACAACCGTTTTTAAACTCGCGACACTACTTGTACACACTCGTACGATTCATAGTTTTATCACTATATACAGTTTTCACCTCATTATAAACCTCAACCGGAGGTTTTCCCTTCCAAACGAGATAACGGATGACGCCGCGTATTTCGCACTTGGCGGGAGATTGGATTTACATTTTTCACGAAACGTGTTGTCGCGTCGACACTTCTCAACGTACTGACCTCGAACCGGTCTCGTTGCGGAGGGGAAGCGTCAGGCTACACGGAAGTGTAGCCAACATGTCGAAAATAAAATTCATCCGGTCGTGAGAGCCTCAGTACACTTACTTTCTGGATACGCCTCGTACTACAACTAAAAAGACGATATAACGTTTTAAAAAAAAGGAATATACAGTGGTAACTCGGGTAAGAACTTAATTCATTCTTTGATTCCGTTCGCGAGTCGAAATGTTCGCAAACCGAAATTCATTTTCTTGGGAGCCATCATGAGGGTTAATTTAATGCAAAATATATTTTATATATACTGTTTATTATATATATAAAAAGCATAAAAAAATTGTATCAAAACAACGAACGCAACGACAAACAATGTTCACAACGCGCGCAACTAATGCGTAATTGCGTAATGCGCCGTTACAACTAATTCGTGAGCCGAGGCATTGTACGCAGGTCGAGTCAACATTTGTTCGGAAATTCTGTCCGTAAGCCGATTTGTTCGTGACTGCAGGCGTTCGTGACCCGAGGTTTGACTGTACATGTTTTCCGTCATGCGTAGCTTATCGATGCCTTATAACCAGGAAGTGAATTATTAAATATATCAATTCTGGTTTCGTAATTCAGATAAAAATTTCTACGAATTCTTTATATTAGGAAATTTCTTTACGGATTTTTCCTTCATCTTGGAAAATAAAAATGATAACAAAGCGTGTTGGGGTAAGGAATAATTGGATAAAGGATTAATCTTTGTTAGAGGCGGATTTTATATTAGGTCCTTACATATGAAATTGGCGTTTTGCCGTACTGGCAACTTTGATCTCAAATATCTTCTCTTTGGTTAGGAATTCCAAATTAAAATTTATACAGCTAATTACTCAAGTATTTGTGTTTCGAAAATTATAATTCATTTGTTTTTTCCTCAATTGTTTTTTTTCTTTGCGTCACTCAGTTTACAAAATGGAAAACTTGAAATATCGCGTTATTTACGAGTACGAGTTCCACCGTGGCACCAGTGCTGCAGAAACGGCTCGAAGGATTAATGATGTGTATGGCGACGGTGCCGCAAAAGAAAACACAGTGCGTTTTTGGTTCCAACGTTTTCGTTCTGGAAATTTCGACCTGCAGAATAAGCCCCGTGGACGGCCGGAGACCAAAGTTGATAATGAAGAATTGAAGGCTATTGTGGAAGCGGATCCATCGCAAACCACGTCCGAGTTAGCTGCAGGCTGCGGTGTTAGTGATAAAACTGTTTTAATCCACTTGAAGCAAATTGGAAAGGTGAAAAAGCTTGAAAGGTGGGTACCTCACGAATTGAGTGAAGCAAATCAACAAACGCGCGTTGACTGCTGCGTTGCATTACTCAACCGGCACAATAATGAAGGGATTTTGAATCGAATCATTACCTGTGATGAAAAGTGGATCCTGTATGATAATCGGAAGCGCTCATCGCAATGGCTGAACCCTGCCGAACCAGCCAAACCATGCCCCAAGCGAAAATTGACTCCAAAAAAGTTACTTGTGAGCGTTTGGTGGACTAGTGCTGGTGTCGTTCACTACAGCTTTCTTAAATCTGGCCAGACGATTACGGCAGATGTCTATTGTCAGCAACTGCAAACCATGATGCTAGCTGCTAAACAACCGAGGCTGGTTAATCGCTCTAGGCCACTGCTGCTTCATGATAACGCTAGACCACACACTGCACAACAGACGGCTACCAAATTAGAAGAGCTTCAATTGGAATGTCTAAGACATCCACCGTACTCTCCGGACCTTGCCCCAACAGATTACTATTTTTTTCGAAATTTGGATAACTTCTTGCAAGGGAAAAAATTCAACTCCGATGGGGCAGTCCAAACCGACTTCAAAGATTTTATTGATTCCCGTCCGAATGGTTTTTTTAGTAAAGGAATCGATGAACTACCATGAGATGGCAAAAGTGCATAGATAGCAATGGTACATACTTTGATTAAATAAATATATTATATTAAAAAAAAGTCAACTTTATGTCCTCCCAAACAAAACGCCAATTTCATATGTAAGGACCTAATATATGAATCAAATAAGGAATCTTGAGATGGTTTGGCCCCATCGAGAGAAAAAAAGTTGTAATTTGTTTTATCAAACACTGTTTATTCCACTTTTTTTAACGGCATAACCCTACCGGTTTCAAGGCTTTCACCTCATCATCAGGGGAGCACAGAGAGTCTTGTTTGTGCTCCCTTGAAGATGAGGTGAAAGCCTGGAAACCAGTTGGGTTACACCGTTACAAAAAGTGGTATAAACAGTGTTTGATAAAAAAAATTACAATGTCTTTAAACGTCAGCAACGTTAATGACAACTATAAATAATATAAAAATATATATTTGTCAGCAATGAATGGAGAGCGAAATACAGACAGATCGAGGAAACAAATATATTTGTCAGCCATGAATGGAGAGCGAAATACAGACAGATCGAAGAAACAAATAGTGAAACGAGATACATACAAATTAACGTACCATTTCCCTGCTGAAGTAAGCTGAAAGAACGACAGGCTTTCCTATTTTGATACGCATATTTCGTCTCTTTTACATCCATGCACCTGTTCATATATGTAGCTCTTTCGATTTCTATTACTTCTTAATTTTTTTATTTTCAAAATATCATTCATCTGATCAAGCCATACTTGCTTTGATATTTGCTTGCCATGCTTTCCACTCACATTTGCACTGTTTATTAGATTTGTTAGTCTCTTTTCGTTCATTTGTTCTACATGTCCAAACCATCTCAAAATGCTCTTCTTCGTTTTACTCAACACATCTCCTTCTATATTGTTTATAGTTAAGGCATTAACGTTGTGGAGGTTTAAAGACATTGTAATTTGTTTTATCAAACACTGTTGATTCCACTTTTTGTAACGGTATAACCCTACCGGTTTCAAGGCTTTCACCTCATTATCAGTGGAGCAAAAACATGTCTTATTTGTGCTCCCCTGATGATGAGGTGAAAGCCTTTAAACGGGTAAGATTATACTGTTACAAAAAGTGGAATAAACAGTGTTTGATAAAAGAAATTACAACATCTCCTTCTGTTCCCCTTAATCCTTTCCTTCCAAAATTACATTCACTTAATCCAACCACAACTTTCCCGTTCATCTCCTACCATAACTCCCATTTATGCTAGCATTATAAATGAGTTTTGTCACTATTTCTTATTTTTCTTTATCTTAAGTTCACCCCTAATAACTTTATTCCTTATTCTGTCGTACATTTGCAGCCAATTTTCTACGCATTTCTACAACATTTACAAGTATTTGCCTTCTTTTAAGCCTTTCTTTACTTCCACGATACAAACATACCAAAGATCCCTTTTGGGGTAGGGAGAAAATATGTCATTGTGTCATCTACACACATACGAGTATATGCTCTCCTATTTCTCATAATTCTTACCATTGCCTCCACCTGAATTGCACAAACTTTATCTTTTAATGCTTTCCTCGGAGAGAGATGTTCGGAAAAATTATAACTGAGGGAAAGGTGCGACAAAAACGAACGACAGAGCGTGTATGGCAAAATTTATGAATTTTAATGAGACAAGAACTGTATGCGTGGTTATATAGAAAAAAACTGTTTGTCTGCTTCTACAGTATACTAATTTGTAATGTGATTCTGTAAGTCATTTTTATTGGGGATAAAGTTTTCAGGTACGTAGCAAGTTAGAATATGAAGCACTCATGTAAAACCCGTGAAGGATTTTTTACCACCTTTTATGGTCGAGAAAGTACAAAAGATTTTTTTAAAGATATCTCTACTTTCGTGAGTGCAGTTTGTACCCTTGGCTATCCTGTACGGTTTCTTCTAGGTGTGATAGAATACTGCCTTCTAAGCATGAAGAGGAATGCGAAAGTCTATTGTTATATTTTTAAATTGCCTACGGGAGCAAAATTTAATCTAATCATGTTAAATGTACGTCAAAAAATATATATGGTTTTATGTTCCTGACAACTGTTTGAGGTACAGAAATATTGATCTTTTTAGACTGACAATAAGTATAGCTAACTTGCCTAGTGTTTTTCATCCGTTACGCGGGCTATCCTTCTTAAACAGGGTCTCGGATATTAAAATCGTCAACATTTTAGATTTTTTTTTAAATAATGAATTTTGGATGTTTTTAGTAATTGGAGTTAGTTGTTTCGGTTTAACAATTATTTCTTAATTGTTCAATCTTATTTCTTGTTAGTGTATATAATATATTTCACTGTAAGCTTTATATGTAATTGGGTATAACTTGTTTATGTTAACTGTATAACATACACTATTATTCTATTAATGGGACCAATATTCCATTATGAGTAGCCAGCTTTGCTCCTACAACATGTTTTATAGCCCATTACTAGTTAGTCGAAAAGTTTTGAAAGCGGAAATGAAAATACATTTTTTTTTTGGGGGAAATCACTTTTATTGCTCAGTATAGTCTCTCATAAGATCAATACACTTGGTCCAACGATCTTCCAACTTTGTTGTCCCATCACGGAAGTGACTTTCTGGAAGGCCTGCAAAATACTCCTCTACGACGGCTATAATCTCTTCGTTTGATGAAAAATGCTTTCCACGAAGGAATTTTTTGAGGTGTGAGAACAGCCAAAAGTCAGAGGGAGCTAAATCTGGCGAATAGGGTGGATGCTGCAACAATTCGTACCCCAATTCACTGATTTTCGCGATGGGTTTTTGGGCTGTGTGAGCAGGTGCATTGTCTTGATGAAAAATGATTTTTTTCTTCTGCAAACCGGGTCTTTTTTCACAAAATTTTTTCATCCAACTGGTCCAAAAGGTCACAATAATAATCAGAGTTGATTGTCTTACCAGTTTGGAGATAATCTATCAAAAAAATTCCTTTTGCATCCCAAAAAACTGACGCTAACACCTTCTTGGCTGATTTCTGGACACGAACTCGCTTCGGAGCCAAAGTGCCTGGTTCACACCACTTCTTAGCCTCTTGTTTTGATTCAGGATGATGGTGGTAGACCTAAGTCTCATCTATAGTGATGAATCGACGCAGAAAATCCTTTTTATCCTTTCGAAATTGCTCCAAATGTTGCTCAGAAAGTCGTATTCGAACGTGTTTTTGTTGCATTGTTTGCAAATGCGGCACCCATTCTGCACACAGTTTTTTGAAACCCAAAACTTCAGCCAAAATATGCCATGTTGTTCCATGTGAGATGCCTATGGTGTCAGCTATCACATCCACAGTCGATCGACGATCTTCCAAAACCATATCCTGTATTTTCGCTATGATTTCTGGTGTTGATGCACTTTTCGGACGTCCTGAGCGTGGATCGTCTTCAACGCTTGTACGGCCACGCTTTAACTCCAAAACCCATCAGTGAACGGTTGGAAATGAAAGAGAAGACTCCTTTAATACTTTCACCATCTTTGCATGGACCTCAGTAGCCGATTAACCTTCGAAAACAAAGAATTTAATCACTGCACGATATTCGGATTTTTCCATTGTTAAAAAATACACTGACACGTCAACTTCAAATGGCTTGTAAACAAAGAATGAATTGACAGATCGAAATGAAATTTAGCGTAGAAATTTTGGTTTTCTACTGCTCCATAGATGTCGCTTTCAAAACTTATTGACTAACCTATTATTGTATATATTGCCTGGTGCTATTATTTTTTTAATATCACACTTTGTGCGGCCATCCAATGTGAATATTCCTCGAACAAATTTGTATTAGATTGCTAACATATATATCAAAACAATTTATATTTCTTAAAAAAAAAGTATTCTTTCTTGAATTGATTTATTTTCTTTAGATAAGTTATTGTGGAAAAATTCAATAGAATTGACTTGTGAAAAAATTCTCTAAATTCTTAAGATGGCAAATACTTTGAAAAATGTGACAGACTTGAGAAATGGCTCAGTTTATCACGCGCGAAAACTGCCATCGGCTATATTTTACAGGTTAACTCAATTTGGTAACCACGTAGAAAACTTTGTGAACGCTTTTTTTTTGCTATGGAAAGTAAGAAATAGGCAATGCTCTCTTGTTTTTTATTATTTTTTTGTTTTCAAATAATACATTTTGTATATACTTTTTTAATGTAAAATCTTCATCATTACCACCAGCCCTAACACTCACGACGAGTCTTGGGTGACTTCATGATTTTCTGCAGCCTATATCTTTCAGCAGCTTTTTTTGAAGACAAACTTCTATAGGCGCGGTAGAGCAAATTGGCCCGAACGTCACGAAAAGTGGAACGGTGTATTATGTTATTATCATTAAATTACTATTATTAAATATTTTATTTATTAATAAATTATTATGAATTATTTTAATATTTTAGCGAATGTCCTTGAAGGACGCGCTGATGATTTTGATTGTTTGGTATTTAAATAAAATACGTCGATTAGCAATGCGGAAAGAGAGAGTGAATGAATCAATGAATAATAAATTATAATTAATGATGCTTTATTTATCGGTAAGTAGGTATTTATACATTTCAGAATGGGCGCGGGAGTGCGCCCGCAATATATTTTTATCTCGCTTCTGTGCGTGCAGAGATGGTCGAATGAAATATTGCAGACATGGCGAATAATATTGTGGGTAGACAATTTGTTGGCAAAAACGGCGAGACAGCGCGATGCGTTCTCTTTCTACTGTGGAATGTATCGTAAAAAGTATTTGTGGGTAAACAATTTCAATGTTTTGGTATGCGACCTTTGGACATATCCGAAGGTCGTTTCGTCGGTCGTTGACCGTGTGTGACGACAATATTCAGCGACGACAGTAGTTCCTGCAATATTATTAATTATTTATAATAATTAATATTATTAAGTGTATTATATTGTTGTTAAAATTAGTATTTATTATTTAAATTATTAAAGCATTTTTTGTTATATATATTTTTATATTAATATATTTCATAATTATTCATTTTATTTTATATTATTTTATTTTATTTAATATTTATTTTAATATTTATTTAATATATAATTCATATTTAATTTATAATAATAATAACATATAATATTGTTAATTATATTATTATTATATTATAATTAATTATTATATATTGTAATTAATAAATAATATTACTAATAATATATTATTAATAACATAACAATAAATAAATAATTATTTAAAAATAGTTAGTTTAATAATTAATAACAACATAAAAATATTAATATATTTAATATTTAAAAATATTAATTTAATATTATTAAGTGTATTATATTATTATTCATTATTATTATTTATTATTAAAAATAAAATATATTTTTTTTATAATAATAAGAGAGAATTTCTCAAATTAAATTCCACAAAACCATTTTTTATTTAATTAAGAGAAATTATCTTAAATTAAATTCCACATAACCATTTCCTAATCCCAAAAAAAAATCGTTAATAAATGGGAAAAAAACAATGCATAAAATCAACTTTCATAGGAGCGAAGAAGTTTCACTTCTACCTCGCGAGAATCTCACGCATCTGTTTTTTTTGTGTTTGCTTAGGGGTAATCTTGTTGGCTTACCCGTCCTGTGTGCGTAGACATATAGAAAAAAACTGTGTTATGGTTCGGAAATTCTAGGATGAGTCCTGTGACAACTCACAAATTTGCCCCAATATAACCTATTAACGATGTTCAGTAATTTTAATTATTTTATCAACGTTAATATAAGCCTCAATTCTTATAAATAGCAAGTTATTTAGGTAAATACATTACATACGGTTGTATTGGAGCGAATTTGTGAGCTGTCACAGGACTCATCCTAGAATTTCCGAACTATAGTCTGCTTCTAAAGTATTGAAATTTGTGATAAGAGTTTCTAAGCCATTTAATGAGGAGAGGTTCTCAGATCGCTCCAAAGTGCGCTGATATGTAGCGAGCTAGAATGTGGAACTCGTGAGAGTTAATGATTTTCAGCCACCTAACTCCTTCAGCAGTATTTTCAGCCACCTAACTCCTTCAGCAGTATTTTGCCTCTTTTGTTTGCTTAGGGGTAGTTTTGTTAACTCATCCGTCCTGAACAGTATTGGTTGGTATGTTCTGGATAATTATCTGAGGTAATGCACTCATATATGTTCCGGATAGTTATCTGAGGTAATGCAACCATATATATCACGTTATTGAGAATTAACCTGCTAATGTGAATTCCTGTAGATAGAGCAAAACACACTTTTAAAGCATATATGTTTTCATACAGACGTTTTTCATATGTCGCTCGAGTTCTTCAAGAAAAAAACTAGAAAATTTAGACCGCTTTAGAATACAGATTTAAAAAAATAAGAATTGCAGTTTGGTTTTCTCTTAAGACCTCTTAAACATCTTTCTGGTTGACAGGAATGATGGGCACATAGTGTTAGGCCCATCAAGTTATACTGTATACAAAGAAAGTGGTATAGCACATCGATCAATAAACCCCGGGACTAACCAACAGATGGCGCCTCTAATAACAAATCCAAATCCATACCATTCTCAGTTAGTACCGATCATTAGAAGTTACGTGTCAAACTTTCATGACATTCCGACATTGTGTCATTGAGTTACACTGGTTTTAGTGATGCTACTTTTGATATTTTCAATACAATGGAAAAAACTGAATTTCGTGTGTTGATAAAACATTGCTTTTTAATGGGAAAAAATACCGTTCAAACTCAGCGGTGGCTTGGAAAGTGTTATTCGGGCTCTGCTCCGTCGAAAACAACCATTTGTCGGTGGTATGCTGATTTCAAACGCGGTCGTACAGACACAAATGATGCTGAACGCTCTGTTTGTCCAAATGAGGCTGTTACACCAGAAAACATAAAAAAAAAACTCAAAATCGTGATGGAAAATCGCAAAGTAAAGTTGCATGAGATAGCTGACATCCTGAAGATATCATTTGGTAGTGTTTACACTATTTTACATGAACATTTGGTGATGAAAAAGCTTTTTTCGAAATGGGTGCCGCGTTTGCTCACAATGGAACAGAAACAACAACGTATCGATGATGCTAATGATGGCCAAATTGCATGAGTTGAACTTCGAATTGCTTCCGATGTTGAATGTTGGCAAACAAATGTTGTTTTAGTAGTTAGTCCCGGAACTTATTGATCGATGTGTTACAATAGAACAAACATGTCTATGGAAAAGTCAGTAGGTAGAACAATCATTATTTTTTTAACCGCATATGTTTTTTATATGTCACTCAACTCTTTCAGGAAAAAAAACTTATAAATTGAGTATAATCTTGTAAAAAAATTGATTACTGTTATTTATAACATGTGACAATTTGTTTTAATGTTATGCATATACATTTTTTCTGTATTATTAATCAAATGTCTCAAAATTATGAATTGTTTTATTCATATGTATTGAGGCTTTCGCGGTTCTTCGTATTACTTTTACTCGCATATGGTTGTATCGCGTGGTTTGGCTTATGATGCTAACGTTTCAAAAATGCAGCAGTTTTCATCTTCAGAGCTTGTTAGTATTCAAATTTGACTACAAATAAGCCCTGAAATAAGACAAATGCATGAACTAAGGGCGTAGCAAAGTTGACAATGAATAATAATAAGCCTTGAAGATAAAACTGCAACGTTTTCGAAATGTCGGCGTCATAAATCAAACCACTCTACACATGCTCCAAAAGACTTTTAATTACCTACTGTAAATTTTTGTTATTGTTGATTTATTTGTTTATTGTACGAATTAGGGAAGTCTATAATTTGCAAAGAATTTCAAATATCATAAAATATAAAAATTGAGTTATCCAAATGATTATACCCAGAGTTCGGCAGTTTTCTGACACACCACCCAACCTTATCAGCCTCGGTCTCTTCGCTTATTTTCTGACACACCACCCAACCTTATCAGCCTCGGTCTCTTCGCTTATTTTATGACACACCACCCAACCTTATCAGCCTCGGTCTCTTCGCTTATTTTCTGACAAACCACCCAACCTTATCAGCCTCGGTATCTTCGCTTATTTTCTGACACAATATCCAACCTTATCAGCCTTGGTATATTCGCTTATTTTATATTTAACATGTAAACATTAATTCGTTCGTCTAGCATCCTGCAAAATATTTAAAGTGATGATGATGTTATGCTGAAGAGCGCGGCTGGAAGACAAAAATGTCTTCGGTCACGTGAATTGGACTTCAGGGTTAACAAATCTTGAAGTGGATACACACCTTCCTACACGATTTGATAAGTGTGGCACCCCTCAACAGGACATGCTGAAGAGCATGGTCGGTAGACTATATTGTGTTCAGCCCCTGTAATCGAGCATTTGGGTTAAAAATGTATGCAAAAATAAGTCTCAGTTCGCTATTGTACGGTTCGCTAATTCTAGCGCATATGTCAGACGACTTACACACGTACATTTCTAGTACGTGCGAGTTTTGTTACCAGGCGTACTCTTTAACCAGAAAAGGAAACTTTTTGTATTTTTTTGGTACTATCGAGAATTGAACCCAAACCCCCTAAATAGGAAGATCAGCAACTTACCAACTAGGCCACAGAAGATGTCTATATTTTGGAATACTAGCGTACGCTAAGATATTACAATAATTCTTTAGATGAAGTCTTAATCATTAAACATATATTCATACCATCACGTCGTTTGTCTGCTGGGATAGGCAGATAGAATAAAGCACCAGACATTCATATCTCAATACACATACTTTGCCTCTTCCACATCTATACATCTTCTCATGTAACCCCTACGATTTCCATTACTTCTTACATTTCTTTCTTTCAAAATAATATTCACTCGATCCAGCCATATTTTCCTTGATCTTTCTCTACTACAGTTTTCACTCATGTTTGCCCCATAATTTTTTTTTATTATAATTTCTTCATTCATTCGTTCCACATGCCCAATCCATCTCAGAGTGTACTTCTTCATCGTACTCAACATATCAGAATTTAGTTCACATTCATACTTTTTCACTTCATTACGTATTCTGTCATATTGTCACCCCATTTCTACAGCACTTATTCGGATCTTTACGTTTTTCATGTCAACTTTTTACTCTCATATATCAAAGTGGTTGGACCACAAAGGGACCATTGTTTATTAACCCTTCCTTCCCTATGATGTGTAACTAGTACACATTGCTTCTAAAAAAAATAATATCTCTATAAATATAACAAACACGGGGTTCAGATTTTAGGTATTCCTCCGTAATACATTTACGCATTTAATGAAAAAATAATATTAATAATTATTAGCACTTATCGGCCACATCAGAGATATTTTGTCAAAATCGGGAATAAATTCACCAATACAATCAAAAGCGTGCCAGTGTGTGATGTAGGTATATTAATTCTAAAAAAAACGCTATGGTTGATGAAGCGACACTATTCACGTCTCACTCTCACTCTATTTCGGTTTATGGGAACGAAAGAAATAGAATCGTTTAGTTTCCTCCTTCAAAGTATATAATAACATAGTGTTAGTCTTTCCGCCCCGTCAGTAGCTTACGAGTTTTCATATGAAGTGGTCTTTTCGCACGTTTTGTGAACGTCGGCCGATGTTTTTTTCATGTTTTCAGCAATTAAATTTCAATTATCATCACTTTTGACTTCAAATTTAATTAATTTAAGTGATTGGCTATGAATATTCTTATTTTTCCGATTTTAAATCGCTCATTTCTACATGCGTATTAAATACACGGCACAGGAACGCTCGGATGTTTTTAGCACAGGAAGGGAAAGGTTAATTTAGTTGAAGTATATATTTACAACATTTATGTTGTAAACAATACAATCTGCTCGGTTTATTGCCATGTGTCAATCTCTTACAATTATCCAGAAAAGTGTTAAACAAATCTGAAGTAAAAAATCAGACTGGCACACATGTTTTTTCAAATCCAGTTTCCAACGGGCATCGATAGAAGACAGTTGTCTTGCCAACTAAGGCAAGAAAGTTGTATCATCAGTACAATACTAATGGGAATTAAACCTACAAAGAATGCGTTATACCAAGTGGACCATGGGGTATGCTATAAAACTGACTTAATAATCATTAAACGTTTGATTGCTCGATTTTTATAGCAAAATATCGAAATTATAATCGTATTTCTGTTCGAATTTCATACACCAAAATTTATAGCTATTTTACGTACAGTGCATATACATGTTATGTGATATGTATAAGCCGCAGATCGTTAAACTAAAATAACGCCACCACAATTTCCAAACGCTGCGTAAATCCAGTTGGAAAATGTGAAAAAATGTTATCTTGAATGACGAATAAGTTCAAACAGGTGTAATAAAAGTGCGGAAAGTTTGGGAAATTCGCAGTGTTTTATCGCCCAAAGCCTCTTTTCTTCAGGTAAAGGTTTGCATAACCCTTTAAGTGGTCAAGTAGTTTTTTTTAAAATTCAGAAGCATTTAATAAATACCGCGATTTCTGTGACAAACCAAAGTTAATTGAATTATTTTTAAGAATATTTACATGAGAAACATTTTCTTTATTTTATTTTACACGTGACAAGAAATATACGTAATTTGCAAAACAACTAGGCTATTGCCTGTATCTCACTGATATTACTCTGAACCCTGGCCTGTTGCGTGTGTAAGTAGTTCTGATTGTAAATATGCCATGTTAATATTTATACCTTTGTAACATAATCAGTGTTTTTTTGAAATGTGTACATTTAATTTTAATTAATATGTTGTAAATAACAAATGCGTTTTGAACTACTCATTGATAGCTTAAAAGCGTTAAGTATATACTTGTCAATTAAATAACATACCATCACACCATTTCCTTATCGCGGTAGACAAGAGAGCGCCTAATTTCCCCTTCGCGGTAGACAAGAGAGCGCCCAACTTCCCCATCGCGGTAGACAAGAGAGCGCCT
This sequence comes from Odontocerum albicorne, assembly GCA_949825065.1. Lineage (NCBI taxonomy): Eukaryota > Metazoa > Arthropoda > Insecta > Trichoptera > Odontoceridae > Odontocerum > Odontocerum albicorne. The sequence continues at coordinate 48,046,299 of OX463845.1, read as the reverse complement.
AGCTTCCTCATCGCGGTAGACAAGAGTGCGCCCAACTTCTCTATCGCGGTAGACAAGAGAGCGCCCAACTTCCCTATCGCATTAAACAACTTTCTCCTCTTCTCCATCCATACACCGCTGATTTCTCCGAATTTAACATTTGCTTTAATCAAAATATAATTCACTTGATCCAACTATACTTTCCTTAGTTTCCCTTTACTTAATCTTTCACTGACATTTGTTTCTTAGACTTCATTCTTTATGCTTAAACACCTCAATGTGCTCTTCTTTATATTACTTAATACACCAGCCTTAAGTTCACATTCGTTCGTAATAACTTTGTGGCGGTTGCACACGCGGTCAATGACCGATGAAATGACCTTTGCATTCCTTAGCAATGCAAAACAAACAAGTACGAAGTCCACGCGCCGGTCATTCAACTCATTGCCGGGAGCGGTGCGCATTCCATGCTAGAGCGAGAACGCACCACATCTGTCTCGCCAGTTCCGTAAATAAATTATCACCTACATACGACATTAATTGTTTTGCTAATGCAGAAACGAGACGAAGGATATCTTGCTCGCATTCCCGCACACACGCGGGAATAGTATAAATACCTACGTTTACTAATAAAAACTCTCTTTCCGCATTGCGATCGAAAACGTGTTTTATTTATCAACAAATCATCATCATCTCTTCCCTCCAGGATACATTTCCCTAAAACTTCATTGCGTATTCTGTCATACATTGTCACCCCATGTGTTTTACATGAACACGTTTCACTTCCAAACATTAAACTTTGTACTAAAATATTGTTGTGGACTATCACCTTAGACGATTTTTATATGACTTATTTCCAAAAGTGTTGGCCTGAACAAATCGAACCGTGTGTGGATAGATACCACAGTCCATTGAGAAGATTATCCGTGGACAGCATCTGAAAAATCTTCATATTTAATAACCACACACGAAGAGGTGTTGGCAGGAGGCATATCTCCTGGCTCCCCAATATACGTGATTGGACTGGTATAAGAAGCGTTGGGGATCTTTTTCGGGCTGTCGGGGACAAAGATGCCTACTCTAAGGTGATATTCAACGTTGGAGCAGCCTGGCATGACACTAGGAAGAAGAAGATTTAATTTTTAACATTTCAGAATATAACAAAACAACACGTCTTTTATTGGCTCTAGTTGGCATACTACTGAGAATAGATGTATCAATTTTCAACTGTAACATCGCCTGACCATGCAATGGGCGTAACCGGCGTAGTAGATATAAATACACGCTCTATCTTGTTCATGCCGGAAACATTGGAACTGAGTGATATGTTTGAGTGACCTTTTAACTTGTAAATGTGTAAGATTTTTAAATGACTTTTTGACATTTCGAGGGTCAGAAGAAAATGTTGAGTACACACGGCGGAATTTATTTTATTAAGGCGTAACTTTATGAAATAGTGGTTACTGGGCACATTTTTCCCAGAATGGATGGATTTCGTATCCGAGCTCTCGAAAAGGGCGGAAGAGTTTTGGATAATTTTTTTTAAGATTTGTATCCCAAAAGGTGCGTTCGTATAAAAAAAATATTCCGATGTAATATAAAATAAAATTGTGTGAAAACGAAAGAAAATTGTAACTCTTTAATAAAAAAAAAGTAAATAAATTACTTGAACAGGACAATTTACAATAAATTACTTGTACAGGACAATTTAAGCGATGTCTCAGACTTTACTTCTTTACACATTTCGTAAACTGATATTAATCCTTCATTGTGGTTCTTTTTTTATGATCGTTATGAAAGTATTTTTTATAATTTTTTTTGTAATTTTTGTTTCAATTTGTCTATTGTAAAACTGTATCAAATTTCATACTGATTTATTCCTTATGATTTTTTGATGTAATAATTTTGATACTAAGTAAATGGGATACTATGTTAAAATGTACACACTCGAAATACACAGACTCTTAATCTACTAAATTGATATTCTACAACTGTAATTCAGTGTCAACTTTGATATATGGGAGTGAAACGTGGACATGAAAAAGACTAAAAGGAGCTTAATGAATGTTTAGCGGAATGTTTGTATGGGACGTGTGATGATTTTGATTGTTTGGTATTTAAATAAAATACGTCAATTAGCAATGCGGAAAAAGAGAGTGAATGAATCAATAAATAATAATTAATAATTAATGATGCTTTATTTATCGGTAAGTGGGTATTTATACATTTCAGAATGGGCGCGGGAGTGCGCCCGCAATATATTTTTATCTCGCTTCTGTGCGTGCAGAAATGGTCGATTGAAATATTGCAGACATCGCAAATAATATTGTGGGTAGACAATTTGTTGGCGAAAACGGCGAGACAGCGTGATGCGTTCTCTTTCTACTGTGGAATGTATCGTAAATAGTATTTGTGGGTAAACAATTTCAATGTTTTGTTATGCAGCCTTTGGACATATCCAAAGGTCGTTTCGTCGGTCGTTGACCGTGTGTGTTGACAATATTCAGCGACGACAGTAGTTCCTACAAATGCTTTAGAAATTCGTACACTTAGAAGAATATGTGGTGGGAAGAAATGACGACTGAATATGGAATGAAGTAATTAGGGATACATGTTAACTGGCTGATGTGTTGAGTAAGATGAAGAAGAGCACTGTGAAATGGTTTGGACATGTAGAACGAATGAAAGAAAAATGAGTGACATAGTAAATATATAGAGCAAATGTGAGTGGAAGGTGGTGTGGTAAAGGAAGATTAAGGAAATTATGGTTGGATCAAGTGACGACCTCCGTGGCCTGGTGGTAAGACACTTGTCTGCCGATCCGGAGGTTGCGGGTTCGATCCCCTCTGGAACCCAGATTTTTTTAAATAGGATTCCAGTCTGGTTAACACTTAGAGCCTATAAAAACATCTTTCTGGTTGGCTGAAAGAGATTGCCACATGGCAATAAACTCGCCAGGTAAAAAAAAAATCTTTTGAAAAAAGGAAAGGTTAAAGAAAACACAATGAAATCGCAGGAGTTGTATGAGAAAGTGTATAGATGAGGAAGAGCCGAAGGTTGTGCGTCGAGATAGGAAAGTCTGACGATCTGTAGTCGCTGCCTACCACCAACGGGGAAATTACGTGATGGTTATATATTTTGATACTACGTTTGTATTTTGATACTACGTTTGTATTTTGATACTTAACTATATTTGCTAAAAATTGTTGTTTTCGTATGTAGTTTTGTTTTTTCCAAGGCTGTGGAGTCGAAAAAAAAAAACACGACTCCGACTCCGATTCCTATATTTGCCAACAACACGACTCCGACTCCACAACTCCGACTCCACAACTCCGACTCCACGACTCCGACTCCAAACTCCGACTCCACAACTCCGACTCAAAAAAGCTCAATTTTATCAGGTTGTTTCCTACCTTTGCATATAGCCATTTTTTCATGTTATAGGGATAAAAATAAAACAAGATCAAACTTTAATAATTATTTATTAGAATTTAATAGAATTTATTCTTAAAAACAACATTGCTTCTATTAAATCTGTATTCGTAGAGGCTCTCAAATCAGAATTGAGAATTTTAAGAGGGGAAAATAACCGCTCTACGGATATTTGGGTTGGCGGTAATGCTGTAACGATCAATGCTGAATCTTTTACGATTTCTAGATACCGCTGTATTGCCATTTCAACATTTAACTTATAAGTTCGGTCAATTTTTTCCATTATTTTCAATGCATCATAAAATTCAATTTTAAATTTTGAAATAGAGTCTCCTTCATCTTTATTGGGACTGTGATTCAAACGAGGACGTTTTAGTTTATCTTGTTCATTGAGATATTTTTCAAAATCGTCTTCAGATTCAGCGGTGTCGGATGAAGATGATGATACTTCGTGTACGCTGCCTTCTGTCGTCTCTTTTTCTAGTCGAAGGCCTTTCATACGAACGGTTAATTCAAACAGAGCGTTTTTAGTTCTATTTATTTGTTCTTCCGTCAATATGGATCGAACCACGGGGTTAACATAGATCCCAGCCAACAGAATTTTCTTTCGACGTGAGAAAGAAGGAGACAAACACATTTCCGTAGACTTTATGCATTAAATGGATCTCGGTGATTCACCATATCGGCGCGACTTGCGCCTGCAAGTTTAATATTCGTGCACAATACGCATTTATTATAATAATTAAAAAAAAATGTATTTTAAATTTTAACGAAAAAGTTGTCGGAGTCGCTCGTTTTTTACGACTCCTACTCCGACTCCGACTCCGGCCCAAACACCGCGACTCCGCGACTCCGACTCCAACTCCGACTCCGACTCCACAGCCCTGGTTTTTTCTTTATACAATGTATTTCTTAATTGAGCATATGCTTCCTTATCAGTTTATTTAGTTTCATTCACTGTGAATTTTTTTGTGTAAGGTAATATTTTTCAAAAGCCGCATTTGTATATACGTACCAAAAACCGATTATACACATATTTGTATTTACATACGAAAACCCCATTATACTCGTACATATATTCGTATATGCGTACCAAAAACCGATTATGCATATATTCGTATACACGCACCAAAAGCCCATTACACATATATTCGTATATACGTACCAAAATACCCATTATACATATATTCGTATATACGTATCAAAATACCCATTATACATATATTCGTATATACGTATCAAAATACCCATTATACATATATTCGTATAAACGTATCAAAATACCCATTATACATATATTCGAATATACGTATCAAAATACCCATTATACATATATTCGTATATACGTATCAAAATACCCATTATACATATATTCGTATATACGTATCAAAAATCCATTATACTATACATATATTCGTATGTACGTACCAAAACTCATTATACATTTCATATCTGTGGCGTTATGGCAGAAGTTGATATGTCCGTTTTACCTTTGTTTTCAGGAGAAGCAATATTAACTTTGATAAGCTGTTGAAATCAATACAAATAAGCATTTTTTAAGTTTTTCCAAACAATATATCTTTTGTTTGGATAATGACTGACACACCATGTTTTGCCACAACATGCTGAACAATATTTTCTATACATTGTGAGAATAAACACAAAATGAAAAAAAACGGACATATCAACTTCTGCCATAACGCCACAGATATATCATATACTTACCAAAAACCCGTTATACATATATTCGTATAAACATACCAAAACTCCATCATGCATATTCGTTTATACGTACCAAAAACACATTATACGTATATTCGTATATACGTATCAAACCCCCATTATACATATATTCGTGTATAGGTACCAAAAACCCATTATACATGTGTGCGTCCAAAAAATAAACAAACAGATAAATATGATACCAATAATTTATTCATAACGGGAAGCTGTATTATTATAACCCAACCATGAATTTATTCATAACGTGAAGCTGTATTATTATAACCCAACCATGAATTTATTCATAACGGGAAGCTGTATTATTATAACCCAACCATGAATTTATTCATAACGGGAAGCTGTATTATTATAACCCAACCATGAATTTATTCATAACGGGAAGCTGTATTATTATAGCCCAACCATGAATTTATTCATAACTGGAAGCTGTATTATTATAACCCAACCATGAATTTTAGAATATTGTATTGTAAAACATTTTTGTCACATACAGTTCAACCTGGCAATTTTTTGCCATGTGGTAATTTCTTCAAATCAATCAAAGTTGTTTTGAACAAGCCTTAAGTGGCAACCAGAGGGACCTATTATTTTCAAAACCTGGGGATCGGCAGCAATCGAACCCGTAACGCTATGACGAAAACTGGCATCGAACATGGAGTCGTTATTCAAACGATGAAGCTTCAACTCATGTTTTAATTAAACTTTCATTGTATACACTTCAACTTAGCAAGTTCGATCTTTTCCACTCAATAAGAAAGGCCGAAACAAAAACAAGATTAAAATATGCTAGATAAAGAAAACAGTTTCCAGCAGAAATCGATTTTGCAGCCCCGAGTTGGAACTCTTATTAACAAGGCCATAGAATTTGTCATTTATTACAGAGAATTTTTTTTCCTCAAGGCAAAAGAATTCCAGATTAAGTAGGCCCGTTAACATTGACCATCTGGAATTAATTTTGTTCCCATAAACTCGTATTGCTTCCAATAAATCAAGGAGAGCGGTGTATTCCTGTACAGTCTCCCTCATTAAGAAGCAAATAAAGCATAAAGCAGAGAGCAGGGAGCAGCACAGGACAAGCCGTGTTATTGGTAATTCGATAAACTTGATTTATGCCACGAGCTGAGTGAGCTGTACAATTCTGAAGTAGATTGGCCAGGAATGCCCTCTGAGACCGCTTTATTTTCATTTGCTTTTTTTTGGTGTCACTAGTATCAAGATTGCGACGAAATATATTACACTGCTCTACAAATTTCAACATATTTTTTTTTTCATAAATTCAATGGCTTTAGAGCTTACTCTAAGATGTTTGGGCACGTGGAACGAATGAATAAAGAAAGACAAAAACATATATGCAGTGCAAACGTGAGTAGAAGAGCGGGTAAAAAACATCATGGAAAGTATGATTGGATCAAGCGAATAATATTTTAAAAGAAGAAAATGAAAAATGTCCGAGAAATCCTAATGTCGTATGCTTCCATTACTTGATTACGGTGATGTTTGTTAAATATATGCCACCGAGCAGAGATGTTGGATAAGTTAAAGAGACTCCAAAAAGTTGGCATCCGATTCTTATTTAACCTGAAAAAATATGACCTCTTGTCCGAATTTCGAAACAGACCTTAATGGCATGAAATCAGACGGAAGGAACTTGTACAATATGTTGACATAATTTTTCGTGCTTAACAATTCCAATGCTTTTTTATATCCTCGTTAAAAATTCCACTTTCTTTCAGAACACGACCGTTTATGATGCATGAACACGACCGTTTATGATGCACAAAATATGATGCATGAACCAACCAATGCAACTAAAATAAAATTTATTCAACCAACTAAAATTCATTCAAGACGTATAAAACACAGCTTTAACAAAATTAAAATCAGTCACAAAGATTAAGTAGCGTAACCAAACAAGACTTTACATTGACAAGTGCAAAATTATGTCATATCATCGCTCACACGTCTTGAAATTCCATAAATATACACTAGAATCTATACCTATATCCCGCACAGATAATATTAAAGACCTGAATGTCTTGTTCCACAGCCATCTCGCATTTGGTCCTCACATAGAACTTATATGCAATTCAGCTTATAAAACTAGGATTTGTAATGAGAATATCTAAGTCGTTTGAAAACCAAACGGAGCTCAAAACGTTGTTTAATTAAATGATCCGTAGCAAAGTAGAAAGCAATGCTTGCATTTGGAGCCCGGTGGGGGCGCAGAACTCACTCATGGTGGAGAAGGTACAAAAAAATATATCTACGATATCTCTATATGAGTGAGTGAGTCTATCCATGTTTTTATCCTACTCAGTTTCTGCTGGGCATGCTCGGGTATAACTTCTTGAGCGTAAGAAGAGATTTGCGTCCGAGTTGTGAGCTGTCCAGCATTACTACAAAGATTAACGTTAAATGTTCCTAACAATTACACTAGACTGCGCCGGCAAGAACTGTTCTCAATAACATACGCAAGAATTGATCTTCCAGCCGTTATGCCTGTTGGAAGGGCCTTAACTCTTTTGAACGGGACTGCTTCGGATATTGACATATTTCATATCACATTACCAAAAGCAAAAGTAAATTTTCTCCTAAGATTGAGCGCGTTAGAAAGTACTCATCAACGTATTTAAGTGACTTTAAATATATGTGTATGTGTGTATGTACTCGTATATGTATGTTTGTGTGTATATATGTATGCATATACATATGTTTTTATTTTACATATTTTTTTTTAATGTTAACATTTCTTGTATTTTTCAATGTAATTAGGCTAAGCCTGTTTTGAGAAAATAAATAAAGAAGGACCCTCCTGAGCCCTACAACATCTACATTAGAAATATAATGTGTACATACTGAAAAACGTAATCGAGAGACAATATTGACTAATTTGACAACAAGTTAATATATTGTATTTTTTGTATTATATAACATCCTTAACTGTCCCATGGTTCCATAATATCTCACTGTAAATGTTCGACAGCTCTCCCGTCAAGAACTTGTACTAAGATCAAGCAGTGATTTTGTTGTCCTTTCCCAGTTTTGATTATGTACTATAATAAGTTGCTTTCGTTGTTTTTTTTAAGTGAAACTTCTATAGGCGCGGTATGGCAAATTGGCCTCAACGTCACGAAAAGTGAAACTGTATATTACTATATATTATTATTAAATTATTATTTATTATTATTAAATATTATATTTATTAATACATTATTTTTTATTATTTTAATATTAATAATTATTTATTATTAATAATAATTATCATTTAATATTATTAAGTGTATAACATTGTTATTAAAATTAATATGTATTGTTAAAATTATTTAAAAAAAATCTGGAACCCAGATTTTTTAAAAATAGGATTCCAGTCTGGTTAACACTTAGGGCCTATAAAAATGTCTTTCTGGTTGGCTGGAAGAGATTGCCACATGGCAATAAACTCGCCAGGTAAAAAAAAAAAGAAAAAAGTTTCACTTCTACTGCGCGAGAGTCTCACGCCTCTGTTTTTTTTTAATTACGTTGTAACCTTTCACCTAGCAATTGGCACGAATCTACGCAACTTTGTCTGGTTGGCTGGAAATGATTGCCGTATGATGGTAATACACTTCCTTATTGTATACTTAACAATATAGTGTCGAAACATATACAATTTGTTAGGCATTTTTTGTAGATTATATTTTATTTTTTTTTATAAAAAAATAGTCAAATCATTCTGTAATGTGTCAAGAAATTTCTGATATATTTTAAGTCAGTGATGAAACAATTCGTTTACATTTGTATCAAATTAGAAAATCATGGAATATAGGCAAATGAGTTCCTTTAGAAACAGTCAGGGCTAGTTTATCGAAAGAAAGTGTTATTGTTGCAGGATAATGTTTAACCTCGCACTGCAAGATATACCCGTGAAAAAAATGCGCTTTAGGATGAGAAACGATTATCACAATTTCTTGGCACTAGATAATCACATGCGAAACAACATAGACAGTTCACCAACTAAGCAAAGATCAAAGGGAAGACTGGTAGATCTTTTCATTCTAAAGACACAACGTTATGTAAAAGTGGAATTTTAAACTTGTTCCTCGTTGGAAAAGAATCGTTGATTGTGAAGGTGATTATTTAAATGAATCAAGCCGTTTAAGAATATTTCAGCATGTGTTTAATTTTTATTCTAAAAAAGCGCACACTTTTTTGGTAACCTAATATTATTAAATAAACGCAAACAAGATTAGAATTTCGGACTCAAATTTAAAATGTTTAATTCCATGACGTAAATATTATTGACATTTCATTTGAAATCATTGTTATTCTTTTAACTTGGTAAAAACACATGTATTGTTATTTTAACGTAAAAGCGTAAATATGCGAAAATACGAGTATGTTCCATGTTTCTCAAGAATATTAATTTTGTTTCCGTTTTAAGGCTTGAAAAGTAAACGAATAAATATATTTTTTTTTAATATTTTATTGTATTTAATGTGATGGTATTTAAAACACAGAAGTCCATAATTATTTATTCATGTATTGTACAAAAATATTTAATTATCATAAGTAAATAAGATATAACTTTTAACAATTGAAATTAAATTCATTTTTCAATGAATGGTATTGTAAAATATTTTATAAGTGAATCAACTGCCGTTTTAATGAGAAAAATCTCAAAGAGCTTTGATAATTTTAAATTAACCAGCTTTTGAAAAGACTATTCGGTAAATTGCTCGCAGCCTAATCTGATATTTTAAGAACAATTTGCAGCAATTCCGAAGAAGATTTAACGTTGTTATTTTAGTCTTGTAAACACTAGCACTTCGTAGTATTTTTTTTTTAATAATTTATTAAACAACTAGATGATAAACACGTGCCATGTACAGTTTTAGAATTTTTTTATAAAGTTCCTGAACTATTATCAGGTGTCCAACTTTCATGATATATACATTTGATTGAGTTTCACTATTTATCAAGTTAATGGCAGTTTGCAACAATTATATATATAATCAACAATCGGAACAAAACATCAACTTATTTTTCCAAATTGTATGTCCTCAGGCAGGCAAACTACAGGCAAAAGTCTAGTTTACTGGGGACACGACAAATGAAAGGCAACAAACCCAGATTCATTAAAATTGTATGTCCAAATTAAATAACCTGTTATTTTTTCGCAAATTATGTATATTTCTTGTCATGTGTAATAAAAAATATATAAATTGTGTGTCCACTTCAAAGGGCTCGCCCTACATTGGTGGGGTGTATCTCGGCCGGGGGAATGTTTATGGGATGAGCCCGGACCTTTTAATGTCTTCTCTCTTGAATGTATTTTTTTTTGTCATCTATTTATTTTCTGTGTTTTTTTGTATCTTCTTGTTCTACGTGTTCAAGGGTGTGGGCTGAAAAATATCTGGTGTCCCCGTGGCTGGGCTCGCTCTATATTGGTGGGGTGTATCTTGGCCGAGGGGATGTTATTAGATGAGCCCAGACATTTTGATAGCTTCGGTTTTTTAATGTATTCTCTTTTTAATGTGTTCTTGAAATGTGTCTAAATGTATTATGTACATACTATGTTGCTATCAATAAACCTGTATTTATTTATTTAAATAACCTGTTGTTTTTTCACAATATTTGTATTTATAAAGTTTATTATCCTATATAAATAATTTTTTGAAACTTAAACGGTGCTTGAATAAATAAAGAAAAACTGTCTGAAACGAAAAAAAAACTGAAACGAGAAATTCTTTGAAACGAAAAAAGGAGTTCTTCTTTTTACTTATTTTAAAACATACAAATGGCACATTTATTATCTTAAGGCAATCTCTTCTAACCAACCAGACAACAGTCACACAAATTCATGTCGATTGATGATGATGGGATTTACAATAATTGTAAAAATCATAAACATACTTTAAGCATTAAAACAAATAATAAAAACTGCAAAAAAAATACTGGCAAATGTTGTTACCAAAGACAGAGAAAGCAGAAGTAATATAACCTTTTTTATTTATGAAATGAGAAACACGGATATACTCCATGTATTGTCATGTCACTGTCACTGCATTCTCGAATATTTTTGAAGTTAGTTTGTTGACCTGAAAGGGGTGTCTAAAAAGGCACTTCCAAATATCCGAGCCTTGAGATGGAATCCCACGTATCTCTCGAAGACTTTTAAATAAAAAAATTATCTGCTTTTAGATTGATTGTTGTATTTTTTTTATTTTTTCTTGTATTTTTTCTCGTGCTGGAGGTTTTAGAAGTTACTGGTGTCTTCTTCTTCTTGTCGTGCCCCACCAGGTCCCCCCGACGTTGGCAATCACTCTGGCAAAGGCTTCTCTATCTTGCGCAACCCGGAACAGATCCTCCACACGCCTCATCCCCGTCCAGTCTATTCCTTCATTTATATTTTGTTTTTAATTTATTTTACGTAGATGTATTCCTATTTTACAGTGACGCCTGCTTTGGTGCAATGCGGATAGTCCACCTTTGAACGGCCCCATATTGTGTTGGTGACATATAGTTTTGTGCGTTTGTATATGTCAATTTATTTGTAATTAATCATTTTTATTTTATATTCTGTTCCTTTTGAATCTATGAAGCTTTCACTACTAGTTTTTATAATTGTTATAACTGATAAATAAAGTACATTGAGTAATTGTTAGTACTGATAAAAGTAATTGTTATTATTGATAAAAGTAATTGTTATTATTGATAAAAATAATTGTTATTATTGATAAAAGTAATTGTTATTATTGATAAAAGTAATTGTGCTTATTGATAACAGTAATTGGTTTTATTGATAAAAGTAATTTTTATTATTGACAAATAAAGTATATTGATAAATAAAGTACAAGTACTATCAAATAACTTCATACCAGAAGGCTTTGAATTGGTTGAATGTTAGAAATAGACGCCAAATTCACATATGGTCTCTATTGTATAATATCCTCAACTATCCCGCCGCCCCCTCTTATCTCGTCGAAAATTTTCAGCGTCTTTCCAATCACGGATTTGCGCTACGCCCAAACAGAGATTGTCTATTGGCCTTTCCAGTTCACCGCTCCTCTTTTTTTACGTCGTCCTTTACTGTCCATGCAGTGAGACTCTGGAATTAGTTACAAACCAATATAAGACTCGCTCCGTCCTTGGCATGCTTTAAGAAGCGACTGAAAAAACTCTTAATTTCTTGTCAGTAAAATAACGTGTTTCATTCCTGATTTTTCTTTTCCTTTCCTCTCCACCATCCCTTCCTTTCCTTTTGATTGATGATATCTCACTTTATATGAAAAATAATGTTCGGGTGATTATCCGTCTTTGTGGGATTCGTGGGCATATGTTCACGTATGTGTTTATGGATTTCGTGGGGATGGATAGTCATTTGAATGATTTATGCGACCACGTAACTTGCTTCATTTACTTTTGTCTGGTTGGTTGGAAGAGATAGCTGCCTGGCAGTACACCCGTCAGATTTTATTTGCAATAAAAGTGTTAAATAAATAAATACATTGCACCGTTTATAAATAAATATATAAAATAAATCAGATCAATTAACCAAATTTTAATCCTCAGGATAAACTGTTACTGATTATTAGACCCATTTTATCTGTATTTATATCAAATGAGCGATCAAAGTGAGCTAATGTTGCATTAACGAAACCTTCGGATGAAATGTAAACTGTAACAGACCTTGAGGAAACCTAATTCATGTAACACTTCAGTAAAGCTCAAAAGCAAAAATATGCTTTTAGAAAAAGCTACTTTATATTTAGTACACATTTTAATTCAAGAGAATTCCTCTATATTGACATCAAAAGCGAGGTTGAAATATTAAAAACAACAAACGAGGAGTTATGTAAAGTACGGTATATACATATATGTATATTTTTTGTCATATACTTCCCATTTAACACAAGTCTATTTCAATTCACACCTCGTGTCGGGATGTTCCATGGGAATCGGGGGAACTCAATCGCAAATTGGCCTAAATCCATTAAAATTAGTTTTAAAAAGGGTATTTATTTATTTTTGACTTAAGGGTATTTATTTATTGCAGTTAGTTATTAGTTATTATATTATAATACTGCATTTAGAAATGCAGTATAATAATACAATAACTAAAACCACTGTAACTCAATGACACAATGTCGGAATGTCATGAAAGTTTGACACGTAACTTTTAAAGGTTGGTACTAACTGAAAATGGTATGGATTTGATATTAGAGACGCCATCTGTTGTTATATGAATGAAAATCGTTAAAATAATAAATTAACTTAACATTTAATTCAATTTAGATAAGAGGTGACGAATCCAATTTATATGAGGAACAACACCTGGATTCGCAATATAACAAAGGTAGAAGACGTTATAAAGGTGTACAAAAGAATGAAGTAGCAATGGGCAGGGCACGTAGCCAGAATGTTAGACTCCCGATGGACATCCGAAATAATTCAGTGGTACCCATAAGGCATAAAGAGGCCCAGAAGAAGATTGAAGGTATGCTGGTTAGATGAAATCAGGAAGCATGGCAGCATCACATGTCATCAATGAGCAAAACACCGAACTATTTGGAATCAACTTGGGGAGACCTTCATCTAGCAGTGGATCGACCCTGGTTGACAATAATGATGATGATACAAGAGGTTTAATCATCATAATCCATAATTAATGGAATCAAATCGTTTTAAAAAAACAGTTGTTGTAAGGATTGTTATCTAGATATAAGTTTGTGTGTAGGTGTTAATTGTTTCTAAGAAATTAAATATAAAGATAAAGAAATAAAATATTAAGTTCAATTTGTATCTATTTTCTGTCTATTTCTAAGAAATTAAATATTAAGTGAAAAAAAAATACATGTAGGAAATTTTAATTAAGTCAGCTTATAGTTGAATTAAATAATTATGAACTTTAAATTCCAATATACGTTTATATAAATGAGATTGTTTAATATATCATATATCGGCGGTTTAAATTCAGGACTGGTTTTCCTCCTAAAAGTAACTATGGTATTGAAGCTAACTTGGGGAACAAATATTTGGAAAAAATAAATTCTTTTTATTCAAACAATGCTAATTGATTGGAAAAAAAATCTGTGAGATGTATTACCATGAAAGAGTTTAAATAAAACATGCTTAGATATTTAGTTGATGTAATAAAATAGGTAAAGATATTTGATTGGAGTAATTCACAGTCTTAGAGATTAAGTTGTAGCAAAATCGTTAAAATAAGACAGGCTTAGAGATTAAGTTGCAGCAACATCGTTAAAATAAGACAGGCTTAGAAATTAAGTTGTAGCAACATCGTTAAAATAAGACAGGCTTAGAGATTAAGTTGTAGCAACATCGTTAAAATAAGACAGGCTTAGAAATTAAGTTGAAGTAATATCGTTAATATAATACATGATTACATATTTAGTTGAAGTAATTAAACAGACTTAGATATTTAGTTGAAGCAATATATGGTAGTTTAAATAATACTGACTTAGAGACTTAATTGAAGTATTATCGTTATAATTTCGAGTTTTAGTTGAAGTGATATCGCTAAAATTATATAGTCTTAGAGTAGTGAAAGTAAAATCACTGTAGTAATAACTGGCCAGTTTCATAACTGTCCAGTTTTATAAATAGCTAGTTTTATAAATGGCTGATATTCAGTTGCAGTAATGTCATCAAAATAATTCATATTAGACTTGTACTGTTTTCAAAACGCGTCCCTTAAATTGCCAGGATATCAAAATAAACCTTCCTTTCTTTTTGGATGAAATTCAAATGAACGGAATTTATATTCAAGGCTTGACAAACAGCAGCCAGGCTGATTGAATTGAATAATTATTGCTCTTCTTTTCGTAATTTTTCATGTTGTGTACGGACTGTGTCAGAGCTGATGACAGGAGACAGTAGAGCGGGCTGATTCCGTGTTAAATTTTATAATTCCTCACCCGGATTGCGTGACGTGCTGTAATTAGGAAATGAAATATAAGAGAGAAGTCATAATTGAATTGTTTTTTTTTTTGTTGTTGTCAATTTGGTGAATTGCTGACAAAGAGGATTTCGTTTTGTTACGATCAAATGTAACAATAAAAAAAAAAGAGTTTTATTTATTGGATGCGACGTATGGGGAAAGGTTTGAACCAAAAGTTGACGGATTCTGTTATTTGGGTAGTATTTTCACAGATTATTGAAGAGTTAAGAGGGATAACGAACGGAGTATAGCGATAAGAAACAAAGTTAATGGGACACTAAAAATGTATACTCGAACCGGACAGTATCAAAATCTGAAAACATGATAATTTATAATAGTATTTTGTTGTACAAATTTTATATATGGGAGTAACCACAAAATATTATATATCAATAGCGGTATATAATATCACGCATTCGTGGTAGCCTGGAGGTCACTGATATAAACAGTAAGCTGGAAGAGCGACAGCTGAGATGGTACGGGTACATAAGACGGAGACCACCATACCATACTGTAAATCAGGCAATGTCTGTGGATCTTCCTCGACAACCGTCCAGAGGGAGACCGAAGAAATCCTGAATGACTCAATGCTCCAAAATCCTGCAGAGAAACGGCCTAGATGAAAGCGACACCCAGAACCGAAGAGTATACAGCCTGAGAACGAGAAGAACCGACCCCAACAGCCTACCTAGGCAATGAGTTGGGACAGTGCCAGGAAGAAGAAGAATAGCGGTATATAATTGTGAATGATCAAATATGAGAGAAAGCTGAAAAATTCAGGTATTAATATACAATAGTATTTTCTCAGATGATAGATGATATACGAATGATATCAAACAGAGTGTAGCGATATGAAATAAAGTCAATGGGATACTAAAATATGTGTACTCGAACTGAACAATATCAAAATCTGCCAAGATGATGGTCCACAATAGTACTCGTATTTTGGTGCCATCTTTGACGCATCGGAGTGAAATTTGGATGTGGAAGAGGAGCTAATAAGCGATGTAAATGTGCGTTAATTGAGAAGAATACATGAAACAAGTGATAAGGAATGAATGTGAACTAAAGACTGGCGTATTAAGGGAGATGTAAAGGGTCTTTCAAATTGAGCGGTTTTTTTAATTCTTGGATAAAACACAGATGGCGTCATGACCTTGCCTAGGTCTTGTGATATTTGAGAAGTGTAATGTATGACATTAAAAAAAATGGAGTCGTATACAATGCAACAAAGCGTTCAAATTGTTGAATTATTTTATATATTGTAATCTCCGGAAACGGTGATGTTAATTGTCCACCAAGATCATGTGATCTGACACCGTTGGACTATTTTCTCTGGGGCTACGTGAAAAGCCAGGTCTATAAGAATGACCCCCAATCAATTCATGAGCTGAAGGATGAAATTATTCGCGTTATTGGTGAGTTAGAACCGCAATTATTCCAAAATGTCGTCGAATTTTTTGACAAAAGGGTGGACATCTGTGGAGCTGCAAGAGGTGGACATTTGGCGGATATTGTTTTTTTGTGTTTAAATGTCATACTTCAATGACCAACAAAAAGTTTTTGAAATTAAAGCAAATGGTGTGTTTTATTCAAGAATTAAAAAAATATATATTAAAAAAACCGATCAATTTGAAAGACCCTTTAGAAAAGTAGGTTGAAGTGGTTTGGGAATGTAGGACGAATGAATGAAGAAAGAGTAACAAAACAAATAAATATTACAAATGTGAGTGGAAGGCATAAAAGAGGAAGATCAAGGAATGTATGGTTGGATCAAGTGAATTATATTCTCAAAGGAGAAAAAGCAGCAAGTCAGAAACAGGTGTATTAATAAATGAATCAAGAACAGGCTAAGGATATATGTCGAGAAAGAAAATCTGACGTTATTTCCTCTCTGCCGCCCATGACAAGGAAATGGCGTCATGGTATGTATTTATTTATTGGGTGTTAAATAAATATAATTCATTCTTTAGTGATGTACTCTTCTTATAATATCCGCTTTGATGGTATTGGTGTATAAAAAAGCGTGGTCGGGATAAAATATAAGTAGAGAATATTCAATTTATTTATTTTACACATGACAATACATATATATCATTCGTGAAAAAACAACAGTTAATTTAATTTGGACGCACAATTTTAATGGATCTGGATTTGTTGCCTTTCATTTGTCGTGTCCCCAGTAAACTAGATTTTTACCTGTATCCCACTGAGGACATATAGCATGAAAAAATAAATCGATACTTCTTTCCGACTTTTGAATTTTTTAAAACCCCGTTGCACATTCTCATCAACCTGATAAACAGTGACACTTCATTACACATGTATACATTACGTGAAATCAGACTCTTCACACTTCATCACTCCAGACAGACCAAAAACATGCACCCCAAAATGTACCGCACATAATCATAAAAAAATAAATATAAAACAATAAAGAAACCACACTCAAGAGCTCACAAACCTTTTTTACGTGTCATTCTTCTTCCAAGCCCATGTATTCAAACTCCTGTCGCAATAACAACCACGCTCCGATCGACTGCCTTAATTGTTTTCCTCCTTTTGCCTTTATTGAATTCGGCACCCCATTGTATGTCATGGGAGCTAAATAGGCATATTGCCTTTGGGCAAAAGATGTTTTAACTCTAGGGATGGTGAACATTTGATCAGTTACTATGCGTGTCATGTGTCTTTGCTGAGTCTGCATCTTCACTTCCTCTCGATAATAGTGCCAGATAATGGATTTGAGATCAATATTATCTTATTTTTGACTATTCAATAAGCCTTATTCATCCAGCTGGAGTATAGCGAGATGTAAAGCGGTAGTAGCTTGTGGACATTACTGACCTGTCTTGGGTCACCTAGAAAGTACTCAGCCTCTTCTGGTCCTCGAAGGCTGACATCTCGAAGTCTTCCCCTTAGATTCCAAGTAGCTGCCAGTACACAAACAGTGGGCACACCCCTAAGACTGCGTGGGCTCGCAGGCTTAACTTGTGGAAGAACACAAGCTGGTCACACCTGCTTCCCTATTACAACTCTCCTAATCCTTGCAATTCCTATTCATATCACTATATTACAAAACATTCCTACAACACTTCTGCTCTCACTTTACGTCCACAAGTGCCCGTTTCATCCATTGGAACCTGGTTCTACACTCCAAAATATTGAGTTGGCAGCAGGGCTCACAATATAATAAATACAATATTCATACAATTAATTTAAAATCTGCGGTGCGGAAGGCAATAGGAAACCACAAAATTACTTTTCCCATGAAAAACACAATTTAAACTTAATTTTAAAGTTATTTACACATTACTGCTATCTCAATCTCAAATAATTGAAATTTTTAAGGGATTTGATAAAAATTATAATAAAATATAGATTTAAGCTTTAAAACAATATAAAGTATATCACAAATATCATAAAAAAGTTAAGTATTGGACTAATTATTAAGTATTGGACTAAATTTAGAAAATTGAACTATTGAGTCGAGTGAACATAACAAATGTCTGTATGAAGACAAACATGGTTAAAAGTATGATTGTTCTACTTAATGGTTTTTCAAATATTCTAAAGAGAAGTTACACACATTCAAAGCCGAAACCTATGATAAATGTGGCCAGAGATAACTACATAAAAAATCCAATATTTTCTTAAACCAGACAACTGGATATTTCCTTTCATAATCTATAAAAAGAGAGACAGATATTTGTTTCTACAAATGAGTTATGTGTCTGGCGGATTGTTGAAGGCTGGAAGTTAACAGAATGACTTATCGTTTTCTCCAGAAATTGATCCTGTGTCGTCCCCCTCGACTCGGCCAATCACCATTTGTCTGGAACAACGGCCTCTCTCTCCACAGAGGCGCTTAAGCAAACAGATATCTTCTGAAACCCTTAACAGAGTAACTGCAAAAGGAGCGTGAACACATAACTCATTCTTTTTAACCTTTCCCTTCCTGTGCTAAAAAAATCCGCGCGTTCGGGTGCTGTGTATTCAATACACATGTAAAAATGGGCGATTTAAAATTGGAAAAATAAGAATATTCATACCCAATCGCTTAAGTTAGTTAAATTTGAAGTCAAAAGTGATAATAATTGAAATTTAATTTCTGAAAACATGAAGAAAAATACATCGGACGACGTTCACAAAACGGGCGAAGCGACCACCTCGAACGAAAGCCCGCTGGCTACTGGGCGATAGAAGCGAGCGAACTGAGATTCTATTTATTGCGTTCCCATATACCGAAGTAGAGTGAGAGTGAGATGTGAAAAGCGTCGCTTCCTCACCCATAGCGGTTTTTTAGAATGAATATACCTACGTCATACACTGGCACACGGTTGATTGTATTGGTGAATTTATTCTCGATTTTCACAAAATATATCTGATATAGCCGATACGTGCTAATTATTATTTATATTATTTTTTTCATTCGATGCGTAAATGTATTACGGAGGAATATCTAAAATCTGAACCCAGTATTTATTATATTTATAGAGATATTAAAGTTTTTAGAAGCAATGTGTACTAGTTACACATCACAGGGAAGGAAGTGTTATCCGTGTTGCTTGTGATACTAAATATTAGGAGAAGGCAGATCGATCTGACAATGCAGCCACCTTCCTTACAACACGTAGTGCGAATTATGCCATTGGAGTGCATTTTTTTTCAAAGTGGAATAACAAAATAATTTATTGTTAAATATTCTATTTTTATAATGGTAAAAGATAACTACATAAAAACTTCAACCTTAACTAACAGCGAAATGTTGCAATAGTACGAGTTAGTACATACTCGTATACATACAAGTATATTAGCAGTTCAGAATATACAAATTAATTTTTCGCAAGGAGCGTTGTGTCATGTTTCAACTTATTTTTTGTATATCAAATAGTTCAGAAAAGCTGGCAGCTTAATGAAAACGGTTGAGGGGCGCGAGGCTTGCAGAAATCCTGGAATATTTTTCGACTTAATATATATCGTGAATAAAAAAAAATCGCTTCACTGAGTGAAAAATAAACACTTTGAGAAGCGTAGATTTTTCTAATGAACAAAATATGTCGGTTCGAAAAGAAATTTTAATAAAAAAGACTCACAATTTATTAATGTGCCTTTACTCATATACGAGTATATGGAACTTTCTTAAAGCTTTGGGATAATCTTTGTAAAAGATTTTTAAAGTAAATACGAATAATACTGAATTTTTATGTAATATGATTAAAACCTTACTTTACATCCAACTAACATAGTTTAAGCCATCTCCGATGGTTAGGTAATGTAGAATTAACTAATAGAAAAGAATAATAAAACAAGTATAAAGGGAAAAATTTAGAAGAAGAGGGTGTAAAGAAAGACAAAGAAAAGTATGGTTAGATCAGAATAATATTTGGAAAACAAGAAATATAACAAGTCATAAAAATGTAAGGCGCTGTATGAGAGATATCTTCTTTTTCCCAGTGTCATGTCAGGTCTTCCCAACGTTGGCTATCACGTGAGAGTAGGCATCTTTGTCCCCGGCAGCCCGAAAAAGATCCCCAACGCTCCCTATACCAGTCCAATCACGTATATTGCGCTGCCAGGAGATTTGCCTCCTGCCAACATCTTTTCGACCCTCTATTTTGCGTTGGATGATCAGGTGCAGTAATTTGTACTTTGGTCCTCTAAGTACATGACCCAAATAGGACACCTTTCAGATTTTAATATTAGTCAGCAACTCTATCAACTTTGGGTCTTTGAAGAACCCTTGTGATGCTGACCATATCCGTTCAGGGTATCCGTAGCATTCTCCGGTGTATCCACATTTCGAACGCTTCCAGTTGGTTCATACAACCAACTTTGAGGGTCCATGATTCCACTCCATGCAATGACACTGACCAAACGTAGCATTTGACTAACCGTTGTCGAAGTTTCAAGTTTAGATTATCATCGCAGAATACTCTTCTCATTTTACTAAAAGCCGCATGAGATGATGATGATGTGGGAGATATACGTAAACCAAAGTATGTAATGCACTGCTTAATTAATATCTATAAAAAATTATTGATAATCAATTTGCTCTAAGTAAAATATTTTTTTAAATATACACTCGTATATTTTTCAAAAAAAAATTATTTTGAATCAGTTTTGAAAAAATATCACATATTTTGCAGTATTGTGCATTTCGTTCTTAAGTGATTCAAAATTCAACTAAAATTGATTATTGGTTCGATTTTTAAGTCATAAAGGTTTAAAAAGAATTCAATATATAACCAAAAATATTGAGAGGATCCGAAAAAATGCTGTCGCTGCCCGTATTGGGTAGAATACATGGAGTGACTGTATGAATGTGTGACAGAATATGGAATTAAGTGGTAAGGGATGATTTTGAACCGGCTGATGTTAACACTTATGTTAACACTTATTTAAGTGAATGTTGAGATGGTTTGGGCATGTGGAATGAAGAAAGACTAACAAAACAGATGAACAGTGTAAAAGTGAGTGTAAGAGGAAGCCCGAACAAAGTATGGTTGGATATTCTGAAATAAGGGAAAGTAGAAAGTCAGAGAAATTGTTGAGGTTGTATGAGAAGGTGTATGGATGTAAAAGAGGCGTTGTATGAGAAGGTGTATGGATGTAAGAATGTGTGTACAGTTAAGATAGTATGGCGCTCGGTTTTCTCTTCCTACTCCGACAGGGAAGTGTGGTGTTGGTATGTATGTTTGTATGAAAAATATTTGTATTATTTACGTATTTGATAACTTGTATAACCAACTTTTGGATTTATCAAGTGATTATGCAAGTGACAATTTTTAACAGAATTAGGTGCAAATCAAACAATGATGGATATATCATACTGGCGAATCTTTGAAAAATTTGTATACTCGTATATTTAAAAAGCGCATAATTTCAAATGCATTGACGTAACCATTTGATTTTAATTGACAAAATGAACGATGGCAATCGCTTAAACTGCTTAACGATGAACTAATTATGGGTTGATTGACGTAATAATAGAGCAATAAATGAAGTTAGGGGTGGGTTGATAAGAATGTTAAACGGATGTAGGGAATTGGACTGTTATTGTTAATAAAATTATATATTTTGAAACTATGCATTCATCTTCAGATCTCAGATGAGTCAAAATGTTATTCCCTTTAAATCAAGATTCCATTTAAGTCTTGGTTCCAAGGGAAGAAAGACCACCGTAGCCTAGTCAATCAATCAATCAATCAATGGCACTACAGCCCATTGTGGGCCCCGGCCTTCTCCAGCAGTCATCGCCATTCCCTCCTATCCTGGGATGCATTCCTCCAGCCCCTGATGCCAATCACGCTTGTATCACTCTGCACCCCATCCATCCACCTGAGCTTTGGTCTACCCACGCTACGTCTTTCCTGGGGCTAGGAAAAGAGTACCTTGTTAGGCATTCTCTCTTCTCTCATTCTTGCTACATGCCCGCCCAAGGTAGCCTCCCAATTTTGATGTATTTTATAATGTTGGGCTCTTTGTATATGCTGTATAACTCCTCATTATATCTCACTCTCCAAGATCCATTTTCCTGTATAGGTCCGAATATTGTTCTGAGTATTTTTCTTTCAAATATTATAAGGTAGCCGTAGCCTTGTGGTAATATTTAAGTCTCGGTTACAAGGGAAGAACGACCACCGTAGCCTTGTGGTAATATTTAAGTCTCGGTTACAAGGGAAGAACGACCACCGTAGCCTTGTGGTAATATTTAAGTCTCGGTTCCAAGGGAAGAACGACCACCGTAGCCTTGTGGTAATATTTAAGTCTCGGTTCCAAGGGAAGAACGACCACCGTAGCCTTGTAGTAATATTTAAGTCTCGGTTCCAAGGGAAGAACGACCACCGTAGCCTTGTGGTAATATTTAAGTCTCGGTTCCAAGGGAAGAACGACCACCGTAGCCTTGTGGTAATATTTAAGTCTCGGTTCCAAGGGAAGAACGACCAACGTAGCCTTGTGGTAATATTTAAGTCTCGGTTCCAAGGGAAGAACGACCAACGTAGCCTTGTGGTAATATTTAAGTCTCGGTTCCAAGGGAAGAACGACCACCGTAGCCTTGTGGTAATATTTAAGTCTCGGTTCCAAGGGAAGAACGACCACCGTAGCCTTGTGGTAATATTTAAGTCTCGATTCCAAGGGAAGAACGACCACCGTAGCCTTGTGGTAATATTTAAGTCTCGGTTCCAAGGGAAGAACGACCAACGTAGCCTTGTGGTAATATTTAAGTCTCGGTTCCAAGGGAAGAACGACCACCGTAGCCTTGTGGTAATATTTAAGTCTCGGTTCCAAGGGAAGAACGACCACCGTAGCCTTGTGGTAATATTTAAGTCTCGATGCCAAGGGAAGAACGACCAACGTAGCATTGTGTTAACATTTAAGTCTTGGTTCCAAGGGAAGAAGGACCTCCGTAGCCTTATAGTAACATTATTTTATTCGAGGGTTTCGGGTTTGCTTTTTGGTGGTTTCTTAGAAAAAAAAGTTCGTCTCGTAACCATACTCGCACACACCGAGCGGTAGTGTTGCATACACGTTCAATGACGAATCGCGAGCTTGTTACATACTCAAAAAGTTCTAAAAACCTGAAAGCTCGATTACTGAAGTTGAAAATATTATTGTCTTCCGGCCACGAATTAAATATAACCGAAACACTTATTTGGATATATTGAGAAGAACGCCGGAAAAGAGAAGGTGGTGATTTACCTGCGTGGAATATATAGTTTTGATAGTGTATTCTGTAAGTGTTGCCTTGAAGGTATGATACTGAATTCACACCCTTTAATATGTTTTCTTATCCAATGTGGACATGTTGAAGAATTCAATTAAAACATGATTTGACTTTACACTTTAAGACCCGCTTAAAATCATGATAACCTCTCTCCATGCCTGATTTGTTTTTTTGAAGAATTCTGATTTTGTGAATGATTCACTTAAACTCCTATATTTAAGTAAATACTATACTAGACTTTTTGTAATGAAACCTGGTATACTTCTTCTTCCTGGCACTGTCCCAACTCATTGCCTAGGTAGGCTGTTGGGGTCGGCTCTTCTCGTTCTCAGGCTGTATGTTCTTCGGTTCTGGGTGTCGCTTTCATCTAGGCCGTTTCTCTGCAGGATTTTGGAGCATTGAGTCATCCAGGAGTTCTTCGGTCTTCTTCAGAACGGCTGTCGAAGAAGATCAACAGACATTGCCTGATATACAGTATGGTCTGGTGGTCTCCATCTCATGTGCCCGTACCATTTCAGATGTCGCTCTTCCCGCTTACTATTTATGTCAGTGAGTCCCAGGCTACCACGAATGCGTGAGCTCTTAATTTTATCTTTCAGTGATACTCCTGCCGACCACCTAAGCATTAGCATTTCTGCTGTTTCAAGTTGCCTAGAGTAGGAGCTGTACATAGTCCAGCATTCTGAGCCATACATAATTGCGGGTCTAACGATAGTCTGGTATGCCTTTCCTTTCAGTTTTATAGGCATTTTTGGGTCACACAAGACTCCTGTTACCGCATTACAAGCAAATCACGTAGAGATAAAGATAGAAACTCCCGTACCTGAGAAATATGTGAGACCTGGTATACTTGTTTAATCTATTTTAATAATTTTGTTTAAATAGTACTTCTGTCGATTGTGTCCTTTGTGGAGAGCTACATCACACTCCTTACACATGTAGCGGATCTCCCTTTTATTCTTGTCCCTAACACAAGCCTTGCAAGTTCTATAAGGGTATTTCTTTTTTGTTTATTCATGGAATACATATCCCCAGATTCAGACTTCGAAATCTGGAAGATCTGACACTTTACTGGACACTGGACACGCGACGTCAGCATTACAAATCACATATCACTTCATGCATTACTTAGGGCATTGCCCGTGTTAGAAATCTAGAGACTGTTTTTCGAAAGTTGAATTGTTTACACACATGTTTATTTGATTTCCTTTTTTAGTAGAAGTATCAATCAAGTGAAAACACGGGACCGGGACACAGTTCAAATTTAATTTATCACGTTAAACTACGGGATCTGGATACAATGTTAATACGTCTTCTTACCAATGTAGATATGTTGAAGGATTCCTTTAAAAAATATTAATGATAAGAAAACTTCAATCTATGACTGGTACCATAAAAGAAATCTTCAATCTATGACTGGTACCATTAAAGAAATCTTCAATCTGTGACTGGTACCATTAAAGAAATCTTACTATTGTACAATTAAATTACTATTTATTGTAATTCAAAAATGTTTAAAATCTTACCTTGATTTTTTTCTTTCTTCAGCAGTTTAGCAGATTTTCTGAAAATAAGCAAAAACATCTGATAAAATATGAAATAATTTTATTACACCAAAATTTTTATCATACATTTTGAAAAACAAACGTATCACTCATGTTATGAAGAGGTGAAATGTTTTTAAACCGGCGTAATTGTTCTAGTTCCCGATCTTACCCAAAAGATGTACCAGTCTAATATCACATCAAGTTAAAAAAAAAATTATCTATGACTGGTACTATATAAATATCTTCAATCTATGACTGGTACCATTAAATAAATCTTCAATCTGTGGCAGGTACCATTAAAAAAAACTTCAATCTATGACTGATACCATTAAAGAAATCTTCAATCTATGACGAGTACCATTAAAAAAATCTTCAATCTATGATTGGTACCACTAAGAAAATCTTCAATCTATGATTGGTACCATTAAAAAAATCTTCAATCTATGACTGGTACCATTTAATTAATCTTCAATCTATGATTGGTACCATTAAAAAAATCTTCAATCTATGACTGGTACCATTTAATTAATCTTCAATCTATGATTGGTACCATTAAAGAAATCTTCAATCTATGATTGGTACCATTAAAAAAATCTTCAATCTATGACTGGTACCATTAAATAAATCTTCAATCTGTGACAGGTACCATTAAAAAAACTTCAATCTATGACTGGTACCATTAAAGAAATCTTTAATATATGACTGTTACCACTAAAGAAATCTTCAATCTATGACTGGTACCATTAAAGAAATCTTCAATCTATGGTTGGTACCATTAGAGAAATCTTCAATCTATGACTGGTACCATAAAATAAATCTTCAATCTATGACTAGTACCATTAAAGAAAGATTGTATATAACATAATATAATGGCCGCATCGACTAGTTCCGTATTCTTACACTCAACTTATAAATTAATCTTTATTTTATAATATTTTAATGTGCCAATTAAATTGGGTTCGAGTCCCGGGTTGGAGCGCTCTTGAAGAGAATCTTCTCTCTAAACGGCGCTATAGAAATTGTCCTTTCATAATCATAAATATGATTGAAATCCAGTGTATATAGCAAAGGTTAATGAAGATTGATTATCTTTCGTTCTCTAAAATATGTGATTTTTTCTATAACTTTCAAGATTAACGTATAATTGCTTTGTTATTTATAACTTTTCATAGTAATAACAACCTGGCATTAATAATAATTTTGAATAACAATTAAAATCTAAAAAGACTTGATAAAAAAAAATTGACCTTTTGTTTTATTATCATCGGGAATGAAACCCGAAAACCCCTGGTTGAAAGTCAAGGATTCTATAAATTAGATTTCGGAGATTGGTAACATAATTTTAATTAAAATTCATGTTCAACACACCGTTTGTTTTGATTCCGAAGTTTATACACTCGAATTTCAGACAAAGTTCTCGATTTGGATAAAAAGAATTTAATCGAATTCGTTGACAGAATTCGTTATAAATTAGGTTCATATCATACTTTCAAAAGTAATTTGTACTTCAATATGCATATATTTAAAAAAAAGCAAAGCCAATTTTTTTTTAAATAAAACAATCTTTGGAATATAAATTCGAAATGTTTTTTCACAAATTCCACAAAAAAAAAAAACACCTTTGAAATTTGATTAATTCAAAAGTTTCCCATTACTATAGTAATTTATTCTTTTATAAAATTATTTCTTATCGCTCGAAAGAGGATTTTTCGAGGAAACCGCAATTTGAAAAGTTAGTAATTTTCTCCATTCTTCCTATTTGTCGCCTTGTTGACACCTAAATTAGGGTGTTTTTTTTTTGGTTACTTTGTTCCCTGTTTTTATTTTAAACGACTTCACCAAATTAATTTATAATTTTTCTTGTTGGTTACTTACGCGTTGTCAAAAACACAATGACATTTTGATGGAATGAAAGTTATTAAATGGGCCAAAAAAAAACATTAAATTAACATCATCATCGTCATCAACATGCCCACTGATCATGGGTAACTTTAAACCAATTCCAATGGCAAAATACATATATTCATTGAAGTTGCACTTATAAATATCAAGATACAACAAATGAAAAGTTTAGAGATCCAGTTAAATAGATGCCATCACCATCCCCTAACCCTTAAATAGGAATTGAGATAGCGTTTTATTAAGCCTCGGAAACATCCGCTTACAGTTGCAAGGGTGAGTAAATAAAGACATCATCTGGGTTTGATAAGTAAATTGTGTTTATAGGCACAACTTGTGTTTATAACTTGGCTCTGAACTGCTCTCGAAGATTAAGTTTTTTTAAAGGCTCAGAATCAAAGCCAATATGTAGGTAGGAACAGTCTTTGCTACGATTTCTGCAGTATCCGAAGAGCTCGATGTCTTGCAGTGACGAGGATGTCTCGATGTCTTGCAGTGCAATCCACATTGCGAAATTCGAATAAAAGTTATTTAGTGCCGTTAACAAAAAAATCATCAACAAAAATACTTGCCACCAAAAACTCTATGTGAATAAAAAAAATAAGGGTTGCTTTAAAACGGTCGCCAAATATGTTCGAGACTGCACCATAGCCAATTATAAAATCAAAGTTGTCAGGGTATGGGAGAATCCGAAAAATAGTTAAAAATAGTTTCTTGAATCTTTGAAAAGACTATGGTTTCACATTGTGGTGTCATGTTTTATGTAAAAGGAAAAATAAGTATGATAAATAAAACACATATTTTATAATTTTGTGTTCACCACTGGTTTATTTTTGGGTTTACTACCGGTTTCGAAGACCACCGTCTTCATCATCAGGTGAAGATAAACTAAATTGTTAAAAATACATTTCCTGTACAAGTGTATATAATGTAAGAGGAATGAGGTAGGAGGAAAGAAGTGGGGAGATATGTGATTCAATGGTAAATGGGGCGGGGAAAAAAATAGAATGAAAATGAATCTTTCGGGCAGGCCAGGGTCTGGATATCCAAGTAGTTAGTTCTACTACCATTACGCTGGAATACATCCTGCAGCCTTGTCTCTCTAAAAAAATTGAAAATTATTCAATTCTAATAACTTAGGACAGTCTTTTGATATACCCGTATTTACTATTTTAAAAAAGCAATATCAGACATTACTCGACGGTGAAACGGTCTCAAAAAATAAACTAAAAATACGACACTTATTCCAAGCAAAATTTAGAAAAAAATATTAGGCTACACCTGCCCACTCGAAAATATTAGGCTACATCTGCCCACTTAATAATATTAGGCTACACTTGCCCACTCAAAAATATTAGGCTACACCTGCTCACTCGAAAATATTAGGCTACATCTGCCCACTCGATAATATTAAGTTAAACCTGCCCACTCGAAAATGTTAGGATTCACCTGTTCA
This sequence comes from Odontocerum albicorne, assembly GCA_949825065.1. Lineage (NCBI taxonomy): Eukaryota > Metazoa > Arthropoda > Insecta > Trichoptera > Odontoceridae > Odontocerum > Odontocerum albicorne. The sequence continues at coordinate 48,017,575 of OX463845.1, read as the reverse complement.
CTCGAAAATAATTACAATTGAAGTGCTTGCGTGTTTGACTGGAACTAAGATATTTTAGCTTTCGAAGAAGTGTTGTTACTGTAACGCCCCTGCACGATTTTACCCCATCGCGTTTTTGTATTAAATAATAATACAAACACATTTCTAGGAAGTAAACTTTTAATTACACTTTAACACTTGGACCAATTTCAAAATAACTGGTTAGAAAAAAATAGGAATTATCTATAGTAATAATATTAATCTTAAATCTATATAAATAAAAATGTAAATGTTCGTTAATTGAAGGCAGCTAATCTCCGGAAGTTCTCTACCGATCGCTTTGAAATTTTGAGTAAAGTTAATATTCGTCAACGGAAATGTTTTTTGATTTTTATTTATATATATATATATATATATATCAGTGTATATAAATTTTTTTTTAAATCAAAAAGAAATATCTATGCGAACCTCTCGGGGACAAGACGAATCTCATTTTGACAGTTGACCATATTCTATTTGACGTTTCGTAATTAATATTTATAAAGTCTATATACATAATCTATATAAATAAAAATGTAAATGTTCGTTAATTGAAGGCAGCTAATCTCCGGAAGTTCTCTACCGATCGCTTTGAAATTTTGAGTAAAGTTAATATTCGTCAACGGAAATGTTTTTTGATTTTTATTTATATATATATATATATATATATATATCAGTGTATATAAATTTTTTTTTAAATCAAAAAGAAATATCTATGCGAACCTCTCGGGGACAAGACGAATCTCATTTTGACAGTTGACCATATTCTATTTGACGTTTCGTAATTAATATTTATAAAGTCTATATACATAATATAAATATAAAATAATTTTATGTTTAATATTAAATCATAAATTTTATAACTAATACATATTTCATAAATAATAAATTTTATCAACTAAACATTTTGACAGTTGACCATATTCTATTTTGACATTTCGTGATGAATATTTTTATTCAAATAAGTCTATATACATAAAATATAAAATAATTTTATCTTTAATATTAAATAATAGATTTTATATATAATACATATTTTATAAATTTTATAAATAATACAGGTTTTTTTTTCGTAAATATATTTATTCTAGACACGAACCAAGCTTTATATTATCATTGTGACGCATTTTATATAGATTGTGACGCGATCTTACGTCGTTAATAAAAAACTTGATAAAAAATAATAAAAAATAGTTATATTGTCATAAAATTGACTTGAGTGGTTGTGGTAAGTTGTAAATTTAAAAAATAATGGACTTAAGAATTATATTTGATGAAAAACTTTCATTATTGATTCATATTTCAAAAGTTAACCTAACTTTTTTCAAAAAGAAAAGTACAGATGTTAATTTAAGATAAAGTTGTATTATTTGTCAAGTACTTGTATAACCTGTCACATGTCCATTTGTATATAAAGACACTTTTATGTCATTAATTAAATAAATAAATTATTTGGTGGTACATTAGAAAGAAGTACCCGTAGAAATATCGCAAAAAAAATGAAAATTAAAACAAACTTTTACGCTGCTCAGTTGCTTTTTTAATGTTTCAAAATTTTATATGTTTTAACTTTCTTTTTTCTTACTGAACGTTGTTACATAAATAAATAATAGGTTTATTGATAGCAGCATAGTATGTCCAGATTATATTTAAATAACACTTTTAAAACACATAAATTGCAGATAATACATTATATACAGAAGCTATCAAAAAGTCTGGGCTCATCTAATAGCATCCCTTCGGCCAAGATACACCCCACCAATATAGGGCGAACCCAGCCACGGGGACACCAGATGTTTTGCAGCCCACACCCTAGCTTTTTCAGCCCAGCACATCGTATTGGGGCAAATTTGTCAACTGTAAAATGGTAAGCTGTTGATTTTTTTTATAAATCGAAAAATTGTTTTCTCTAAAGTGACGTTTTAATTACTAATTTTTATTAAACTGACTTTCTAATGTATTGTATGAATGAAAATTAAAACAAACTTTTACGCTGCTCAGTTCCTTTTTTAATGTTTCACAATTTTATATGTTTTAACTTTCTTTTTTCTTACTGAACGTTGTTACATAAATAAATAATAGGTTTATTGATAGCAGCATAGTATGTCCAGATTATATTTAAATAACACTTTTAAAACACATAAATTGCAGATAATACATTATATACAGAAGCTATCAAAAAGTCTGGGCTCATCTAATAGCATCCCTTCGGCCAAGATACACCCCACCAATATAGGGCGAACCCAGCCACGGGGACACCAGATGTTTTGCAGCCCACACCCTAGCTTTTTCAGCCCAGCACATCGTATTGGGGCAAATTTGTCAACTGTAAAATGGTAAGCTGTTGATTTTTTTTATAAATCGAAAAATTGTTTTCTCTAAAGTGACGTTTTAATTACTAATTTTTATTAAACTGACTTTCTAATGTATTGTATGAATGAAAATTAAAACAAACTTTTACGCTGCTCAGTTCCTTTTTTAATGTTTCACAATTTTATATGTTTTAACTTTCTTTTTTCTTACTGAACGTTGTTACATAAATAAATAATAGGTTTATTGATAGCAGCATAGTATGTCCAGATTATATTTAAATAACACTTTTAAAACACATAAATTGCAGATAATACATTATATACAGAAGCTATCAAAAGGTGTGGGCTCATCTAATAGCATCCCTTCGGCCAAGATACACCCCACCAATATAGGGCGAACCCAGACACGGGGTCACCAGATGTTTTCATAACCTTGCTTTTTCAGCCCAGCACATCGTACTGGGGCAAATTTGTCAACTGTAAAATGGTAAGCTGTTGATTTTTTTTATAAATCGAAAAATTGTTTTCTCTCAACTGACGTTTTAATTACTAATTTTTATTATACTGACTTTCTAATGAATGTCAATAAAGGGGTTGGAGAAATCTTCTTCTTAGATGCGCCAGGAGGAACTGGTAAAACGTTCCTAATTAGATTGATTCTGGCAGCAATTCGATCCCAAAATGGCATAGCCTTATCTCTTGCGTCGTCAGGAATAGCTGCGACACTTCTACGAGGTGGAAGAACTGCTCATTCCGCTTTGAAATTGCCATTGAACATGCGATTCATTGAAACTCCCACGTGCAACGTTTCTAAAGCATCCGGCATGGGAAAAGTATTGCAGAAATGCAAACTTATTGTTTGGGATGAATGCACAATGGCACACAAAAAGTCGCTCGAAGCTCTTGATCGATCATTGCGAGATTTGCGTGGAAACATCAGACCATTTGGGAACGCATTTATATTGCTTGCAGGAGATTTCAGGCAAACATTACCTGTAATTCCTCGATCGACACCGGCGGATGAAATAAATGCTTGCCTGAAATACTCTATTTTGTGGCGACACGTAAAGACGTTGAAATTAACTACAAATATGCATGTCCAGTTGCAAAACGATCGATCAGCTGAGATATTCTCACATCAATTGCTGGAAATCGGGAATGGAAAGGTACCAGTTGATCTGATCTCAGGACGAATTTCATTGCCTCATAACTTCTGCAACTTAGTGACGTCAAAAGAAGAATTGCTTTTTAACAAAAAATATTGTTTATCCACAAGCATTGTGAAATTTAATAAACAGTTGTATATAAAACAGACAATATAATAAGAGCGCCCCCTGTTGAATGTAACGGCAACACACGCAATATAGATTTCAATTTATTTTAATTCCGAATATTAAATATCTTTCAATTCGGGTTTTTTAAACCGGTTTTTGTTATTTTTGTTATTATTGATTTTCATTTGAATTAATGGTATATATCTGTGTATGTTTTATACATTTGAATTATTAAAAGTTTCATGCAACTAACTTTTAACAAATGTCACATTAGATTTTTAACGAACTGCCCATTTTTGATAATTTGTAACAAGATTTATTATTAGTTTTATGTGATGTATTTACCTAAATAACTTGCTATTTATTACAATCGAGGCCTATATTAAAGTTGATAAAATTTGATATTCATCCGTTTGAATCGGACCAAGCTTCGCTCTGAAGTATACGTTGATTTGCGAGATGCAGTTGTAAATGACGGTAATAGAACTTCTGCAATTTAGTGACGTTAAAAGAGGAATTGTTTGAAAAAGTATTTCCCTATATTCAAATCAATTATAAGAATCACGATTAGCTAAGTGAGCTATTGTTGGCGGCAAGAACAAAGATGTATCCGAACTTAACAATATTATTGAGTTCGTTTTTTAATGTTTCGCAATTTTATATGTTTTTGTTATAACTATTTTTCTTCTTTTTCAGTGCAATCGATCTTTGATTTGAATTCAAATCATATCGTGAATTGACCTCTTGGAGTGACGCGATCATTTGCAAGCACGGTGATAAACGCAACAGACTGAGAGTGCCTGAAAGACATCAAAAATATTGTATACCCAGATTGTATACAAGACATCAAAAATATTGTATACAATACATCAAAAATATTGTATACGCATTGTGAAATTAAACAAAATTGAAACGTGTGCTTTCTCTTTTCTTTCTTTTACATTTAACCAGACTGAGCCACAGCAACGCGTGGCTGGGTACAGCTAGTATATTAATAAAAGAAGAATAATATATTTAAAAAAGCAGTTTCGAGAGTAAACTCTTCTCAAGAGCGTTCCAAATAGTAAAGAAATACTCGCATAACGATTTTTCCAGTCAAAAATCTAAAAAGGCGAAAAAGAGAAAACGAAAAATAATACGATTTGATTTTCTCAAAATAATGAAAAACACTCATTCTTTTAGACAATATCTCAAGGTTATTATTAACTTTCAGGCAAATAATATAGTACAATTTACCGTATATAGAGACAGCTACAACTAGAGGAGGATTATACAATTTATAAAGAGACAGCTACATCAAGAGCCAGATTATACAATTTATATAGAGACAGATTATACAATTGATATAGATACAGCAACAGCTAGAGACATATTATATAATTTATATAAATACAGCTAAAGCTAGAGACAGATTATACAACTTATATAGATACAGCTAAAGCTATAGACAGATTATACAATTTATATAGAGATAGCTACATCTAGAGACAGATTAAACAATTTATATAGAGACAGCTACATCTAGAGACAGATTATAACATATATATGTAGACAGCTACAGCTAGAGACAGATTATACAATTTATATAGATACAGCTACAGCTAGAGATATATTATATAATTTATATAGAGACAGCTACATCTGGAGACATATTATACAATTTATATAGAGACAGATTATACAATTTATATAGATACAGCTACAACTAGAGGAGGATTATACAATTTATATAGAGACAGCTACAGCTAGAGACATATTATACAATTTATATAGATATAGCTACAGCTAGAGACAGATTATACAATTTATATAGAGACAGCTACAGCTAGAGACAGATTATACAATTTATATACATACAACTACAGCTAGAGATATATTATATAATTTATATAGAGACAGCTACATCTGGAGACATATTATACAATTTATATAGAGACAGATTATACAATTTATATAGATACAGCTACAACTAGAGGAGGATTATACAATTTATATAGAGACAGCTACAGCTAGAGACATATTATACAATTTATATAGAAATAGCTACAGCTAGAGACAGATTATACAATTTTTATAGAGACAGCTACAGCTAGAGACAGATTATACCATTTATATAGATACAGCTACAGCTAGAGATAGATTATATAATTTATATAGAGACAGCTACATCTGGAGACATATTATACAATTTATATAGAGACAGATTATACAATTTATATAGATACAGCTACAGCTTGAGGAGGATTATACAATTTATATAGAGATAGCTACAGCTAGAGACATATTATACAATTTATATAGATATAACTACAGCTAGAGACAGATTATACAATTTATATAGAGACAGCTACAGCTAGAGACAGATTATACAATTTATATAGATACAGCTACAGCTAGAGATAGATTATATAATTTATATAGAGACAGCTACATCTGGAGACATATTATACAATTTATATAGAGACACACACACACCCACGTTACACATAAATGATAACGCAACCTACAATAATATTATCAATAAATATATATATATCTGTTTTACACAAGATGTTACAATATGATTGGATAAATTTTAATATCGAAACATAACTTTACTATTCGGATATCAGTAAAATAAAAATGCACTTATTGGTCAGCTCATTATTTTGACCGTACTGTACCAATCAGCCTTATGGCCTCAGTGGCCTAGTTGGTAAGACGTCTATCTTACAACCTAGAGTTGCGGGTTCGATTTCCGCTAATAACATGTTTTTCAAAAGGCTCTAGTCTGATTATTACTTAAAATCTTTCTAGTTGGTAGAAAAAGATTGCCACGATATAGAGCTTTAATTGGCATATTTGATAAGTTAATTGACTTAAAACAGAATTTTCTAGTTAGTCAGCCAACAGGTTTACAGTATCTTAGCATAATAATTAAGCGTGGTGGGGAAAGGAGAATATGTTTTTTTATGATTATTAAAATACATATATATCTTCAATCTCCTGGTATGTGATTATATATATTTCTTTATAAAGTAAAATGAATAAATAAAAAAAAAATCAATAGATTTGTGATAATTCAATTTGTCAAATTCTTCTTGTTCTATGTAAGCGTTGTTCCACTAAAAAAAAATCTAAGTTCTTTACCACTATAACAACATGTCTGAATGCCATTACTAACAATGGCAATATCTCCCAATAACGCCAGTAATAACGCGAGTACATCTCTCAATGACATCAGTAACAATGGCAATATCTCCCAATAACGCTAGTAACAACGCAAGTACATCTCTCAATAACATTACTAACAATGGCAATATCTCCCAATAACGCTAGTAACAACGCGAGTACATCTCTCAATGACATCAGTAACAATGGTAATATCTCCCAATAAGCATAGTTTTTAGAATTCATTATAAAAACTTTGAATCTAAAACATCTTCTCAAGAGCACTTTTTTTACGAATTCGTCCTACAACCTTTAGTAATAAAATGTTTTGAGAGCAGATTGTTTAAGAATTATCATTTAAGTTTTTTTATTAAAGTATCTTCTCAAAGGCATTTGGTTATAGAATTCACCCAAAAAATTGTATTAAAATATCTCTTCAAGAAAACTTTCTTTTATAATTATCCTATAATGATTTGTATTAAAAAATGTAATACCTACATCATCTCAAAACCACTTTCTTTTAGAAATCATTCTTTGAACTTTCGCTATAATATATCCCTTCAAGAGCACTTTCTTTTATAATTCATCCTATAATGATTTGTATTAAAATATTTAATATCTACATCATCTCAAAACCACTTTTTTTTAGAATTCATTATTTGAACTTTTATTATAATATATCCATTCACGAGCACTTTCTTTTATTATTCATCCTATAATGATTTGAATTAAAATATTTAATATCTACATCATCTCAAAACCACTTTCTTTTAAAATTCATTCTTTGAACTTTTGTTATAATATATCCCTTCAAGAGCACTTTCTTTTATAATTCATCCTATAATGATTTGTATTAAAATATTTAATATCTACATCATCTCAAAACCTTTTTCTTTTAGAATTCATTCTTTGAACTTTTGTTATAATATATCCCTTCAAGAGCACTTTCGCCAATAATAACGCGAGTACTTCTCTCAATGACATCAGTAACAATGGCAATATGCCCCAATAACGCTAGTAACAACGCAAGTACATCTCTCAATAACATTACTAACAATGGCAATATCTCTCAATAACGCTAATAACAACGCGAGGACATCTCTCAATGACATCAGTAACAATGGTAATATCTCCCAATAACGCTAGTAACAACGCAAGTACATCTCTCAATAACATTACTAACAATGGCAATATCTCCCAATAACGCTAGTAACAACGCGAGTACATATCTCAATGACATCAGTAACAATGGTAATATCTCCCAATAACGCTAGTAACAATGATAGTACATCCCTCAATAACATCAGTAATAATGGCAATATATCCTAATAACGCTAGTAATAACGCGAGTACATCTCTCAACAATATCAGTAATAATGGCAGACCCTCTTTGTGTATCAGGAGAAATCCGTGCAAAGTGGATAAAAAAATAAATAAAATAAAATAAGTATTCAATAATAACGTAAGTCAATTTGGTAATATTTTGTGATATACATACAAACATATATTGAACTTAAATATATATATTAATATTAAATCATTTTAAAACAATGACAGTAATTTTTTATTACTACTGCTTTTTGTATCTCCTATATATGTTAGTTTAAAACAAAGCTTTGTATTTTTCGTCAATAATTGTAAGTACTTTTATAACGTGTCATATGTTCATTTGTTTATAAAAGACACTGTTGTCTCGTTAATTAATTAAATAAATAAATAATAAAAAAATAGCTCCAATATTATTGGTTGCCTTTAAGTGTATGGGTACAGCCAAATGAACCTGCCAATTGTCGAAGAACTTGGAAAATTTCTCACACTCGAAAACATAAATTCGTGGGTTATCTGTCGAGACTTAAGTGAATAGTTAAGTGCACAGGATGTATTATCATTTGGACATAGTTATGCCAGCCATATTTCGACACTAATCCACAAAACATAGAAATATCGAAAAAGAAAAGAGATCAATTCTGCATGTGCTAAAATCATATTTAAATATGTTAATGCAATATATTATTGAAACAAGGCCGTACAACATGTATATTTACTTGTATTCTGCATTTATAGTTTTTAACCTTTCCTTCCCTGTGTTGGGTATCTTCTACACGTTGCTTCTAATAACCATCAATATCTCTATAAATATAATAAATACAAGGTTAAGATTTAAGGTATTCCTCCATAATATATTTACGCATTGATTTAAAAAATAATATTAATAATAAGCAGAATTTATCGACTACATCGTAGGTGTTTTGTAAAGATCGAAAACAAATTCGCATTTAAACGCTGCGAGTGCCTCGTTTTGACGATAGGTGAAGAGTATGCGGGAAACACGACACTATATTCGCATCTCACTCTTGCATACTCCACTGAATTGCGAGGAGCTCAATTGTCTCAATCGTCGCAAGCGTAAGCCACGCCGGGGTACCGCTCCGCGCCGCAGTATCTTCTGGACTCGCAAATAGATTAGACGTACGCCCGTTTCGTGAGCGTTGCCAGATGGTTTTTTAATGTTTTCATCAAATAAATCTCAATGATTATAATTTTTAACTTCAATTATAATTGATTAAGGGGATTATCTATGAATGTTCTTATTTTTCCGATTTAAAATCGCTAATTTTTTATCGCGTACTCACTACCCAACACCGGAGCGCGCGTTTCAATTTTAGCATCGTAAGGGAAGGGTTAAGAACTTACGATATGCCCATTTAAGTTTCTTCTTTAATCTGAATATACGAGTATATTTATCTTGAATCATCGTAGATTTACGTTTATACATGATACTATATTCCACTGTATGGAGGATGAATCATAATCTGAAAGAGAAAGGTGGCCTATGAGATGGACGGATCAAATAAAGGAGTTAACAGCATCTTTAAACGGTGCATTTAAAATGGCTCAGGACCGAGAGGGATGGACACAGGTGGTGAGACGAGTTCGAAACATAACTGGGTACCACGACGCTCAGCAATGGTCACACGATGGAAGAAAAAAATATAAATTCTTAATTTATAACTAAAAGTCGGTGTATCTCTTTAAACAAAAATTCAGCGTAACTCACGTTATGTATCAAATCGATATACGAGGCGTATCCAGAAAGTAAGTGTACTGAGGCTCTCACGACCGGATGGATTTTATTTTCGACATGTTGGCTACACTTCCGTGTAGCCTGACCCTTCCCCTCCGCAACGAGACTGGTTCGAGGTCAGTATGTTGAGAAGTGTCGACGCGACAATATGTTTCGTGAAAAATGTCAATCCAATCTCCCGCCAAGTGCAAAATACGCGGCGTCATCCGTTATCTCGTTTGGAAGGGAAAACCTCCGGTTGAGGTTTATAATGAGGTGAAAACTGCATATGGTGATAAAGCTATGAATCGTACGAGTGTGTACAAGTGGTGTCGCGAGTTTAAAAACGGTCGTACGTCTGTGCATGATGATCAGAGGAGCGGAAGACCTTCAATTGTGACTGACGAAATTGTGAAAAAAATCGAAAATGCGCTCCGTGACGATCGCATTAATTAAATACATGCCTCAAGGGGAGACCATCAAATCTGCAAGATACTGTGAGACCCTAAAAAAATTGCGAAGGGCGATTCAGAACAAGAGGAGAGGCATGCTGACAAAGGGAGTCTGCCTGCTGCACGACAATGCCAGACCACACACGGCCAACGCCACGAAGGAACTGCTCGCCTCGTTTAAATGGGATGTCCTGAACCATCCCGCGCATTCCCCTGACCTAGCATCTTCAGATTACTATCTCTTAACCTGCCTAAAGCTGCACATGGGTGGAAAAAGGTTTTCAACCGACGAGGAGGTAAAGGAGGAGGTGGAGAAGTGGACGGAGGGGTTGGCGGGAAACTACTTTGAGGAAGGCATCAAAAAGTTGATACCCCGCTTCACCACCTGCATTGAGAGGAATGGCGACTATGTCGAAAAATAGCTTACATATGTACTACGGTAACCACGTAATTTGTTTGTTTAAATAAAAAAAAATTGTAACCTACAAAAATTCAGTACACTTACTTTCTGGATATGCATAGCAGCAATGCCAAAATACGTGATGTGTGAATATTGCGAGGGAAAATGAAAGAAATATGAAAAATCTTGAAAATTACCCATTTTCACAATATTGTTAAAAATATATCATAAAGTAAAATTCCTTTCATCAAATCTTTACATACAAATGTATATTTCAGTTTTTCTTTGTGATTTGAGAATCACACATCTCGATATAAGCATCGTATTTCTTTGACATTTAACACAATTTTCTTGATATGTTTGCGCACATTTTCTGAACCGCATTACTCCCACCCTCGCCATCATTTGATATTGCCAAATATTCGCCCGTGTTTTTAAACACGAAAAAAGCCATAATAACCTCAATTTTCTCGTTTTATTAACATTATTAAAAATAATAAAATTGCGAATACCGCGTTTCTCTATTAAGATATCAAACTCCTTAAGAGCGTTTTGTTGCAGAATTCATCATATAACTTTTTGTATTAATATATCTCTTTAAGAGCACTTTTTTTTAATTCATTCTTTAATCTTTTTTATTTAAATACCTCCTCAAAAGCACTGTGTTTCAGCATTCATACTACAAACTTTTGTAAAAAAATATTTCAAGACCTATTGAAATATTGGGTGTTAACATAAGTTGTGTCCGTTTTTTTCCAAATTTAAAAATGAGCACCAAAAGTAAAACAAAATGGTAAAGGTTATACATCATTCGAAAGAAAATTTTCTGCTCTACAAGATATTGTGTTTGTTTTTTACGTTACATATATTATTTTATTTGATTACAAGCCTTCAAAATGGAATGTCAAGTAGACGAAAGTGAGCATTTTCGACACATCCTTATGTTCGTGTTCAATCGATTGTCTAACGTTGATTTTTGTTGTTTTCACTCAAAACATGTGGAACCCAAGCGCCGAACTTCTGAACTTTTCCCCATTGATTTAAGATGGCGGTATACAGTCATGTGATTACAATTCATCTGCTCCGTCAATTCTACGGTGGTTTGAAGGGAAACTTCATGAATAATATGGTTTAAGCGGTCCTCATCGAAGTCTACTGGTCGTCTGGAACGCTCCGTGTCTTTCAGGTCGAAATTACCGTATTTGAAACGCAAAAAATATCGACAAGAAAAAAATTTCATTCATAGCATCTTCACCGTACATTTCGCAAATATCGTGAGCAGCTTTGGTAGCTTTATTCCCTTAATTGAACGCGAACAGAAGGAGGTGTCGAAAATGCTCACTTTCGTCTACTTGACATCCATTTTGAAGGCTTGTAATAAAATAAAATAATATATGTAACGTAAAAGCAAACACAATATCTTGTAGAGCAGATTTTTTTTTGAATGACGTATAACCTTTACCATATTGTTTTACTTTTGGTGCTCATTTTTAATTTGGAAAAAAACCGGACACAACTTATGTTAACACCTAATATTAGGTCCTTACATATGAAATTGGCGTTTTGCCGTACTGGCAACTTTGATCTCAAATATCTTCTCTTTGGTTAGGAATTCCAAATTCAAATTTATACAGCTATTTACTCAAGTATTTGTGTTTCGAAAATTATAATTCATTTGTTTTTTCCTCAATTTTTTTTTCCTTTGCGTCACTCAGTTTACAAAATGGAAAACTTGAAATATCGCGTTATTTACGAGTGCGAGTTCCACCGTGGCACCAGTGCTGCAGAAACGGCTCGAAGGATTAATGATGTGTATAGCGACGGTGCCGCAAAAGAAAACACAGTGCGTTTTTGGTTCCAACGTTTTCGTTCTGGAAATTTCGACCTGCAGAAAAAGCCCCGTGGACGGCCGGAGACCAAAGTTGATAATGAAGAATTGAAGGCTATTGTGGAAGCGGATCCATCGCAAACCACGTCCGAGTTAGCTGCAGGCTGCGGTGTTAGTGATAAAACTGTTTTAATCCACTTGAAGCAAATTGGGAAGGTGAAAAAGCTTGAAAGGTGGGTACCTCACGAATTGAGTGAAGCAAATCAACAAACGCGCGTTGACTGCTGCGTTGCATTACTCAACCGGCACAATAATGAAGGGATTTTGAATCGAATCATTACCTGTGATGAAAAGTGGATCCTGTATGATAATCGGAAGCGCTCATCGCAATGACTGAACCCTGCCGAACCAGCCAAACCATGCCCCAAGCGAAAATTGACTCCAAAAAAGTTACTTGTGAGCGTTTGGTGGACTAGTGCTGGTGTCGTTCACTACAGCTTTCTTATGTTGTTTATAGTTAAGGCATTAACGTTGTGGAGGTTTAAAGACATTGTAATTTATTTTTAACAAACACTGTTTATTCCACTTTTTTATGACGGTATAACCCTACCGGTTTCAAGGCTTTCACCTCATCTTCAGGGGAGCGTAAACAAGACTAAATGCTGTTCGGACTGGCACCGATATAGACACTTCAACGGATGGAGGCGGGAGGGGTGAGAGGAAGGCTAGGTATAATTTCGGCCAAGAGCGGGGAGATTTTGGGGAGATAACTATTCAACAGATGCTCTGATCGGTATACTGACTTAGAAATTTCTAGGGCCTCCAATCTGTCCAATCTATTTCCGTTGCCGCTAATATGTAAGAATTTGGCATCATCGATAGAAAAAGTATGATTCTCACGGTGACAATGATTAGCCATTTCAGAATAAATTAGAGGATTTGTTAAAGCAGATTGGTGTTCACGAAATCTCTTTTCAAAAGATCTTCCTGTCTTTCCTATATAGAAATTATCACAGTCAGCACATAAAAGTTTATACACACCGCTGTTGTTAAGTATTCCATTTTTGCCTTTCCCATTAAATAAGAGTTTCCGGAGATTAAAGTTAGTGTAAAAAGCTGGCTTTATGTGACTTGGAATATTTTTGGTTATTTCATTTGATATATTTTTTATAAATAGGACTTTGCTCCATTTATAGGTATGCTTATAGGTGTCGTTAAATATATAATCTTTTATAAGTTTCTTTTTTGTTTTGTTTTTTAAAAGTGAATCAATGAGGCTTCCAGGATAGCCATTATTTGTAGCATTTTTTTTTAATACTTAACAACAGCGGTGTGTATAAACTTTTATGTGCTGACTGTGATAATTTCTATATAGGAAAGACAGGAAGATCTTTTGAAAAGAGATTTCGTGAACACCAATCTGCTTTAACAAATCCTCTAATTTATTCTGAAATGGCTAATCATTGTCACCGTGAGAATCATACTTTTTCTATCGATGATGCCAAATTCTTACATATTAGCGGCAACGGAAATAGATTGGACAGATTGGAGGCCCTAGAAATTTCTAAGTCAGTATACCGATCAGAGCATCTGTTGATAGTTATCTCCCCAAAATCTCCCCGCTCTTGGCCGAAATTATACCTAGCCTTCCTCTCACCCCTCCCGCCTCCATCCGTTGAAGTGTCTATATCGGTGCCAGTCCGAACAGCATTTAGTCTTGTTTACGCTCCCCTGAAGATGAGGTGAAAGCCTTGAAACCGGTAGGGTTATATCGTCATAAAAAAGTGGAATAAACAGTGTTTGTTAAAAATAAATTACAACAGCTTTCTTAAATCTGGCCAGACGATTACGGCAGATGTCTATTGTCAGCAACTGCAAACCATGATGGAAAAGCTAGCTGCTAAACAACCGAGGCTGGTTAATCGCTCTAGGCTACTGCTGCTTCATGATAACGCTAGACCACACACTGCACAACAGACGGCTACCAAATTAGAAGAGCATCAATTGGAATGTCTAAGACATCCACCGTACTCTCCGGACCTTGCCCCAACAGATTACTATTTTTTTTCGAAATTTGGATAACTTCTTGCAAGGGAAAAAATTCAACTCCGATGGGGCAGTCCAAACCGACTTCAAAGATTTTATTGATTCCCGTCCGAATGGTTTTTTTAGTAAAGGGATCGATGAACTACCTATGAGATGGCAAAAGTGCATAGATAGCAATGGTACATACTTTGATTAAATAAATATATTATATTAAAAAAAAATCAACTTTATGTTCCTCCCAAACAAAACGCCAATTTCATATGTAAGGACCTAATATCTTAAAAAGAGCATATTTTTTAGAATTCATCCTAAAAACTTTGGATATAAAACATCTTCTCAAGAGCACTTTTTTACGAATTCGTCCTACAACCTTTAGTAATAAAATGTTTTGAGAGCAGATTGTTTTAGAATTATCATTTAAGCTTTTATATTAAAGTATCTTCTCAAAGGCATTTGGTTATAGAATTCACCCAAAAAATTGTATTAAAATATCTCTTCAAGAAAACTTTCTTTTATAATTATCCTATAATGATTTGTATTAAAAAATGTAATACCTACATCATCTCAAAACCACTTTCTTTTAGAATTCATTATTTGAATTTTTGCTATAATATATCCCTTCAAGAGCACTTTCTTTTATAATTCATCCTATAATGATTTGTATTAAAATATTGAATATCTACATCATCTCAAAACCACTTTTTTTACTTAAGAACAAGTAATTTTAGAATTCATCAAATAACCTTTTGTATTAAAATATTTTAGGAGCACGTTCTTTTAGAGTTCATTACAAAATATTTTATAGTAAAATGTTACGTCAAGAGTACTTTGTTTAAGATTTATTATATTAACTGTTGTATTGAAATATCTCCTCAAAAACACTTTGTTGTAGACTCCACGTTACAAAATGTTATAAAATATCTCCTTTAGAGCCCTTTGTTTCAGAATTAATTCAAAAATATTTTGTATTAGTACCTATATCTCCTCAAGAGTACATTTTTTTTAATTCATCCGTTTAACTTTCAGTTTTTAAATATCTCTTCAAAAGCAATAAAGTTGATTGTAAAACCTTAAGCATTAATATTAACTAATACATCTATCAAACTCACCAGTAATTACGCCAACACGACTCTTAAAAACGATAGTAATAACGCCAGTTATAACACGAGTGCATCTCCCAATAACATCAATAATAATGGCAATATATCCCAATAACGTAGTAACAACGCAATTACATCTCTCAATAACATCAGTAACAATGGTAATATCTCTTAATAACGCCAATAATAGCGCGAGTACATCTCTCAATAACATCAGTAACAATGGTAATATCTCCCAATAACGCCAATAATAACGTGAGTACATCTCACAATAACATTACTTACAATGGCAATATCTCCCAATAACGCCAGTAATATCGCGAGTACATATCTCAATGACATCAGTAACAAAAACAATATCTCCCAATAACGCTACTAACAACGCAAGTACATCTCTCAATAACATTACTAACAATGGCAATATCTTCCAATAACGCTAGTTACAACGCGAGTACATCTCTCAATGACATCAGTAACAATGGTAATATCCCCCAATAACGCTAGTAACAATGCTAGTACATCCCTCAATAACATCAGTAATAATGGCAATATCTCCCAGTAACGCTAGTAATAACGCGATTACATCTCTCAATAATATCAGTAATAATGTCAATATCTATCAATAACACCAATTCACTTGTCAATATGAGTGCACTATGATAAAATCCTCGAACAAACCACCCTTATAAACTCTAACGGAAGTAAAATGTTCACATTGCCCATTTTAATTAACGGCTTTGCCAAATATTTACGAAACAACAATTTTATAAACCTAGAAAAACACCCAAAAACTCGGCTTAGGTGTGGGGAATAAGGGAAACGGGAACGTTTAAGTCCACTTTGCCCCACTTCCAGTCTAGCAGCATGTGTTAAGCGGGGGTGGGATTTCGGTATCACAAATCTCAACTACCATTATTATTAACAGGGAAACGGGGTAACAAGCGGGCAAGAAACTTTAAATGCCACAAAGCGGATTTTACAAGCAATTTCCAACCGAGGTATTAAAGAAAAGTTTAATTGAAAAACACGATCAGGTTGTTGTTCGAGACTCAACCCAGTTAGAAGCTCTTAAGGCTGCTGGAAGATTAACTCAAACGTTGTTTTTTTTGTTACCACCATCTTTGTATTTTTTGTGCTTTTTTACTATCGGATTTATGGACGTGTACAAAAAAAAATATCTTCCAGCCCATCAAAAAAATTATAAAAGACTGAAAGTGAAAACAAGATTGAAACCCTTTTGAAAAAAAAATGGGTATCGATAATTGAACCTTACAAGGGTTTTACGAATAAGGTCACCAAAGAATTTTCATTATTACCAGGTCTGTAAATATGAAACCGGAATTTGCTCATAAATGGCTCTAGTTGTCAACCTAGTGACTGTCAAACCGCGTCATTGGCGCCTTTTTCTTGTGTTTACAATTGTCAAAGACTTTTAACTTACAACAGTACAAGTTTAATATAACTACTCGTACATATGTTTTCATAGCATGTCTGTTTTATGCCTAAAAAATGTCTGTTTTATGCCTAAAAACTACGATTTGCGGACAGCATTGATTTTCTGTTACCATTTGAAGAAAACTGTTGCAGAATCGCATCGAATGCTTGCCAAAGCTTACGGTGAGCATGCTCTTGGTAAATCAATATATGTTTTTAGCATGTTCAACGTATGACTTTCTGATCGTTGATTGATATTTTATTTGATCCTGCTTTTCAAAATATCGAATGGGAAAATTGACTGTCCGAAGTTACAGGAATTTATTGACATCCAAATTCCTTCGAGAAGTACAAGATTGCAGAATATTTTGCAGTGTGAAAATTATAGAACTAACCATCACTATAATTCTCCCATGCCCAGTTTGCATCGACTGGGTAATGGCTATGCTTCAGTCTCGGGCATATTTGGTGTCAGTATTAATGCCTTGAAAAGTTTTCTTAGAGAGCGTTTTTTGTTAGTTTGAACCATAAGTACGATGCCAAGGTGTGACTCTCGTTAGTGTTTTTCTCTCTTTCTTTTCGTTGACTTTGTTTCTCTCCAACTTCTTCGAGATTTCTGAAAATATATTGAAGTTTCGATGTGCGTTTAATTTTTTTGTGTATTGAAGGGGAATTATTATACATACTTTTGCATATTTTTGGTATTATTTACTAAGACTATTTTCTGTTTTTCTTTATAACATATGTTTGACATGACCTTTGATTGCCTGAGCCATGACCTGTCTCAAGTTTGTATAGTATATGTAGTGGTTCGTTTGCATGTGCGTACTACTTTTCTATATTTTTTTTTTGTATAGGATTCATGTAAATGTTTAGAATTTTTGTAACAAGTTGTATTCATACCAATTCCACGTTACGCCATTAGGAATCATTCTTTAGACGTTAATCTGCTTAGCATGAATGCTAACCGTTAGATTTGGAAATAAATACGTATTAGGAAACATATTAGTAGAAAAAAAAACAGTCAACATAGTTATTCTGTGATTTTATCGCATTTCGTAGGCAATTATTTTCTCAAAACAGGCTTCACCCAATTACATTGAAAAATACAAGAAATGTCAACATTAAAAATAAACATAGAAAATAAAAAAATATATGTAAACTAAAAAGAAATGTATGTGCATACGAGTGCATATAACATATACACACAAACATACACATATTCAAAGTCACTTAAATACTTTGATGAGTGCTTTCTAACGCGCTCAATCTTAGAAGAAAATTTTCTTTTGTTTTTAGTAATGTGATATGAAATATGTCAATATCCGAAGCAGTCCCGTTCGAAAGAGTTAAGACCCTTCCAACAGACATTGCGGCTGGAAGATACGTTCTTGCGTATGTTTGAGAACAGTTCTTGCCGGCGCAGTCTAATGTAATTGTTAGGAACATTTAACGCTAATCTTTGTAGTAATGCTGGACACCACACAACTCCTCGAACGAGTTTGACAGCGTATATGATACCAGGATACGCAGATCTCTTCTTACGCTCAAGGAGTTATACCCGAGCATGCCCAGCAGAAACTGAGTAATATAAAGCCATGGATAGACACCAAACTCACTCATATAGAGATATCGTAGATATTTTTTTTGTACCTTCTCCACCATGAGTAAGTTCTACGTCCCCACCGGGTTCCAAACGCAAGCATTGCTATCTATTTTGCAACGAATCAATGAATTAAACAACGTTTTGAGCACCATTTATATACACCAGGCATATCCCAATCCAACATTCATGCGCCGTATATATTGTGATTTGTGCTGATTTTTTAATATTTTGTTTAATAAATGTTGCTATGGCTTGCAAAAGTCACTTAAGTGTTGTTTATCTTTTCAATTCAATAACTTAAATTTAATATTTTTTGGCATCCAGGTTATTTTTGTAAAATAATGATATTTCAGTTCAGTTCGATCCTACTGTCACGCTGCTATCTGTAAAATGAGATCCGACGCCACGGGAGAAGGAAAATGGAGTTTAAACAGCCCCTTGAACCATAATACTTGTGAATGTGGCAACAGGTCACGGATTGTGTCGTGGGCGCTCACAATGGGTATAGAGTTGCACCGAATGGAATGAGCTCGGATGAATGCGTGGTCCGCTGTTAATTAATTGGTCCCGACTCTAATCAATAGTTACGCTGGCCTATTTCTTCATTCAGAAACATATAATATGAAATATGTGGAAACTATGAGAGATGTGAAACGAAAGATCTGAGAATAAATGTTGCGAAATCCTATTGTGATAGAAAAGTGTGAAAGGAAAGGTATGGGTGAGAAATTAGACTTAATCACAGAAAGATAGGAGATTTTGCCTTTTTGAATTGTATTTTCAAGATGATTGAGGAATTAGGAGATATATCGAATGGCGTGAAGCGATACTAAACAAGTTCAATAGGGCACAAAAAAATAGGCATACTCGAACTAGACAGTATCAAACAAGAAAACATGTAAATGAGGCACGATAACATACGTTACTCGCGTATACTCAAAACGAATTACATATAAATTGGCTGATATAATAGTCCTCAGCAGTATTCCACTGCCGACTTTGATGTATAAGGGGGAAATGTGGATGTTGAAAAATATATTTATTTATTTATTTAATTAACGACACAACAGTGTCTTTATATACAAATGAACATGTGACAGGTTATACAAGTACTTAAAATTATTGACAAATAATACAAAACTTTATCTTAAACTAACATGAAGATACAAAAAGCAGCAGTAATAATAAATTACAGTCATCGTTTTAAAATTATTTAATAATCTTTGAGAATTTTGTGGGAATTTTATGGATATATATTGAGTTATAGAAAACACATGGCCTCATTAGTAGAACGAGATGCAAGTTGCTTTGCAGAATTAAAACCTTCATACATGTTGATGCAGGGTTACTCAACTCCAGAGGCGAAGTATTGTCCTTAATGTTTTGTTTATATTTATATTAATAAAGGAGAGCACAAAGTTAGTAGCTATTTCTAAATATTTTTGTGATATTCTGGCGTACACTATATATACTTATATTAAAAATATCTAAATTGTTGCAAAACTCGTTTCCAAGTCTTTGCATACGAATTATAGAGGAGTTGATTTTATAATTAGTATAGAAATTTTCGGTATAAAAGGGATTGAACTGTCTTGTGGATCTAGTGCGAATACGAAATGAAATGCTCGCGAGTAAGTGAGGTGCATCAATCACTGAGTGAATGATTTTGTATAGCAGTACTATATCGGCTGTTTTTCTTCTGTCACACAGCTTCAAGAGTTTCATTGCATTTAACAAGTAGGGATAATTTCTTTGTTCATGTGGTATTCCTAGATTAAAATTAATGAATCTTAGAAATTTGTTTTGTACACGTTCTAAAGTTTGTGCATGGGCGGCGTAATGAGGAGACCATATTGATGAGTTGTAGTCAAGGCGGCTACGTACCAAAGAGCAGGCGACTACGTACCATATTACTAAAAGCAACCGAATAAGTGCTGTAGAAATGCGTGTACTGAGAATAATGCATGGGATGACAATGTAAGACAGAATACGTAATAAAGTTAATAGAAAATTTCTTTACCAAATGGAAATTTCAGTGTTCTAATTGGTAAGACGCATATCTTCCAATATAAAAGCTGTAATTCGATTCCCGTTAGTACCCCTTTGTTTTTTTTAAAAGGGGTTCAATTTGGTTTATACATACAGCTTCCTTAACATATTTTGGGTTAGTTTGAAGAGATTGTCACGTGGCATAAACTCACCAGGTTTTACTATAAAAAATTACATTGTTATAGAAGACAATACGACTTGTTCCAACTAATAAGATGAATCCAACAGGCCTTATATGAAAAGTCAAATCCCAGTATAATTTGAAAAACTGTTGAATTATGGAGACAGTTGGTACGAGTATGTCAAATCACAACTGCGGTTGTTTTTGTATTATCGTACTATCATGTACGAAACACAACTTTTTATATATGATACAGGGAATGGAATTAAACAGAGTTTCTGAATTCAAAGATTTAGGCGTAACATTTGATGTCGGACTCACGTTCGTTAACCATGTCTCACGTTTGATATCAGACTTTTACAAACTACTCCGTTTTATAATGAGAATATCAAGAGAATTTAACAGTACCGATATCCTTCGAAACTTATATAATTATCTAATTAGAACCAAATTAGAACATGCATCTATAGTTTGGGCTACTCATCAGCTCAATCATAAAAACAATATAGAACAAATACAAAAAAAAACCTCAGATATCTATGGTACAGAACAAAGGGCGATTACCCAAAATATGCTCACCATGTCAAACTTCTCACGGTGTGTAACTATAGATGCCTCGAAACAAGAAGGCAAGAATCCATCGCGATATTCCTAGGTAAGGTTTTACAAGGTGGCCTTAACCGCGTTTGTCCCGCGATTCTAGAAGCACTAAGTTTATATGTACCTAATAAATATTACCGTGCAAGGAATCACCCTCTGTTCTACATACCAACTTACAGGACGAATATCATGGCTAAACACTCAGTCACGCGTGGTATAGAGATATTGAACCAACTGAATGACACTGTTGATATATTCTCGGCACAGCCTAGCAATATGAGAAGAATCCTGGCTGATATTCTTCCTAACGAATAAGCTAACGCTAGAAGCAGGCCCTCTTTATGTAACAGGAGAAATCCGTGCAAAGTGGATTAAAAAAAATCCACGATTTATATCATTGTAATGCTGAAGAGCAGTTTAACACTTGCCACCCTATGATGGATAGTGAGTGACCAGGATTTACATAATAAAATAATTTTATAGCTAATTACAAAAAATAACCTAGCAGATTTTGCATAATTTTAATTTAAAACATACATTTTTCACTGGATGCTGAGCGTCCAGCACAGTGGCTGGCGGAATTGTTTAGCACAGTAAGGCAAGTGTTAAAGATTTAAAGTTTCTTTGAATGTTTTTGGATGTCTCCATATAGGCATGTGAGTGAATGCATAATGCCAATGTATAGCGTGTGATGTCTCCATATATGATCGGCATGTGACTGAATGCATGATGCCAATGTATAGCATGTGATGTCTCCATATAGGTATGTGAATGAATGCATAATGTCAATGTATAGCGTGTGATGTCTCCATATAGGCATGTGAGTGAATGCATGATGCCAATGTATAGCATGTGATGTCTCCATAAGGTATGTGAGTGAATGCATAATGTCAATGTATAGCGTGTGATGTCTCCATATAGGCATGTGAGGGAATGCATGATGCCAATGTATAGCGCGAGATGTCGTGGGAGTGAATGCATGATGCCAATGTATAGCGAGTGATGTCTCCATATAGGCGTGTGAGTGAATGCATTATGCCAATGTATAGCGTGTAATGTCTCCATATTGACATGTGAGTGAATGCGTGATGCCAATGTATAGCGTGTGATGTCTCCATATAGGCATGTGAGTGAATGCATGAGGCCAATGTATGGCGTGTGATGTCTCCATATAGGCGAAATAGCGTGTGATGAAGTTGTTGAATATGATTTTGATGTGTTTGGTAAATTATGGGGAGGTTGGAACTGTGAATCTTTCAGCAGAATTTTTAAGTACTCACGAAAAATGTATTTTAAATGTGATAAAGGAATGAGACATCTTTATCACAGACCTTGTCTAGTGAAATAGTTTCTTGATTCACAATTAAAGCGATTTTAGCATTATTATATACTTGTATATATACTTTAAGATGAGCTTTTCCATTCAACCGGTGTTAATTTTAAATTTAAATTATAGTACAAAACGAAGTATTTTATATAAAACAGATTATAACCATCGACATTGATTCACAAATTTGGCGATATTTGCTATATATATTCATTCTCAATGATTAGGTGAACTCGCAAATAAAATGGTAAATATATCATTCGTTTTAAATTTATCAAATGCGGAAAATAACAGCAATAGATGTCGAATTCTGAAAAAGAACTCAAATAAAATCTATTTTCTTGATGGTTACAAATGGTAACAGATGGGAAAACGCTGTAATGAATTGATACTAAGTCATGATGTATGAAATAAATTATTCAAGTACCATTGAATCCAATGATTTTCAAACTTTGATTCCTCGGAAATTAAATTATATGTTAAACAAATTAAAGGAATATTATTCACATTGTTTTAAATGTAGTTGGAATCTTATTGAAATATTTATACATATACGAAGATTATTATAATTATAGACAGGCAGCATGTATTACGTGAATATCTTTATGAAGCATGAACTGTTTATATTTATATTTATTAGAAAAATAAAAGACACGCAAAGAAAAATAATAAGCTAACAAAACGAACACCTACAAAACAAGTTTCTGTGTAGAAACGGTTTATAAATTCGTTTAATGTCATAGCAATAATAACACACTTCAAGATCCACAACTTGGTTAATAACACTATTGGACAAATTGCTTCAAGATCCACAACTTGGTTAATAACACTATTGGACAAATTGTTTCAAGATCCACAACTTGGTTAATAACACTATTGGACAAATTGCTTCAAGATCCACAGCTTGGTTAATAACACTATTGGACAAATTGCTTCAAGATCCACAACTTGGTTAATAACACTATTGGACAAATTGCTTCAAGATCCACAACTTGGTTAAAACCACTATTGGACAAATTGCTTCAAGATCCACAACTTGGTTAATAAAACAACTATTATATTGGATTATTTTAGAATTAAGTTTTAGAAGTTTAAACAAATGCTGTCTGTAGTATTTGTTTTGGTTAAAGCAAATTTGTTGTCGGAGTTCTAAGCAATTATATTTAATTAATTAATTTATTTAACACTTTTATTGCAATACAATCTGGCGGGTTTATTGCCAGGCGGCAATCTCTTCCAACTAACCAGACAAAAGTAAATGAAGCAAGTTACGTGGTCGCATAAATCATTCAAATGACTATCCATCCCCACGAAATCCATAAACATATACGTGAGCAAATGCCCACGAACCCCACAAAGACGGACAGTCACCCGAACATTATTTTTCATATAAAGTGAGATATCATCAATCAAAAGGAAAGGAAGGGATGGTGGAGAGGAAAGGAAAAGAAAAATCAGGAATGAAACACGTTATTTTACTGACTAGAAATTAAGAGTTTTTTCAGTCGCTTCTTAAAGCATGCCAAGGACGGAGCGAGTTTTATATTGGTTTGTAACTGATTCCAGAGTCTCACTGCATGGACAGTAAAGGACGACGTAAAGAAAGACGAGCGGTGAACTGGAAAGGCCAATAAACAATCTCTGTTTGAGCGTAGCGCTAATCCATGATTGGAAAGACGCTGAAAATTTTCGGCGAGATAAGAGGGTACGGCGGGACAGTTAAGGATACATGCGGGTCAGTTAATTATACAATAGAGACAGTACGTGAATTTGGCATCTATTTCTAACATTCGACCAGTTCAATGCCTTCTGATATGAAGTTATATGATCGTACATTCGTAGGTTGAAAATGAATCTTAGACACACATTTTGAAGACGCTGTAATTTGTCCAGATGTTCCTCTGTAACATCCAAGTAACATACGTCCGCATAGTCCAGAATCGGAAAGAGCAGAAATTGTACGAGTAAAATCATAATGACTGATCAAGATTTTATAACAAGTTTTTACGATTTCTTCTTTGTTGATTTACGAGCAGGTATACTTCGTCTAAAATTTTTGAGGAAAATAATTCAAGAGGTTCTACTGACTGGGTAAAAATATGCTGCCGATAGAACGAATTTTGAAATAACTCCAGTCAGCAAAGGGTCGGAAGTAATTTGGACAAATTGTGGATACTGTCTGGAGCACAAGATGATAGAAACCAACGTCTGAATGTGGGCTCGGGACCAAAAGTTTGTTATAAATACTTTTAGGAACAAATGCTTTCTTTTCTCTGTCTTAGTGGTGCTGCTCATGGCGTCGTGGTTCTGATCCTGCTCTTGGTCCTCAGTCATGTAAAGGACAGCACCCAATAAATAACTACTCATCTCAATTATTTCATCTATTTACTTTGTTGGAGACTGTTCCTTTGCACGTCGCTTATAAATACTTTCAACAACTAACAGCTTCTCCAAACTGTCTTCATTTCTTCAAGCAATATGTCTCAAGTTTGTTAATATTATCTTTCTGTAGGACGTTGAGATCCTTCCTTTGACATATATATCCTGTGGGGTAGACAGTTTGCGAGTTGGTAAGTCTTGAAGATCATGAGGCGTGAAGTATTCGGCACTCACGTCTATCTTTCCTATTCCTCGACAGCCTTGTTTCTACTCCATATAGTGTTGTAGAGAAAACCAGAGTCCTCACCAGACAATTTTGGATTATGACAAGTATAGACTCATTTTATTATATTTTTAAAAATTTTATCGATTCCACAAACGTCAGATATTATTTTTTTTTAATATTTCTGAAATTTTGCAAGTAAATTTATTAAAACATCATTGTTACGCAAAATCCCCTTAAAATGTATATTTTGAAAATTATATACATGTCAATTAATAAACGTAAAATAATGTGAAGCAAAAATACATAAAGCCTTAATAATTCAATCGGGTCCATCGCATTGCAACTCTCAATATTATATAAAAATAGCTAGTTTATTGCCATATGCAAATCTCTTGCAACCGACCAGACAAGAGTTACGAAGGTTCATGCCGAAAAAGTCTTAAACACACTTCAACCACTAAATACAATACAAATCGATTTCAATCATTCAATTTGTTATAATATTTCAATTAAAATTTACAATTTAGAGTGTCAATTGGTAAAAACCTCCATAGCCTGGATGATAAGACGGCTGTCTTCCGACTTAGAGGTTGCGGATTCGATTCCCGTTGGAACCCTGTGTTTTTTAAAAAAGATTTTTCAGTCTGGTTCTCACCTCAGGCCTCATATGAATAGTTGGAAGAGATTGACTCATGGCAATAATTCTACGAGGTTGTACTGTACACAAAGAATTGTAATACATGATTTTATCGGGTGATACTATAGTTGCAAGACGCGATTTGTTTAATAATAATGGGTTCGAGTCCGAATTAGCGCTCCCTTGAAGACAGTTTGCTCTGTAAACGGCGCTTTATAAAATTATCATTTGCATTAAAATTTGAAAAATATGAACAAAAATATACTTGTGGAAATTTCAGATATATAATATTTAGAAAAATGATATTTAAGTCACTGTTCGTAAAAATGAGGTCACTTTTAAAAAAAAAAATTTTTTCAATTTTTTATTTTGAAAACCTGAGAGTTTTAAGGACTTTGTGTCGTTGAAAAGCTTCACGTTTATTTTTCGCTCGCGATGATAAATGCTTTAGATTGAACCGTCTCCGCGACAACTTATTCATTGCCCCAGGGAGGCTGACAACTGGCAGGGGGTAAGTGGTAGGTCGTGAGAGACATCCATTTCCCATTACTCATCTTCCACTTCTCGTTTGGTGATACCCATGTTGCTCTTTTATGACTGTTATTTATGTTGCATCGGAGTTTTCGACCAAAATCTGTATTAACAAATTAAACACTTTGACTGTTACAGTGTTCATTACATTCCAGTATTCCGTTCATTACAGTGTTCATTATATAAATAAGAGGGTCATCCAGTAACTTAGGTTACAAGGGCTCCTGAGGCCGGGGGAATTTTTTTGTTTCAAAGTAGGTGCCCCTGGCGTGTAGTAGAGACCCTAACGGTCAGTTTGTTTGGTCCCGCGTGTTTGTCCATTTTGTTCAGTCACAGTAAGTTCTTCCGATGGAGAGGTCGTCGCGCGCTCCCACCAACTCTCGTTCTAAGAGACCCGCGCGGTCATCAGTTTTTTGACTTTGCAGAACAATACCGCCACGAATATCCATCGGAAGCTCGTGGAAGTTTATGCTAGTGATGTGATGAGTCGACAACATGTCACGAAGTGGGTTAGGTTGTTCAGAGAAGGTCGTACTAATACTCACGACGAGGCAAGTCAGTGATTTCTGACGAATTTGTGCAAAATATTGAAGAACAAGTGCGAAATGACCGCCGTGTGACGCTTGACAACCTCCACGAAGAATTTCCTGACATTTCTCAAAGTCTCTTTGGTAATATTGTGTCGGAAAAACTTGGTTACAAGAAGTTGTGTGCGAGATGGGTGCCCAGAATGCTCACACCGGAGCACCGTCAAAATCGCGTGACCGCCGCGCGTGAATTTTTTTATCGTTTTGCACAAGTGGAAGAAGCTTTTCTGGACTCTATCGTGACGAAAGATGAGACGTGGGTGTGTCACTACACCCCAACAATTTTCTAGCGATCAGAAGGTTGAGGAAGCTGTGAAGAAGTGGCTGAAAGAGCTGGCGGCGGAGGTCTATAACACTGGCATACAAAAGCTGGTACCCCGACTACAGAAATGTCTTGATCTCGACGGCAATTACTTTGAAAACTATTGTAGTTAAATATATTTTTGAAGTATCCTGTGAATTTCAATTAAATACAAGCATTTTTCGATCCTACATAAATGTTGTAACCTTACTTTCTGGATGACCCTCGAAATTTCATCACAATCAAAACAATCATTTTATTAACAACAAAAATAACCGTTTGAGTACACCTGTTTTTATGTATCGCTGACTTTATTTCCTATCGCTTCCCGCTGTTCGATATCTCTCGTAACTATTCTATCATAGAAAATACTACCTTAATAGCGGAATTTGTTAACTTACTATAATAATGTTTTTTCCCCCATGCATTGTATTTACTTTCCCTATCACATGTTTCTATTATTATAACTTTGAATTTCTCAATATTCATTATCATGTCTTTCTCTTCGCATCTGTTATTCAATTTTCTTATCAAACTCTGTAATTCACGCTCATTCTCTGTTAACACTATCATGCCATTAGCATACAGCAATTTGAATACATTCCGATTTGACATTTGCATGCCACCCATTAACATTTGAAGTGACATCACACATTAATCTATCTAAATGTCAAACAACCTGAGTGACATATTTTTACTCATAGTTTAAATCGGTATAGTTCAAGTAGATATAACAAACTTATTTTCGTTTTAAGTTAACATAAAAATCTATTAACTGTGATAAATATTATTATGATTAGTTTAAAAAATAGAGTATTAGTTTAAATATCCAAGTAAATTTTATTAAAAAGTAATATTAAAAAAATATAGGTAGAAATGTAAATTTAAATTGAGAGGTGCGTAAATTTTATGAATAAATTTAAAAAAAAGAGAAATATTCAAGTAAATAGAAAAAAAATACTGGAAATATGAAAGAAAATAAATACGAGTACAACATATTGTCGAGATACTGAAAATCACAAAAACTACCGTCTACAAGCATTTGGTGAAGCCTGGTTACGCGAATCGCTACGAATTTCACCTAAAAATACGAAATTACTTTCAAGACGACCAATTAATCAATATAAGGTAAGTTACGAACAAAAAAAAATTAACGCAACAATGATATAACGTTTCATATTACTGACATTTGTACGGTTTTGGCAGCTAAACATTATGATTGTCATAGCAAATATTACACGCATTCGATAGTAGTTTTTCTTTGAACAAATATTTTAACAAATAAATACTAATTACAATTTGTAAGGATTCGTCAACTAGTCTTGTCAACGTTTTAAATTTGAGATATTTTTAGGTTTTAATGTACCCATTGTTTAACAAAAATAATGTGCATAAAAATAATGTTCCATTATATTCAATAGGAACTTATTTTAGTGGGCAATACAGTGAACTATTTAGTGGGCAATACAGTAATTATTTTAGTGGGCAATACAGTGAACACCCCTTCGTTCCGTTAGCGTAATATAATGAAGGATTAGTGGAAATATCAAAATAAATTAAAAATAGTACGTGTAAAATAATAAAGTAAACTTTACCAATAGTATAATTCTAGAATTCCACAAAATTTTACTTTAGAAAAGGTTTTTATTGGAAATTTGTAACGTATTTGACAATTTTGTCGAGATAGGTAATATAGATTTAAACCTTTTACTGCTCCTCCATAAGAAACAATTGCATTAATGTTGAGATAGGTAATATATATTTAAACCTTTTACTGCTCCTCCATAAGAAACAATTGCATTAATGTTGAGATAGGTAAAATAGATTTAAACCTTTTACTGCTCCTCCATAAGAAACAATTGCATTAATGTTGAGATAGGTAAAATAGATTTAAACCTTTTACTGCTCCTCCATAAGAAACAATTGCATTAATGTTGAGATAGGTAAAATAGGTTTAAACCTTTTACTGCTCCTCCATAAGAAACAATTGCATTAATGTTGAGATAGGTAATATAGATTTAAACCTTTTACTGCTCCTCCATAAGAAACAATTGCATTAATGTTGAGATAGGTAAAATAGATTAAAACCTTTTACTGCTCCTCCATAAGAAACAATTGCATTAATGTTGAGATAGGTAAAATAGGTTTAAACCTTTTACTGCTCCTCCATAAGAAACAATTGCATTAATGTTGAGATAGGTAATATAGATTTAAACCTTTTACTGCTCCTCCATAAGAAACAATTGCATTAATGTTGAGATAGGTAATATATATTTAAACCTTTTACTGCTCCTCCATAAGAAACAATTGCATTAATGTTGAGATAGGTAAAATAGATTTAAACCTTTTACTGCTCCTCCATAAGAAACAATTACATTAATGTTGAGATAGGTAAAATAGATTTAAACCTTTTACTGCTCCTCCATAAGAAACTATTGCATTAATGTTGAGATAGGTAATATAGATTTAAACCATTTACTGCTTCTCCATAAGAAACAATGGCATTAATGTTGAGATAGGTAATATACGAGTATATTTAAACATTTTACTGCTCCTCCATAAGAAAAAATTGCATTAATGTTGAGATAGGTAATATAGATTTAAACCATTTACTGCTTCTCCATAAGAAACAATTGCATTAATGTTGAGATAGGTAATATACGAGTATATTTAAACATTTTACTGCTCCTCCATAAGAAAAAATTGCATTAATGTTGAGATAGGTAATATAGATTTAAACCTTTTACTGCTCCTCCATAAGAAACAATTGCATTTTTTTTCCATTAATGGAAAACACGTGTGAATTGATATTTTTGCTAATATGACAAAGTAAACTTGAGTGTTTTGATTCTAAAAATAGTAAAATCAATAAATAAATTCATGAATCATTCTAAAGTGGATGGCTTATTTATAAAGGGTCTTTCAAATTGAGT
The DNA here is from genome assembly GCA_949825065.1 of Odontocerum albicorne. Classification (NCBI taxonomy): domain Eukaryota; kingdom Metazoa; phylum Arthropoda; class Insecta; order Trichoptera; family Odontoceridae; genus Odontocerum; species Odontocerum albicorne. Next base: position 47,987,200 of record OX463845.1, on the reverse strand, counting down.
GTTTTTTATTTTTTTATTTTTTTAAATTCTGGAAAAAAACACACAATTGGCTTTGATCTAAAAAAACGTTTTATTGGTCATTGAAGTATAATGTATGACATTTAAACACAAAAAACCTCTTGCAGCTCCACAGATGTCCACTCTTTTGTCAACATTTTCGATGACATTTTGACATCATTGCGGTTCTAACTCACCAATAACGGGAATAATTTCGTCCTTCAGCTCAGGAATTGATCGGGGGTCATTCTTATAGACCTGGCTTTTCACGTAACCCCAGAGGAAATAGTCCAACGGTGTCAGATCACATGGTCTTGGTGGCCAATTAACATCACTGTTTCTGGAGATTACAATGCATTAAATAATTCAATAATTTGAACGCGTTGTTGTTTTATATACGACTCCATTTTTATAAATGTCATACATTATACTTCTCAAATATCACAAGACCCACGCAAGTTCACGACGCCATCTGTGTTGTATCCAATAATTAAAAAAACCCGCTCAATTGGAAAGACCCTTTATATATTAAAATAACAACTTTTTGCTAAAAAAAATCATTCAAATTTTAATTACCATTACTTCAAGCTTCTATAATATTTTTTTACAGACAGACAGATATACATATGGTTATATGTATGATTGTATGGTTATATGTATTTATGTATGTAAGTATGTACCGCATTAGCCAGAATATAACGCGATATTTTTTACTCAAAATATTTTTTCAAAAATAACATTCGTGTTATATTCGGGATTTAGGCCGTGTGCAATGAGCGCAGAGCACACAGGAATTGGCTCTTAGCTGGAAATCATCCTCTGGTCCGTTGCAGGGAAAATAAAGAAACCATAAATTCCAGTCTTAGGGGAATGGATCATGACCGCCTGGCAGAAGATTAGTGACACGTCTATTGAAAAAGGTTTTAAGAAATGTTGCATTTCCAACAATCTGAATGGGAGTGAGGATGACATTTTATGGGAAGAGGAAGATGCCATAAATGATGCATCGAGTAGTAATCATTCAAGCGACACTGGTGATAATTCAAACATGTCTGAATAAAAAATAAAAAATTTTATAATACAATTTACTTAATTATTTTTTATGTTGTTTATAGTTAAGACATTAACGTTGTGGAGATTTAAAGACATTGTAATTTATTTTTATCGAACACTGTTTATTCCATTTTTTTTGTGACGGTAATATAACCCTACCGGTTTGAAGGCTTTCACCTCATCTTCAGGGAACCTCATTTTTCAGTTTTCTTTGTGCTCCCCTGAAGATGAGATGAAAGACTTGAAACCGGTAGGGCTATACGTCACAAAAAAAAGTGGAATAAACAGTGTTTGATAAAAATAAATTACAAATAATTATTTTTTGTTTTATAATTGAATAATGAATTTTTTCTTTCATTCCTGCTTCAAATATATAAGTCGCGTTATATTCGAGGTCGCGTTATATTTGGGCTAATGCGGTATGGATGTTTATATGGTTGTATGTATATATATGATTGAATGTATTGTTATATTTATGTACGTATATATGTATGTACACGTATATTTCAATATATGAGTGTATATGTTTGTTTTGTTTCATATCGATGAATAAAATATGAATATTGTAATATCGATAATTAAATATGGCACGCGTGTAAACACGAGTAACAAAGTAATAAGGAAAGTACGCCCGCCCCCGCGGATGGAGTTCATATTATCAGTGTTTGTCAACTAATATTTGCCGAGCCTTTATCTTAACTCTTGCAAATGCTGAACAAATATTTGCTTTCCCCCATGGCGGTTAATTCCGATAACACGAAATAATTACAGAGAGAGGAATATATTATACATGCACGCGAAGAGGGAGTCGGGATTTGTGGCAGGAGAGAAAACTATATTTAATATATAATATATTATAGAACCGGCTGTGTTGACCTTTTAGTCAGACTATCATCAGATACTCCTATTGGAGGGGTAGAACTAGTTTGATAGTAAGATTTTATTTAATCTAAAAAGTTCAGATTTAGATATCAATATATTATGACCCAGTTAATTTATAGAAAATCTACTCAGTGCGTGTAATAAATAATAATAAATATTGGTTTATTGACAGCAACATATGTTAGTATGTACATAATATATTTAAATACACTTTAAAAACACATAAATTGCAGAGAATACATTAAAGACAGAAGCTATCCAAAGGTCTGGGCTCATCTAATAACATCCCCTCAGCCAAGATACACCCCACCAATATAGGGTGAGCCCAGCCATGGGGATTCTAGATGTTTTTCAACCCACAAAGATGCGTCTTGATTAGTGTCATAAACATCAGCGTGCAACACTGCACACAAAATTGTTAAAACTTCTGTCACAAAAGAGTATTTTACGTATAAACAGGGCCTTCGTTGTCTAGTTGGTAAGTTTCTTGTCTTTCTACCTGGGAGTTGTGGATTCGATTCAAAATTATGCATATTTTTCTATTAAATCATTTTTAGTCTGTTTTTCGCTTTTCACGGTCTCACATTGAGTAAATTCTAGGAAAATTCAGTCTATATTTAAATATACCTTTTTAATAAAAATATATTAAAATTATCATTAAAAAAATATTAAAAATATTATAGCAGATATACCGCAAGGGCACTCCGGTTTTATTATTTTTTTTTAATTCATTAAAATAGATTCATAAAAGAATGGCAATTGGCGTTTTGAACCGTAGGCAATTTAAATTTAAACGAATACAAGAGTTTTTAGCAATAAATGTGTTAAACTTATTTTGTGCTTGTTGAAAAATATTGACAAATGTTAAGGTTGTAAATATATAACGAAGGTATGATGCAAATGGACTTCAACTTCGACAAATGGTAAGGTTGTGTGTGTATAACGAAGGTATAATGCAAATGGACTTCAATTTCAACAAATGGTAAGGTTGTACGTGTATAACGAAGGTATAATGCGCATGGATTTCAACTTCGACAAATGGTAAGGTTGTAAGTATATAACGAAGATATAATACAAATGGACTTCAACTTCGACAAATGGTAAGGTTGTATGTGTATAACGAAGGTATAATGCAAACGGACTTCAATTTCAACAAATGGTAAGGTTGTACGTGTATAACGAAGGTATAATGCGCATGGATTTCAACTTCGACAAATGGTAAGGTTGTAAGTATATAACGAAGATATAATACAAATGGACTTCAACTTCGACAAATGGTAAGGTTGTACGTGTATAACGAAGGTATAATTCAAATGGACTTCAATTTCAACAAATGGTAAGGTTGTACGTGCATAACGAAGGTATAATGCGCATGGATTTCAACTTCGACAAATGGTAAGGTTGTAAGTATATAACGAAGATATAATACAAATGGACTTCAGCTTCGACAAATGGTAAGGTTGTACGTGTATAACGAAGGTATAATGCACATGGACTTCAACTTCGACAAATGGTAAGGTTGTAAGTATATAACGAAGGTATAATACAAATGGAAGCCCCGCAAAGAATATGGCGTAATTATATTTATGTGCAAAAGGACTTGACCCATTCAAACCTCATTTCGTGCTGATAGAAATGTTTTATTTTTTTATATATTATATGTTACATTATTTTTAGTTAAGATATTAACATTATGGAGGTTTAACGGTTTATTTGACTTTATGTAAAGGTTCTACAAGTTTCAAGGTTTTCATCTCATTATCAGGGGAGCACAAACAAGTCTTGTATCATACACTGTTAATAAAACAAATGACAATTTTTTTTTCTTAATTATGTGTTAGGTCAGGTAATTAGTTTACACCCATTGCAGTTTTTTAGAATGAATATACCTACGTCACACACTGCCACACGTTTGATTGTATTGGTGAATTTATTCCCGATTTTCACAAAATATCTCTGGTGTGACCGATAAGTGCTAATTCATTTTAATATTATTTTTTTCATTCAATGCGTAAACGTATTACGGAGGAATACCTAAAATCTGAACCCAGTATTTATTATATTTATAGAGATATTAAAGTTTTTTTAAAAGCAATGTGTTCTAGTTACACATCACAGGGAGGGAAGGGTTAGTATTTACATTATTGTCAGAATGTCTCATTCCCTTGGTCTACTTCGGCTTTCCTCTTCTTTCTTTATCTGAATAATAACAACACTGTACTTTATTACATTTTCGTTGTATAAAGTTGTACTTGACATACCTATTGCCGCCATGTGGTGATGTCTTACAACTAAAGAGAAAGTTTTTTCCCGTATGGTCCTGTAATACGTACTAGTTACACATTACAGGACAGGAAGGGTTAATGAGGAAACTCAACATTAAAATATTTTCTTTTTCGTTGAATAAACTAATATAATAGATGCGGAGTAACGTTCTCTTTAAGTTTCCTCACGGCAACCTTGAAATACAATCTGAACATAGACACCCAAAACAAAGATAAATATTCTCCCAGATAATCCCACCGCCTGTTAACATATTCCAACGCCCTGGCTCAGCCCGCCCCTCGCCCGTACTAATATAGCATAAAGGGAGAAAATAAATATTGACCCTGTAATGCGAATGTGAAGGGGTCAAAAGTTTCGGAGGGCAAATTTTATCTGTTTGTTAACGGGTTTATTTCGGTATTAATTGATATCAATATTTCGTGTCACGTAAAATAATTGATATTTATGAGGCAAAAATAGAAATAAATTTTAATTTTTGACTATTTTAAAATCGTGAGTTTTAAATTAAAAAGTTTTTGATGTTTGCCAAAAACGAGGAAGAGCTGAACATAATGCTCGATCAAATTAATGTAGCCTGCGCTAAAATTGGCCTTAAAATGGATGCTGCCAAAACAAAAATAATGAGCAACACGACAAATATTCTACCCGTCTTGGTAGGTGGAAGAAAGTGGTTATGTGTACCTAGGACACACTGTAAAGCTGGGAAAAGAGAATCAAGAGGCCGAGATAGAGCGTAGACGTGGTCTTGCCTGGGCGGCGTTTGGTAAACTCTCTTACATTCTGAAATCTCCAAAATACCCCAATCATTTGAAAAAGAGAGTCTTTGATTCATGCATCTTACCGATCCTCACATATGGAATCGAAACCTCTGTCCTAACAAAGCGAATAACGCAAAAACTACTAGTGACACAGAGAGCCATGGAGAGGAGGATGCTAGGAGTTTCACTGCGAGATAGAAAGATCAACAAATGGATAAGAGAGAGAACCAAAATCACGGACGTATTTGAGAGAGCAGCTGCCTTAAAATGGAGCTGAGCAGGACATATTGCCAGATGATCTGACTCTCGATGGACGAAAAAGGTCCTGGAATGGGAGCTTAGAACGGGCAGGAGAGGTATGTGGAGACCACAGGCTAGATGGTCGGACGGTATAAGACGGGCCGCAGGCGTGAAGTGGATGCAGTGCGCCCGAGATAGGAAGTTATGGAAGACCGAAGTGGAGGCATATATCCAGGGATGGATCCAGAACGGCTGAAGAAGAAGAAGAGTAATTATTTATTTATTTTAAAAATCAACAGTGTCAATATCTGCTTAAATGACCGAAAGAAATATCTGAAAATTAATGTTATAAAAACGTAATTCATGGTGATAGAACAATATGAAAGAAAAATTAAACGCAATATATGAATGAGGAATATAAGATAAAAACGAGTTAAAGAATTCTGCTACTATATTAGATAAAAAAACTTCGTGCGGTGTTTGTTCGAGTTTGCTTTAGTGACTTAAATTTTGTTGTTACTTGAAATATTTAATAATAATAATAATAAGTAAAGGTTTATTTATAGCAACATAGTATGTACATAACACATTTAAATATACTTCAAGAACACATAAATTGCAGAGAATACATTAAAGACATATACTATCAAAATGTCTGGGCTCATCTAATAACATCCCCTCGGCCAAGATACACCCCACCAAAATAGGGCGAGCCCAGCCACGAGGACACCAGATGTTTTTCAGCCCATACTCTTGCACATGTAGAATAAGAAGAAGAGAAAAAAAACAGAAAACAAAGAGAGAAGACTAAGGCTTATCCCACAAACATTCCTCCGGCTCATCCGGGCTCATCCCACAAACATTCCCCCGGTTAAGATACACCCCACTATAGTTCGGAAATTCTAGGATGAGTCCTGTGACAGCTCACAAATTTGCCCCAATACAACCTTATTTAATGTATTTACCTAAATAACTTGCTATTTATTAGAATTGAGGCTTATATTAAAGTTTATAAAATAATTAAAGTTACAGTTAGTTATGGGGCAAATTTGTGAGCTGTCACAGGACTCATCCTAGAATTTCCTAACTATAATGTAGGGCGAGCCAGTCCGCAAGGACATCGGGGGGCTTTCAGCCTACACCTCCGTATATCTAGATTTAAAAAAAGAAACAAAATTTACGGCATAAAACAAAATAAAAAGAAAACTCACATATACAACCTCAGGTTAACTAACGAAAAAAGAAAAGCCTTAACAAATCAAAAGATTTCTGAAAACATACGACGCACGAAATCACCAACACTATAATACAACAACACTGAAAAGGAAACAAACTTAAACACAGTTAGTTAAAACTGAAAGAAAATAAAAAATCCCGCTTGCTTTCAAGTCCTGTCGTAATTCGATTTCTCACCGAAAAAGTTCTACTGTCGAAATTCACCACGAACTGTGTGAAATTTAATGGTCTACTATATTTCATCGTTTTTCAAATTAAGGGTCACGTTCCCCAAGAGGGTCAAGATAAAATATCAAGGGGCTCGTGAAATTAAAAGGTCCTCATGTGTACAAAAGCAAAATAGCACATTTTCTGAAAAACAAATTTATTACAAAAAAAACAGCGCGAAGTCATAGTAATAGATTGTTTACTTCAATGGTTACCTCTGTATGTATATTCTATTAATTGTAATTTGTTTTATCAAACACTGTTTATTCCACTTTATGTAACGGTATAACCCTATCGGTTTCAAGGATTTCACCTCATCTTCAGGGGAGCATAAACAAGACTGAATTATGTTCGAACTGGTACTGAGATACACTATTCTAACATAGATTGAGGACTGGGGGCTGAGGGAGTCATGGGACGACCTCATGAAATACCACTGAATTTATTCTGAAATGGTTAATCATTGTCACCGTGAAAATCATACTTTTTCTATCGATGATGCCAAATTCTTACATATCAGTAATAACGGAAATAAATTAGACAGATTAGAGGCCCTAGAAATTTCTAAGTCAGTACATTGAGGTGAACATCTGGCAAACACATATATTCCAAGAATCTCTCTGCTGCTCGTCGAGGTCGTCCCATGCCTCCCTCAGCCCCCAGTCCCCAACCCGAATGTCCCCAACCGATAGAAGCGTGTATCTTGGTACCAGTTCGGACAGAATTCAGTCTTGTTTGTGCTCCCCTGAAGATGAGGTGTGAGCCTTGAAACCGGTAGGGTTATACCGTTACAAAAAGTGGAATAAACAGTTTTGGATAAAACAAAATTACAATGTCTTTAAACCTCTACAACGTCAATGCCTTAACTATAAATAATAATCTATTCTATTACTATATATTATAAACCCAATGATAGTGTGTATTAAGTAGTGTAAGTAATGTTATTATAATGAAAGTTAAGAATCAAAGGTCACTACGCGTGTTACATGTTCTACGGTTTGACATTTTTTAATGAAAAAATATATACCATAAATGACCTGTTAGTGTAGTTAAACAGTAAATATTCCTGACTGATAAGGTTTATCGTCTTTGTTCAAGTACAACATATGTGCGGCCATGTGCACATGCATCAACAAGATGTTAACTTTTTGGAGCGGTGTTAGTCTTAATTTATTAAATTTTTAGGAGGTCGTAAGGCTAAAAAAGGTTTAAAATCAATGGTCTGCATTAACGAGAGAAGGAAATGTAAGGCATTAATTCCGTGAGTAGGAAGTAAGGGGAAGATAGTACAAATGTTCGTAATGAAGAATAGATAAAGAAACATAGAATACGGAGGGTGGATCGTCTTGAAGGTGTGAATGCAAAAAAACCATGATTAATATTCTTAATTGAGATTTCCTTACTTTGCGTGATCGTGTAAGGAACACCACAATCCGAGAGGTCTGTGAGGTCCAAGATGTGGTCAGATGGGGACGACAGCATCGACGATACTGGTACCAACATGTACAGAGAATGAATTCCACAAGAATTCTATACATAGCTCTGTATAGGGTACCGGATGGACGGCGTCCACAAGGGAGACCCCCGAAACGATGGAGAGATAGCTGGAGCTCAGCATCACAGGACAATCCTGCAGTAACAGACTCTTGAGTCTATAGAAAGTTTAAGAAGAAATTTCCGGACATTTTGTAGAGTTAAGCATCCAAAACGATGTCTGAATTACTCTCTTTTTACTCATTACTTATGACAGAGTCATGATCCCTCCAATACACCTGCTCAACTCCATTCAGATGATTCACCACCTCTCCCTACTTTCGACTTCTCGGAGTGCTACCCTCACAGAGGACCCAGTTGCGTTTCTGACTTGGTCAATCCATTAGGTTGGTGGTCTACATCCGCAGTATCGTCCCTCCACAGTACTCGTTATTACGAGCCTTTACAGATTCTCCATTCCTCTACGTACTTATGACCAAAGACCTGAAATATTCGTCCCATAAAATCATGGATAGTCTGTCCTGAATAACGATTTATTGGATAGCAGTTACGAGTATATTGGTCCGCCACTTCATCCAAGGTTATCATTATTCTTAGCGAACATCTCCACACCCCCATCTCGAATGCCTCCACCTTTTTGCTCATATTTAACATCAGTATCTACTGTCTACTCCGATTAAAAAAATGATGATCAAGTAATACAATATATGTCATTAAATTTTTTCGCTGTCTTCTTTTATTTAAACTTTCCGAGATCTCTGAAAATATGCCCAAGTTTCGGTTTACATTTTTATGTGTATTGTAGTGGATAGATAGTACGTGTATTTTTTTCCACAATTTTTTTTTTGGATGTTAGGACATTGGATCACCTGAACCTTGGCCCGTATCATGTAGGATTTTTTACATGGTACATAGTATACATTTACGTCGTACTTTATAGTAACTTTTTTGCATAGAATTCATGTATATTTTTATCATTTATTAAGTTATTTCACTAAAACTCTGATTTAAGAATTATTATTCTAACTTTTTTAAATTATCAACCAACAATCACGTATAAAAGCCAAGAATATAATTTTTTAACAAATATTATTTTCAATTTATCAAAACTCTTTGCATATTTTTTTCAACTAATATGGTTCATACTTATAAGAAGGTCTTAGAATTTATTAAGTTTGTAGGAGTTTATGACGGATGTATTTAATAATTAATCAACAATCGGTAAAAAGCAACAACCTATTTTTTATGTTTATATATTGTCAGTGAGATCAGGCAAAAACCTAGTTTGCTGAGGATACTCATTACAAACTCAGATCCATATTAATTTATTTTATTTATTTATTTACTTAATTAACGAAACAAGAGTGTCTTTATATACAAATGAACATGTGACAAGTTAAATCAGTACTTATTATTGACAAATAATACAACTTTATCTTAAACTACAATAACATGAAGATACAAAAAGCAGTAGTAATAATAAATTTCAGTCATTGTTTTACAATTATTTAATAATTATATGTTATTTAAGTTCAATATATGTTATGCATGTGTGGCGGTCGTCGCGCAATATTGTCGCATACATACGATCAATGACCGATGAAACGACCTTCGGAGACCTCGATAAGTTATAGTAAACAGTCCGAAAGTCACATGCCGGCCATTGACGCCGGCCGAGCGACCGCACCACACGCCAGAGAGAGAGAACGCACCACGGCTATCTCACCAGTTCCGTATTTAGATGAATACCTACATACGACAATAACCGTTTCTGCATTCACAGAAGCGAGATGTAAGCACATCGCGAGCGCACTCTCGCGCACATTCCAAAAAGATATAAATACCTACGTTACTATAAAAATAAACACTCTCTCTTTCCGCATTGCGATCTAACGTGTTTTATTATTTATCAACAAATCATCATCATCTCTTCCAATAAGAACCATTCTGCCAAATATGTATACCACAAAATATTACCAAACTTCACCAAGCAGACTTACGTAATTGTCGGAGACTTATTTTATAGAGGTAAAGAACTCAGATTTGTTTTTAGTGGAATAACGCATAGAGTGCACAATTTAAGTTGTTTGTCTTTTTTATTGTGAATGTTGTTTTTCGTAATATTATATGTACATACCATATAAAGACTTAATTGTCATATAAATATAATGTGTCAGAGGTACAGGTCTAACGGTTAGTATTAAACGCTTAGCAAGTGGATGATCAGTGTTCGATTCCTAACAGATTCACTTCCGGACTAGTTTCACTCTTATGTTAGATCATTTTACGTCTAAATCAAACAATCCAAATGGCACTGATGTTAGTAGACATTAGAATTTTTCAATCTCGCTTATTTCTTTAATTGGCTGAGCTAGTAGCAATGATCCGGAAACCGCGCAATACCAAATTATCTAAATCCAAATGGCACTAATGTTAGTAGACATTAGAGTTTTTCAATCTCGCTTATTTCTTTAATTGGCTGAGCTAGTAGCAATGATCCGGAAACCGCGCAATACCAAATTATCTAAATCCAAATGGCACTAATGTTAGTAGACATTAGAGTTTTTCAATCTCGCTTATTTCTTTAATTGGCTGAGCTAGTAGCAATGATCCGAAAACCGCGCAATACCAAATTATCTAAATCCAAATGGCACTAATGTTAGTAGACATTAGAGTTTTTCAATCTCGCTTATTTCTTTAATTGACTGAGCTAGTAGCAATGATCCGGAAACCGCGCAATACCAAATTATCTAAATCCAAATGGCACTAATGTTAGTAGACATTAGAGTTTTTCAATCTCGCTTATTTCTTTAATTGACTGAGCTAGTAGCAATGATCTGGAAACCGCGCAATACCAAATTATCTAAATCCAAATGGCACTAATGTTAGTAGACATTAGAGTTTTTCAATCTCGCTTATTTCTTTAATTGGCTGAGCTAGTAGCAATGATCCGGAAACCGCGCAATACCAAATTATCTAAAATAAAAAATATTTTCCGCCATATCACCACATCGTCTGTATACAACGAACTTTTCACAACCATGACTGAAATTTTCACGCCTCTCGTTTCAGTCCTCATTTCGTTTTCTCAAGAGTCAATATAAATATTGAAGAGCAGGTACCTTTATACTCCCGGAAATTGGTGGAGAAAAAATCCCTTACCACGGCATGGAATTCAAACTGGCGAAATTCCAGCGCGTTCAGCTAAATATTTCATGAATTTATTTTAGTACAATATATACATGAAAATAAAATATATTCAACTCTGTGAAGGAATACTGCAGGGTCGGGGAAATATTAACGCCATGCAGGTTTGTGTACATAACATATGTATATATTTATATCAATTTATTGTTATATTATTTTTAGTAAAAGTGTTTATTCTTATAATATTTATAGTAAACACTGTGGGGGTTTAAATACAATACATTATAATAATAATTTCGGTTTCGGCTTTAACTTTGTGTACCTCTATATATGTGTGTGGTATGAAACTTTGATAAATGTTTTTATATCGTACCTACCTTGGAAAATTCAAAACAATTTTTTTTACTATTTTAAAAAAAATAATTTAAAAACGGAGAAAAATTGAATTTTTTTTTTCAGACAGTCGCCATTTTACGATTTTTTCTTGGTACCAACTATAACAACATTATTTTGCATTAAGAAATTGCGTATGACTTTTATTTTGAATTTACGAAAGGGTTTTAATCATGTCGACCAGCTTACCCCCTTTTTAACGACAAGACATAACAACTGATAACATCTTGAATTTCTCAAATCATCTATAAAGAAACTAAAAAAATGTGTGGTAAAAATATTTTTTTTATTTAGTCTAAAAAAACGCCCGAAATTCCCGCCTCTGGAGTAGAATATCCCCCTTAAACCTTTAGAACCACTGGAGTAACACATAACTCACAAAGAATGTAATTTTTCAACAACTTGTTCACACTCACACTTACAAACATGTCGTTGTTATCATCTCACGTAATTGGAATACTATTCCGTGATGAGGCAGCAAAACTCGCACACGTTTAGGACGTGTAAGTATTACATATTCGAACATCTTTTCAGACCCTTTTTTAGTACCAATAGGAATCGAATCCGAAGCCCCTGGGTGGAAGTTAAGTATCTTACTAACTAGACTAAAGATAGGTTATTAGTTTTGGGTGTAATTCTAACATATTGTTCCTTTAAGTTTTATAATTAACATTTTTTTCACGTGGAGAATTAGTGAAAAAAATTCAGTCATATTGACTAGAAATATCAAGCAAAAATATACCAAATCAACATCGACTTCAGATGTTCTACACAAAGATCTGCATTCCCCTTAATTGATATTTCAAATTATTTGAATAGCATTCCTGGCACATCTTTGATAAATAATTGGAGAAAAATAATTAAATGTTCTTTGAAGATCTGAAGCCAAGGCGAAACAAAAATAAAGATAATTTTCAGCACGAATCCTGTTTGGCTTTTAAACTCAGAAGGAAAGGGTATTAAACAAGCAAAATTGAAAAAAAAAACATATTAGGTCGCGGTTCTTGAAGTCAAGCCAGTGTGGATTTTATAAAAACATATTAGGTCGCTGTTCTTGAAGTCAAGCCAGTGTGGATTTTATAAAAACATATTTGGTCGCTGTTTTTGATGTCAAGCCAGTGTGGATTTTATAAAAACATATTAGGTCGCTGTTCGTGAAGTCAAGCCAGTGTGGATTTTATAAAAACATATAAGGTCGCTGTTCTTGAAGTCAAGCCAGTGTGGATTTTATAAAAACATATTAGGTCGCTGTTCGTGAAGTCAAGCCAGTGTGGATTTTATAAAAACATATAAGGTCGCTGTTCTTGAAGTCAAGCCAGTGTGGATTTTATAAAAACATATTTGGTCGCTGTTCTTGATGTCAAGCCAGTGTGGATTTTATAAAAACGTGCGGGACGAAACATTTGTTATGGTGGAAGAATATATCATCATCATCATTGTCAACCAGGGTCGATCCACGGCTGGATGGAGGTCTCTCCATGTTGACTCCCAATAGTTCGGTTTTTTGCTCGTTGATGCCATGTGATGCTGCCATGCTTCCTGATTTCATCCATTCAGCGAACTTTTTTTTTTTTTTTTACCTGGCGTGTTTATTGCCATGTGGCAATATCTTCCAACCAACCAGAAATATGTGTTTATAGGCCCTAAGTGTTAACCAGACTGGAATCTTATTTATAAAAATCTGGGTTCCAGCGGGGATCGAACCCGCAACCTTCGGATCGTCAAAGTGTCTTACCACCAACGTTCGGTCTTCTTCTGGGCCTCTTTATGCCTCTTGGGTACCATTGGATTATTTCGGATGTCCATCGGGAGTCTGACATTTTGGCTACGTGTCCTGCCCATTGCCACTTCATTATTTTGCACACCTTTATAACGTCTTCTACCCTTGTTATATAGCAAATCCGGATGTTTCGTTTACGGTCTCTTTTAGTATATCTCAACATGCATCTCTACATGCTCCTTTGTGCGGTCTGGAGCTTTTGTGTGTTCTTTACTGTGAGCGTCCATGTCTCGCAGCCATACGTAAGTACTGGGAGAATACACTGGATGTAGACCCTCCGCTTCAAGGATATTGGGAGATTACTTTTGAAGAGGTATATGATAAAGGAGGAAGAATATATATCATAATAAAAATACATAAAAGAATTTTAAATGTTCAGTATTTTTTTATTTGTTTATAAAGCTCAATGAACTTCAGTTAACTTTTAATGAACCAGTATACAATATTTGCAATTCAAACAGATTTTATTGTAAGGGTAACCGTAGAGTATAAGTACATATGAGAATGCAAAAAAAATCCTTTTTACCATTTTCTGGATCTAGAGAACCACTTTACTAGGCATGACCTGTGACAAAGTGATCTTAGTCCTTAATATATTTTTTTAGATTAGGCATTCACACTGTATTTGTATACTTTCACATACAAGAATCCCAAGTAAATACGATTCCAAGGGCATTATAATTTCATCAAACACATTGAAATCATGTCTAACAATTTCTCATCCATCACACACTATATATTCTACAAGTCAATTATTTGCATGTCTATTATAAAGACATGCAAACACTCATCCTTTAATAACTTACCATTTAAAACAATAACCTCTATTAACTTAAACAATTTGATTTTTTTTAAATTCAATGCGGTCTTAATTTCATTCAAAGAAATTGTTATTTGATTTTATTTAGTAAAACTGTAACACTGAACACATGTATTAAAAAATACGAATAATTAATTTAACGAATGATATTCGAAACTCAAAACATAAAGAATATGCATGATATCGTGACTGAGGATTGCAACAATTTATAGTTAAGATCAACTTCCAGGAAAGAAGGAAGTCGTCGGAATTCCAGTTACAGAAATTTCAAATAAATTGAGTCTCGTTACTGGCTGGTTCATTTCTATATATGGTATAAATCTCTTTCAGCTAACCAGATATATGTTTAATAAGCCTCAAGTGAAAATTTCTATTACCGAAGTTATTTCCACGTCTTGTTTTCATATAAACTTTTACGTGACCAAATTGTTGCAGTTCTTTTGATATGAATATTTTAATTCAGTATTTCTTGTTTATGTTCTGTTTTGTGTTTTTCTTTTATAAAATGTGATAAGCAGCATTTGCATCATTCTGCACATGGGGTAGAATTAAAAAATATTATTTTTAAAACTAAAGTAGAACCCTTTGTATACAAATGGGTACCAACAATGATTAAACCAACAACCCCCGAGTTGGCAGACATGCGTCTAATCAACAGGCCGTGGAGGTTGTCATTTAATTCATCACGTTTTCAATATTTTTTTTAACTTGGCGAATTTATTGCCACGTGGCAATCTCTTCCAACCAACCAGAAAGATGTTTTTATAGGCTTTTCACTTTTTCAATTTCATTCGTTTGACGAAATATTATCTTCATTTAAAAAAAACATGCCAGCATCAAAAAGTGTTTGTATTACAAAAACAATTATTATTCGTTGTATAAGGTCTTTTGAAGTGTTGTGCCACTCCTGGTTTGGCTTATAATATAGATCATTCAGTCAGAAGACTCATTTTACAATAGTGTGATTAACACTCTCTGTATTACACAACTTATGTAGTAGTATTGGTTTTAGAATGCCACACTATTGGTTCGCACAGAGCGCACGTTTGTATTGTTATTAAAATACTCGGTGATTAGAAAAACACTACCATGTCAAAATTAGGAGTGCGATTTTTGTCTAATGTAATGTATAGTTCAACATGTTTCTAAAGCTTAGAATGTACTTTGTTATAACTTAAAGTTTCCTAGAATTTAGTATCACTCCATCCACTATTATTTAAATACTTTATTATTTGGCATTATACGAGTAATTATGATACATTAATATGTTAAAAAATCTTACATTAATTTTATTTTTATGTGCAATCTAATTAAAGCTGACGAACATTTTTACTTTATAATACTTATACTTTTAATCTTGAAAAATTTCATTGTTGTTATTTAATGTTTTCTAGAATCTGCCATGCCTAAATAACTAATATGTGAAATAAACTTACTTTAATTTTTTTTAATAAGTACAATTTAAGCTGACAGCACTTTAAATTTACAAAACGTGTGTGTTCATTTCAATGTTTGAATATAAAATATTATTTTTATATTTTTTTTGCTTTTTGACTTCATTAACAAAAAATAAAGTGACAAGTTTTAGTAAACGCACTGTTACTCATACTATTAAAAAATGAGTCTTCTAGCTGAATGATCTTTACCATTTTGACGTCGTACAATACTCCAAACGGTTTTATATAACGAGTAATTATTTTTAACGTAAACGCGCTTAGATTAAATCATGTTTTTTTTTAATTGTTAAAATATTATGTCAAGTAAATAAAAAAAAATATGTAAAAAAAAATTAAATGACGACATCCATAGCATAAAACTAATACGAAGAGCCGCGATATCCTCAAAACATATTTAACAATAATTTTTCGGTGTCTTGATCTTCTTGCCCTCTCATTCCCTCATTAATTCGAGTTATTGTAATTTTAACAAGGGGGAATAAAATGAAAATGGTTAGTATTGTGAGAGAAAAAAATTACACTGTAAACCCCGACACCCGGAACTATTATCTCTGCACACCAGCGGGGGCGGCTGTGAAACATGGCTCTGGAGATTTGAAGAGGAAGCCTCCATTGTTATAAGGTTTGTAATAGGAATTCCATTGAAACAATGGTAATTTTTATTATTAAATTGTATTCTTGTATTATTCGATAACCTCCATGACCTTGTTAGTAAGACTCTCTCTTGCTGGCAAGTCTCTTAACTTGGGGGTTGCGGATTCGATTCTCGTTGAAACCCAGATTTTTTAAAAATAGTTCCAGTCTGATTTTTACTAAAGGCCTCTTTAGCATCTTTCTGGTTCGTTGGAAGAGATTACTACATGTAAATAAACCCACCAGGCTATAGTGTATTTGTTGAAATACAATTATTTCTGGCATGTAGATTATCAGCTACGAGTATCTCTCCATCTCTAAGGGATTGTGCATTCCTTAGGCTTTTATATTTGAACCCGGTGGCTGGGGTTCAATTCCCGTTAGTAAAGATTTTTTAAATAGGGTATAATATTTTTTTCACTTACAGCTTCTTTAAAATATATCTTGTTATTTGTAAGAGATTCTTCTTCTTCTTCCCAGTGTCATGTCAGGTCCCCCCAACGTTGAATATCACCTGAAAGTAGACATCTTTGTCCCTAAAAAGAGCCCCGACGCTCCTTATACCAGTCCAATCACGTATATTGTGGAGCCAGGAGATTTTCCTCCTGCCAACACCTCTTTGACCCTCTATTTTGCCTTGGTTGATCATGTGCAGCAATTTGTACTTTGCTCCTCTAAATACATGACCCAAATAGTACACCTTTCGGATTTTAATATTAGTCAGCAACTGTATCAACTTTGGCTCTTTAAAGAACCCTTGTGTTGCTGACCATATCCGTCCAGGGTATCCGTAGCATTCTTCGGTGCATCCACATTTTGAATGCTTCCAGTCGGTTCATACTACCAACTTTGAGGGTCCATGATTCCACTCCATGCAATAACATTGACCAAACGTAGCATTTGACTAACCGTTGTCGAAGTTTCAAGTTTAGATTATCATCGCAGAATACACTCATTTTATTAAAAGTAAGAGATTAGCATATGGTGATAAATCTGCCAGGCTGAACAATAAATAACGATTGTGTAATAATTTTATTATATTCGTGTGGAATTATTCAGTGTTGACATATTTCAAAATGACTAATTTGTTAATTATATAAATCTTTTTGAATATAATTTGAAAAGGGTACTGTGGTATCAGCAAACAGGCAGAGTAGGGTGCATTAACTCGCTGGAAGCTATACCATTACATAGCTGATATAGCGGGCTAACCGCTGGCACTTACCAAAAGTCAGACTGAATAAATGCCATCCGTTACTTATTCTCTTTAAATAAAATTGTTTATTTTTATAAGAGTAAGTAAAATCTAAGGCTTATTAAGGAGTAACCATGAAAATTTACAACCGCGACTTAAAAGTAAACATATTGATAGTAGTAATCTCGTAAGGGGTCCTGTTATCGAGCCATTATGGGACGCTTCTAGGATGGTTCAAGATTAGTTCAGATTGAGTTAAAAAAAGAATGTCATCTCTAAAATTAATCAAAAAGTGACAGCTGTCTTGAATAATGACCGTGAACTCTTATATTTGAAGGAGTATACGCCAGTGTCAAATGATGATAAACATGTTCTGAAATATCTTATATTTTAATAATGGCCATAAAATCCTACACATGAATGAGTATACGCCAGTATAAAGTGTCAATAAAGATGTTCTGAAATATATTCCACTTTAATAATGGCCGGTAAGTCCTATATATGGAGGAGTACACGCCAGTGTCAAGTGTTGACAAAGATGTTCTGAAATATCTTCTACTTTAATAATGGCCGTGAACTCCTTACATATATATGAAGGAGTATACGCCAGTTTCAAGTGATGATAAAAATGTTCTGAAATATTTTCTTATTTAATAATGGCCATGAAATCATATATATGAAGGAGTATACGTCAGTGTCTAAGTGATGATAAAGATGTTTTGAAATATCTTTTGCTTTAATAATTGTCGTAAAGCCCTATATATGAAGGAGTACACGCCAGTGTCAAGTAATGATAAAGATGTTTGGAAATATATTCTTATTTAACCCTTGCCGATCTGTGAACGGACAAGAGTGACCAAGACGTATATTTTATTTAATTTCTCGAAATATACTGCTTGCAGGGTCTTCATACTTTATATATTCCTCATCGAAACCTCTATGATTTGAATGATGTCATTACGAAATAAAATCATTAATAAATATCAACAGAAATGAATTATTTTAAATCGAGAATTGACGAAATGTCAAAACACTCCGTATGACTCATTCTTTTTTGACAGTTAATATTTTACGAGTACATTCGTTCCAGGGATTGGTTACCAGTTTTATCAAACACCTGCGCGTTTAGTACATAGAATAGAAACAAAAGTTATTTCGTGCCCCAATTGCGATAGACTTTCTCCACAGGATTGAATTTTGATTTTATGATATGTTTGTCCTATTTTCAAATTTTGACCTATTTTCAAAGTGTTTATATTTTCCAAATGGCATATTTTATTGATTTGAATTTCGTGTTTGTTTTTATATTATTATTTTTGAATTTATATATTCATTTTACATTTTGTTAATATGTCAATTATTGTCTTAATTCGAATTATATTTTTATTGCCAAAAAATACACACTACATTTTATTATATAATTTTATGATTTTTTTTTTTAAAAGGTTGGATACCTCTTTTCAGTCATGCGCATTCTGAACGTTGCGCAGACCGAACGACGCAGTGGAAATATGATATTCTTATAGAAATGTCACCTCTCTGTTTGAACTCCTATTTTATCATTTCTTACACTTATTTTATATTATTCGATATTTTATTACATAATGAAATGATGTGTGTAGCTAATTACAAAAAAAAAACTAATAGATTTTGCATAATTTTAATTTAAGACATACATGTTTACTGTACCCTCAGTGTCCAATACCGTTACTGGCGTAATTTTTTAGCACAGTAAGGGAAGTGTTAATAATGGCCGTTAAGTTCGATATATGAAGGAGTGCACGCCAGTGTCAAGTGATTATAAAGATGTTCTGAAATATCTTCCACTTTAATAATGGCCGTGAAGTCCTATATATGAAGGAGTACACGTCAGTGTCAAGTGATGATGAAGATGTTTTGAAATATCTTTTCTTTAATAATGGCCGTGAACTCCTTTATATAAAGGAGTGTATATACGCCAGTGTCAAGTGATGTCCAATTCATAGGATATCGTTAGTTCTATTCATATAAGCCACATCGGCGTACTTGTTTGCCGCATTGTAGTTGATATTTTAGATACACCAAAGCAACTCGGCTTGATACTATTGCTATCTAGTGAGATACTTTGAAGTGAAACCATTTTATAATTAAACTAAAAGCTATTTATAATAACTAAATGAATATTTACAATAAGATGAGAATTAAATGTGTGGTCTGAGAGTGAATGATTTCAGTTCTAAAATATGTTTTTAATATATAATTTTTCGCATTTTGATTAATGTATTTTTGACATTCCGAATATAATCGTTGGTACAGTACTTAAACCTTTTCCTTCCTGTGCTAAAAAAAACCACGCGTTCCGGTGCAGTGTATTCAATACACATGTAAAAATGAGCGATTTAAAATCGGAAAAATAAGAATATTCATAGCCAATCGCTTAAATTAATTAAATTTGAAGTCGATCTGATAATAATTGAAATTTAATTGCTGAAAACACGAAAACAACATAGGCCGACGTTCACAAAACGGGCGAAGCGACCACCTTAAATGGATGCCCGAAAGCTACTGAAGCGAGCGAACTGTGATTCTATTTCTTGCGTTCCCATACATCGAAGTAGAGTGAGAGTGAGACGTGAATAGCGTCGCTTCCTCACCCATAACGGTTTTTTAGAATGAATATACCTACGTCACACACTGGCACACGTTTGATTGTATTGGTGAATTTATTCCCGATTTTCACAAAATATCTCTGATGTGGCAGATAAGTGCTAATTAATATTAATATTATTTTTTCATTCAATGCGTAAATGTATTACGGAGGAATACCTAAAATCTGAACCCAGTATTTATTATATTTATAGAGATATTAAAGTTTTTAGAAGCAATGTGTACCAGTTACACATTACAGGAAGGGTTAATGTATCAATAATAAATATTGGAAAATATTTCATTCTTTCAACGTGGATGAACCATCTCAACGCTCTTTTCTACATCTTAAACAATGCATCTTCTTTCAATCCGCATTCTAATCTAATCTTCTTATTTCTTATACATAGTTTTTTTTTAATATCTTACACGATGCTCTGATTTCTTCCGCATTTATCTAGCTTCTATTTTTTGCCACATCCAGGTTTTGCTTCCATATTCTTTGAGTGGGAGCAGGATTATATTATAAGCCGCCAGTTTAGTTTTTTTTAATCCCTGTAATATGAACGATTAATTAAATAAACATCAAAAGCTTAACAGTTTAAATGGCCGAGAATTGGGGCGTCACGCCCCATCAATTAGTTATTTTTATGGGCACTTTGCTTGACAGAAGTAACTCTCCATTATTATTGCAAACATCATCCCTACATTACTACTTCAGCGAGACGTGGGGGTTACAGCGGGGCGTTGCCTATTTTAATTGCCGTTCTTCTATTTTTGTATTCTAGGCCACGTTTAAATAAGGACACTTGTATCATTTTATTTTTTCATTCCGTGCGTAAATGTATTACGGATTGTATTAATTCATACAGTAGAACTCCAGCCTAGAACTCAACCTTCTTTCCCTTAAAGTGTTGCAAAGATTCCTACCTACTAAAACCAAAATTTTACTCGTACAATCTCTGCTCTTTCCGATTCTGGACTATGCGGACGTATGCTATTTGGATGTTACAGAGTAGCAGCTGAACAAATTACAACGTCTTCAAAATGTTTGTCTAAGATGTATTTTCAACCTACGAAAGTACGATCATATAACTTCATACCAGAAGGCATTAAACTGGTTGAATGTTAGAAATAGACGCCATATTCACATACTGTCTCTGTTGTATAATATCCTTAACTGTCCCTCCGCCTCCTCTTATCTCGATGAAAAAATTCAGCATCTTTCAAATCATGGATTAGCGTTACGCTCAAACAGACATTTTTTTATTGGCCTTTCCAATTCACCGCTCCTCCTTTTATACGTCGTCCTTTACTGTCCATGCAGTGAGACTCTGGAATCAATTACAAACCAATACAAGACTCGATCCGTCCTTGGCATGCTAGAAGCGACTGAAAAAACTCTTAATTTCTAGTCTGTAAAATAACGTGTTTCATTCCCGATTTACCCTTTCCTCTCCACCATCCCTTCCTTTTTTTTCGATTGATGATATCTCACTTTATATGAAAAAGAATGTTAGGGTGATTGTCCGTCGTTGTGGGGCTCGTGGGCATATGTTCACGTACATGTTTATAGCATTCGTGGGGATGGATAGTCATTTCAATGATTTATGCAACCACGTAACTTGCTTCATTTACTTTTATCTGGTTGGTTGGAAGAGATTCCCGTATGGCAATAATCCCGCCAGATTGTATTTGCAATAAAAGTGTTAAATAAGTAAACTCCATATTTAATAACAAAAATCGAAATTAAACATTTTGATACTTCAAACGTTTTAAGTATGTAGCATATATATAAAGGTAATTAAGTTTAAATCTTTCACAGTCAATAAATATTTATTTCAATCAACGGTACAATGAGTCCTACAACAATATTAAGAAAATACAATTACAATAAAACAATACAAATAACACATAAATAAGCAAGTAAATTAGTCAAAATAAATACTTAAAACATAAAATTTTAACAATACACATTTGTTTTTTCGACACGGGACTTTCTCAAGTCAGGCTGCCCGCACCTCACCACACCAAGCGCAACTCTTGACAAAAATTACCAATGAAAGACGAACTCCAAAGAAACCTATGTAATCTTTCGATACATGGTATTATCACATTCGAATTAAGGTGTAGTATAGTGTTTGTGTTAAGTGTGCATTTAACATCATACATTTTGATAAGACCTCTCAAAAAGGCTGTTTTCAAGTGCTTTCTAAAGCCACGCACGTCACACGTATCTTAGGCACTAAGAGGTAAACTATTCCACGCTACGGAACTAGCAATAGCGAAGGCTCTATTATAATACTCCATCCTATTAGATCGATTTGGCTTAAGGGGATAACGATAAAGTCAAGATAACAAACTAATCTATAAGACATGAGAAAGAAAATGTGATATCTTCCTTGGTAATGAAGCGTGCTTAAGAGATGTGCTAGGTGGGTGGGAGGTCTGATCTAATTACTTAATTCTCTATCACTCATATTTTATCTTAACGCGAGTTTTCAAAGTATTTGACAACCAATTAAAAGTTAATAACTTCCTTATATTTCCAGATACAAAACTGTTGAAATTAAACGTTGGGATGTTTTATTTTTGGATTATGGTTTTATTTCTGGACGCGGTAAAACACCCCAAACAACCTTATCCAACTGAAATTGATAATCTAATGCTGGGGCATATTGAGGAAAATCGGGTGTCTTAAAGGGAGGCATACTTTGTGGTTGGTGAAAAGTTATACTTTGTAGGCATACTTTGTAGTTGGTATGATACAACCTAGATATTAACTTTTTTTTTCAGCTATCCTGCAAAAAACAGCAGTTCGGTTTTATAGATTTTTTTAAATTCGAGTAATATTTTTTTTTTCAAATTGTATACTGAAGTGTAAAAAGTACTGACGTTGGTTAGTTAACTGTATTTTGGTTAAACGAAAGAAAAAAAACAAAGATAAAAAAGAAAATGTTTGTTTTAAAGATTGTCAAACCACATTTAAAGTAAAAAGTTAAACAGAATCCGGCGAAGTTACGTAGTTATGTCGAGAAATTTAAAGTTTGCACAGACTTCGTCGAGTTTATTTGGAAACCTTATTTGGGAATGAGATCTCTGTGCTTCCATCTTTCTGTTGTTTTGTCTCAAAACCATCTCTTGTTTAACAAAACTTCTAATAGAAAACACCATTTTTAGTTATAATTTATTCTTAATTTAATTTAAATAAACAACCGACTTTTGCTAAGGTATTAAAGTCGGTTTACATATATTTATTGATACGTTTTTGTGTTTCTTATTCTAAATTTTATTTAAATATTATAATGTACTCGTACGTAAGAAATGATAGAATTAAAGATTGTATTGTAATGTATTACACTTTCGTTGTATACAGTACAACCTGGCGGGCTTATGATGTTAAAGACGCCTTAAGTGTAAACCAGGCAGAAATCCTTTTTAAAAAATCTAAGTTTCAGCGGGATTTGAACCCGCAACCTTCGGGTCGGGAGACAGGAGTCTTATCAACTAGGCCATGAAGGTCGACTTTAATATATTTTTTTAGTTATTGTTTATAGTTAAGGCATTAACATTGTGGAGGTTTAAAAACATTTTAATTTGTTTCTATCAAACACTGTTTATTCCACTTTTTGAAACGGTGTAACCCTACCGATTTCAAGACTTTCGCCTCATCATCAGAGGAGCACAAACATACTTTGTGCTCCTTAGATCTCTGCTCTTTCGGATTCTGGACTATGCGGACGTCTGTTTATGGATGTTAGAGAAGAAAAACTGGACAAATTACGAGTGAGACGTGGATAGCGTCGCTTCCTCACCCATAGCGGTTTTTTAGAATGACTACACGTCACACACTGGCACACGTTTGATTGTATCGGTGAATTTATTCCTGATTTTCACAAAATATCTCTGATTTGGCCGATAAGTGCTAATTGTTATTAATATTATTTTTTCATTAAATGCGTAAATGTATTACGGAGGAATACCTAAAGTCTGAACCCAGTATTTATTATATTAATAGATATATTAAAGTTTTTAGAAGCAACGTGTACTAGTTACACATCACAGAGAAGGAATGATTAAGAAAAATCTGCTCTCTAAACAGTGCTTTATAAATTGTATTTTTATTATTCTTTTTTTAAAGCTCATGACTCTAAACTATCTTATCACAATGCCTTCCTTCACCTTCTTTGTATCGTCACACATTCTCATCCTGTAACTTGTGTTACCTTCACCTTTCCTCTATCGACATTTCTTTCAGTTGGTCTAGTCACACTTTGTTGTTTCCCATCTTCCATGATTTTTCATTCGTTTTCAGGTTTGCATTATATATTTATTATGTAGGTCTTTCTTCACACATCCATTTAATTTGTCTTAACTATCTTAACACATTCTTCCCACCCGTTATAACACACCGGTCTTTAGCTCATATTAATCTTTAAAAATCAGATTTCTTATTCTGTCATACGTCGATATTATTTTTTAGTGCAAGTATTTTCAGTGCAAGTATTTGTCAGTGCAAGTATTTTTCAGTGCAAGTATTTTTCAGTGCAATTTTTTTTCAGTGCAAGTATTTTTCAGTGCAAGTTCACTAAAAAGTCTTAGGTCCTTTAATTTATTGTTTACGCTAATGTTTCAATTCCAAAAATGTTATTACTAGTACTCTTTTAAAAACACCATTTTGGATCTTGCTAATGCATTGTTTGAGTTTATGTATTTTAATGTGTAATCGACATTCTTTCTATCGCAACTCACCATTCAATATATGTTTCCGCTTTTCCGTCTTCCGTGATAAGACTTATTGTTTACTCAAAGATCGCATTTACTTTTTATTTCAAACTTTTCATGCTTCAATAAAGATTTTGAAAATTAATGACATAATTAAAATTAGCTACCGAGGTTTACGGTCGCGTGTTAACGCGCTGGACGTACGGTAGGACGCCAGTTTGAGATCCGCGCTGTGTTACTCTTCTTGAATAATACAGGCAGTTATTCGTCTAGTATTTGGAAGTATAATGATACATATGACTTTGGTCATATCTATTATTATTTTTAAAAAGTATGTGAAAATTAGCTTAAACGTAAAAATATCGGAGAATGAGTGCCAAACCCGGGATATGCTGGTTTGTTCTTATTAGAAGTCAGATATAATATGAAGAATTCGATTCTGGTTTTCTTTTGCAAACTCCTGAGATAAACCGTGAATAGACAATTTTTTCAGTACATTTTTAACCTGAATACTGTTTTTTTATTCATAATTTATTTTATTTTTTATGCAACAAAACCATATAATAAATAACATCTGAATACAGTCTGCCATAATGCGTAACTTGTCAACCGAAATCATTCAATCATATTTTGATGGATGAGGCTTAATGACACGTAACTCTCTAATGGATTTTGCAAATATTTTAAAATAATTCAACTGTGAAAAAACTATTTAGGAAAAATATATATTGTGATATTAAAACTTTATATGGATTATTGAGATGAAATGTTTCTAACGTTTGATCGCCAAGGGCGTTTAAAAGCACATTTTCTCTGAGCAATTTAACGTTCAATACATTGCTGACTGGCTTAAAATTGTGATTCAAACATAAAAATAATATTTACTTGCATGTCTTGTTTATACGTGACGAGTACTCAGTCTCGTTTTTAGTAGAGTATCAATTATTCATTGATTGAATACAATTTTACACCTCAAGTGACTATTTACACATTAAGCTATCAGTCTTCAGTTACTCAACGTGCAAACATGTCGAGTAAGTGTTAACGCATGTCTACGTTGTGTCTTCACTACGTAGATAACACCTTTATGATGGGGATCTGTTAGTATTTATTTATTTGTAGCGATGTTCGTTATCAATTTAGCGTGTGTCCTATTAGGACGTGCTGATGATGTTGATGTTGACATCGCTATATTCGTTTTAGTCGAATTCTGCGTTCCTTTTCGTTCGGGGTCATCAATATAGCGTGATGCTTTGTTCGATACGTCGTGATGATTTTGATATGTATTTAAAATAAATATAAAACTCAGGAATGCGGATAAAAGTGAAAGTGAATAGCGGGTAAATAATAACAAGTCTTGACAGTTGGATGAATAATAATGTTTATTTGTCTACAAGTAGGTATTTTATAGTAGTGAGTGAATGTACTCGCAATATACTTTGTCTCACTCCTGCGCGTGCACTAGTGTAGGCGGGTAGTATATTTATTTGCCGAGACAGAACGTAAATATTTGTGAGTAAACATTGTTGACGTTTCTAGTATGTGACAATTGTAAATAGTTCAGAGTTTGATTCATCGGTCGTTGACCCTGTATGTTTACAATTTATATTGACGACAAATTATGTTTGACAATTATTTATTTATTTGACAATTATTTATTTATTTATGGACGTAGGTATCCTACGAACACCTTCATGATGGGATTCTGTTAGTATTTGAAAAAACATATATCATAAAATTCCGTTGTGTTTATCTTGGAAGCAAGCGCTTCTTCGAAAGGTAAATAAATTAAAGGGTTTTAGGGTATGTCTTTTAACTAAACATCTGTGGCGTTATGGCAGAAGTTGATATGCCCGTTTTACCTTAGTTTACAGGAGATGCAATATTAACGTTGATAAGCTGTTAAAATCAGTATAAATAAGCATTTTTTGTTTTTCCAAACAATATATCTTTTGTTTGGATAATGACTGACACACTGAGTGTTGCCACAACATGCTGAGAAATTATTATTATTATTATTATTACACATGACAAGAAATATACACAATTTGAGAAAAAAAACAGGTAATTTGATTTGGACATATAATTTTAATGGATCTGGGTTTGTTGCCTTTCATTTGTCGTATCCCCAGTAAACTAGGCTTTTGCCTGTATCTCACTGAGGATATTTAGCATGAAAAAATAAATCGATACTTCTTTCCGATTTTTGATTACACAAAAACAAAACCCCGTTGCACGCTCTCATCAACCTGACAAACAGTGACACTCAACTACAACTTGAAACATCTTGCGAAATTCAACTTCTCACACATCATCACTCCAGAAAGACCAAAAATATTCATCCCACAATATACCGCACACAATCACAAGAATAAAAATTAAAACAAAAAAATACACAGAAACACAAATACAAAAACCACCAAAATTAAAACAACAAGAAGAAACCCGCACTCACGAGCTCACATAAATCCTTTCCACTCGTCATTCATCCTGAAATATTTTCTTTGAATTGGGCGAATAATCACAAAATTACAAAAAAACGGACATATCAACTTCTGCCACAACACCACAAATATGTACTTACTTGTCAAGAGTTATTTGTTGTGATGTGTCTGATTTTTTTCGTAATTCGACTTATCCAGGTATGTCTGATTCGGATAACTTCTAGACTCTAGTATATTTTCAATGCTAGGCTGATAAATTGTTGTCATAACAGTGCAAGTATTTTAGTATCATTTTTATATCTTCATTTTAGTATCTTCTAAAATGTCAAAATTGAATGAAAGTTTGAGAACGGAGTTTTTATTTTGTCTCTTTGTATTCAAGTCCCTTAATGGAATGTCTACAATATATCTTTGTATTCAAGTCCCTTAATGGAATGTCTACAATATATTTTTGTATTCAAGTCCCTAAATGGAATGTCTACAATATATATTTGTAT
The DNA here is from genome assembly GCA_949825065.1 of Odontocerum albicorne. Classification (NCBI taxonomy): domain Eukaryota; kingdom Metazoa; phylum Arthropoda; class Insecta; order Trichoptera; family Odontoceridae; genus Odontocerum; species Odontocerum albicorne. The sequence continues at coordinate 47,959,331 of OX463845.1, read as the reverse complement.
TCAAGTCCCTTAATGGAATGTCTACAATATATCTTTGTATTCAAGTCCCTTAATGGAATGTCTACAATATATCTTTGTATTCAAGTCCCTTAATGGAATGTCTACAATATATTTTTGTATTCAAGTCCCTAAATGGAATGTCTACAATATATATTTGTATTCAAGTCCCTTAATGGAATGCCTACAATATATATTTGTATTCAAGTCCCTTAATGGAATGTCTACAATATATATCTTTGTATTCAAGTCCCTTAATGGAATGTCTACAATATATCTTTGTATTCAGGTCCCTTAATGGAGTGTCTACAATATATCTTTTGAATTTTTGTCTGAGAGATGGTGCTTCAGAGAAAATTAGATGTTTGAGGTCGATTTCACCTTCAAAGCATAAATATATTATTCCAAATTAATTTAATAGAGCGGGGTATAATGACAAGGCTTTTGATTATGTCAGTTTTATAGCATTGAATGGTCTGCCTCTAAGTTTAAGATATATGTGTGGTGTGCGTAGCTTTAACTTGAAAACTACCTTTTTTTTTCACCTGGTGTGTTTATTGCCATGTGGCAATCTCTGCCAATCAACCAGAAAGATATTTTTAATAGGCCTTAAGTGAAAACCAGACTGGAATTCCATTTTTTTTTAATCTGGATTCCAACGGGGATCGAACCCGCAACCTCTGGATCGGCAGACAAGCGTCTTACCACCAGGCCACGGAGGTCGTCTTTATAGGAGGTCTTATCAAACTATATAAATATGAATACTACACACATACAATACCCTTCACCTTAGGCCGATCACATACTGAAATACCTACAAAGGTGTCCTTGAAGTTTGTCTTCCTTTGATAAGTTTTTACGTTTTTTTTTTATCTTATACATTCTACTAAACAATATCAGATGCAGAGAAGGACCCTATTTAATGGCCGCATCCACTACCTTTCTATTCTAGCACTCATTATATGTATAATTTTTTTGTAATATTTTTAATCTGTCTAAAATAGTAAGTTCGAATCCAGTTTTTGAGAAAAGTGTGCTCTCTTAAGGGTGATATATAAAATTTCCTTTTCCCATTATTAAGTAACTGTTTCCATGTAAAGTGACTATTAACATATCGAGTGTCAGACTAAATGTCTAATGACTGTTCAAGTATCAAGCAACTGTCAAATAATTATTCACACTTCAAGTCATTGTGCATAGGTCAAGTTACTGTTTAAATGTAAAGTGATTGTTTACATATTAAAAAAACTGTTAACGTATCAAGTAACTATTAACATGCCAAATAACTGTTTGAACAACAAGTTACTGTGCATAAGTCATGTTACTATTTAGATGTGGAACTATTTATATGTCCAGTGACAGTTTACATTACAAGTGACCGTTTGCTTGTCAAGTGATTTTTTTTACAATTGGCGCCGTCTATGTCTTCTCACTAAGTGATGTTATTGATAAAACGCGAAGAATTTATCGTTTCACTCACATTTGCACTATATACAGAGTGTAATAATGGTGCTCATTTTGAACATTTGATGTAAAAAAATCACGATCGTATTTTGATTAGATATTTTTGTCAACGTCAACCACCCGCTGCTACCTGATCACTCTGATAAGTAGCGCAGTAACATTAGAACACATATTTTCACCCTTTAAAGTAGTCTTTGACTTATGGAAAAAATATTGATTTTTGGGACTTGTACCATTTGAGTATTTTTTTTTTCAACATGATACTCTAGTACAGGGATGGCGAACCTATGGCACGCGTGCCACAGGTGGCACGCGAGACGATTTTGCGTGGCACGCGAATGAGAAAAAATAAAAGTGTATAAGAAAAAATAAAAAAAGTTAAAGAAATAGTATTAAAAAAATATTTAAATAGCGACGTGTATTTTCTTCGTTCATAAATAATTTCAGAAACGAAGGATATGACGACATTCATGCATAAATAAATCGCATTGTTTAATGCTTCCCGCGCGGTGCTAGTCCCTTGAGGTGTATTTTTTTTTGTAAAGAACTTCGCTCCCGGCACGAGCCGTTCCGAAGTGTTTGATTTATCCACGACATACGTCGCACTGCGCGCTCTCGATGCGCATTAGATCATCAGCTCTCCTGTGGTTTAGGTGTATAATTGCTACTCTTGTGGATGAATATGATTTATCGACAATTTAAATTCGACGATTTGATGTTTCAGTGACAGAATAACTCTTTACCTGATCGGAGCAGTTTTGTTATCAATTTGTGCTATAAAAACAATCTAATTAATACAGAAACAAACTGTTTATTGGCACCCACAAAGATGGCTGTACCATATAAGAAACAAAAACTTGGTGAAGCCAGCAGTAAAAATTCTGGCAGACAATTTCAAAATTGGTGGACTGAAATGTACGGTGTAATTGAAAGAAGTGACAAAGCAATATGTGTTATATGTTCTGTGTCAGTAGTATCTAGAACATCATCTGTAAAAAGACACTATGAAACAATTCATAAGGAACTTCTTGGTACAAGCAGAGATGAACAAAAAGAATATATTTTAAGAGCAATCAAAAACAAAAATCTACAATCGAGTGCTTTAAATAAGTTTGTTAATAGTAATTCCAATTATGTTGCTGCTAGCTTTGAAATAGCCAAAATAATTGCCAAAAATGGAAAACCATTCAGCGATGGAGACTACATCAAGAATGCATTTTTAGAATGCGCACCATTTCTTTTTGAGGATTTTGGAAATAAAGAAAAAATATTCGAACGAATAAAAGAATTGCCTATCGCTCGAAATACAATAAAAGACAGAATCTTGAAGATGGGTAAAAATGTAACATATCAACAAAAAACAGATATAAAATTATGTGATTGGATTTCTATTTGTCTTGATGAAAGCACTGATGTCACTCTCTCGGCTCGATTAGCTATTTTTGTTCGATATTTTGTTGGCAATAAAATAATGGAAGAATTAATAAGTTTGGTATCTTTACCAGAAACTACTAAAGGCACAGATGTTTGCAAAGCAGTTGTAGAGGCTCTTTCTAGAGCAGAAATAAATTTGTCGAAAATCGTTTCAGTAAGTACAGATGGTGCACCCAGTATGATTGGCCAAACAGCAGGATTCGTCAATTTATTTACAAAGTTTGTTGGCCATCCACTGTTAGCATTTCATTGTATAATACACCAGGAAGCGCTGTGTGCAAAGGACGGTCTTAAATCTTTTGAAGATGTGATGAAACTTGTGACTAAGATAGTCAATTATATTGCTGCGCATCCTTTATGCAAAAGAAAATTTGAATCATTATTAAATGAGGTCAATTCGATGTATAATGGATTAACGATGTATAATAACGTTCGTTGGCTTAGTCGCGGCAAAGTACTTCAGCGTTTCGTCGAGTGCTTTGATGAAATTTATATGTTTTTAAGTAACCAGAAAATAATTCACTATGAAGAATTATCAGATGTTGAGTGGATTTCGAGATTGATGTTCTTTACTGATTTTTGCTCCCATTTGAATGATCTAAATATAAAATTACAAGGCCGTGGCAAAATAATAACTGTTATGTTTGATAATATAAAAGCATTTGAAGCTAAGTTACAAATATTTAAGCGTGATATAATGACCAGAAATTTTAAGTACTTTCCCAACCTAAAAAAATACATGATGGATCTGGAAATCCATGAAAAGCCAGACGTAGGAAAATTAATAGAATCATTTGAAAATGCTTTAGACGCAACAATAGAACAATTTTCAAGAAGGTTTGTTCAGTTTCGACAACTTGAAGAAACTACAAAATTTATTACCCATCCAGACACATATAAGTATCAACAATTAAACTTAACAATGTTTGAATACATGGAATTAGATGATTTTGAAATGGAATTGGTAGATTTTCAATCGAGTTCGATATGGACACAAAAATTTAAAGACTTAAGAATTGTTTTGGAAGAAATTGAGCGAGATCGATTCGTTGGACCAGTCCAGAGGAATGCCGAAAATGAAGTACTTACAACTTGGCAATCCATACCGGAAACTTTTTCTTGTCTTAAAAAAATAGCAATGGGCATATTAACAATTTTTTCGTCGACGTATTCCTGTGAATCATTATTTTCTTCAATGAACTTTATTAAATCAGACATAAGAAGTAGACTTACAGACGAAAGTACTACTGCTTGTATTTTATTAAAAGCTACCAGCTATGAACCCGATATAAAATATTTGGCATCTAGCATCCAACAACAAAAATCTCACTAATAAGTTTTGAGGTTCACAATTTTTTTCAAGTCTATTTTTTTATTTATTTCTCTTAGTTCGCGATTAATAAGTACTTAATTATTTTCCTCGGTGTATTAATTTTTGTTTTTATTAAAAATCTGAAGTTACACAAACATTTGATGCATTTTTATTTCCATGGCATGTGGCACGCGACATATTATTTTATTGAAAAAAAAATTTTTTTGGCACTCAGTCTCAAAAAGGTTCGCCATCCCTGCTCTAGTACTAGCCAAATTAAATTTGAAGGGTCAATTCTCCATGAACGTGAGTAGTTTTTAAGATAAGTTGTAAGAAAAAAAAGTAATTTTTTTATCTAGAGCTCGTGAAAGTTAGTGGATAAATTAGATTTGCAAAAATTTTTAAGATAATTTTTTATTTCTTTCCAAATTTAGAGGGTTGCGATGGTAAGTGATATTGTTCTACGGAAGGCCCATTATTAAACTAGTTCCAAAAAAATCCCGATCGCAGAACTAATAGTATAGTCACACTTACGAAGTTTAGTCTAAAATCGGGTTTTCATTCAAATTTTTCCAAAATCGAAATTACTTGAGAACCACTGAATATCGTGGAACATACATGGGAATTAGATTGATAGGTATTGAGGTCCCCCATCACCTTGCTTCCGTTGATCGTCACCGGGTGTTACACCCTGTATATTTGTTTCGTTAAACCTTTCTTCATTCATTCGTTCCATATGCCTAAACTAACCAGCCAGACTGTCAATTAATAACCATTGAAATACAAGTTGTAATCGTTCCGTTCACGTGGCACATAAACTCCTCAAAGTTCTGGGAAAACAAACAGCAAAGGTCGCTCGGATAGAATAAAACAGAAATTAGACACGTGTCCTGTTTACACGAATTATGTTCACTAAACTTTAACGTTATAATGGCGGCTTGACTTATTAGCAAGCGGGTGGATGACTTCGCTCAACCTTTCAGCACTTGCTGAAATATTTTTTAGAGATGTAAAATAACAAAACGAATCTAAGCACAACAAAAACAGAAGTTTTTAAAATATTAGAATTTAATGTTTCTAGTACATGTTGAACTAAAAACTGATGTGTTAAGTAGTTTAAAAAGGGGAGGCAAAGGTGGTTTGGATATGTTGAATATATGAGGGATAGAAAACTAATTAAACAAATTTATAATACAAGCAAATATGTGTCTTGGTAGAGAACGACCAACATAAGTATGGTAGGACAAAGTAGATGAAATTTCTTCAAGTGTGTAAAAAGAGTGTAGGCAAACACGTTTGAGGTTCTTGTAGCCGGGCTTGCTCTCTATCGATGGGGATGTGTATCGATAAGGGGGATGTAACATGATGAATTCAAATATTTTAGTACCTTCCATCATAAATATATTTTCATCCCTTTACCTTTAAATGCATGTGAAAATTTTGTATATATATTTGTGCATACTACTCGTATGTTACTATTAATAAACGTATATCCATTTGTATATTTAACAAGAAATTAGTTTGTGTTTCCAATAATAATGTTAATCCTCACTGCAAGTGTTTTTTTCCTCCTATTCCGAGGCTCTCTTCAAGCGGACTGAACGTTTAATGAAGACCGTTTCGCTTGATCAAAGCCTCGGGATAGCAGGTAGAAACACGTGATAGCAGAAATTAATATAATTCGTGGAATAACAAAGTAATTTATTGTTAAATATTATTATATGGAGTTCCACTAATTTTAAGCTGAAACCTTTGATAAGATATATTTATTTAAATTTAGGTAGAAGATAAGGTCAGGCGTAAAAAAAGGAGCTGTATGAAAAGATTTTAAATGTGGAGTAGGCGAAGAAAAGTATTTGAAACCAAAGTTAAGCGCTCTATCCTCGCCACCTACCCCAACAAGGAAATGGTGTGACGATATGTATTCACATGTAAAATGACGATATGTATTCACATGTAATAAAATCTGTAAAATTAGAAACGTTCATAATAAACAATAACTTGTTCTCCTTTAGTCTTGTCGCTTTCGTGGACTAATTGGTAAGGCACCTTTCTTCCAGCCGGGGGATTACGGGTTCAATCCTCACTGATACCCGTTTATGTGGGGTCTAGTCTGGTTTTCTTTTAACGCGTCTTTGAAATCTTTCTGGTTGCTTAGAAGAGATTGCCACATAGTAATAAACCCACCATGTTATACTCATTACAACTAAAATGCAAAACAATACTTTCATATCTTTACAGATAAGTTCATCAACAAGTTCACTGCATCTGACAAAAGGAGATACGAACACGCTCGGGCGCTGCCGTAGCTAACAGACTGTTTGAATTTATAAAGTAAATTGTGATTTATAACATTTTTAGCTGTTTTGGTATTCCTAAATTTATGCACAATATTCTTTTGATTTCATTGTTTATTTCTTGAGTGGTTCAAGTCGATAACAGTTCGATTTTTTAAGGTGGTCTTACCCACTAGAAATTTGAAAAAATCTTTTTTTTTTGCATATTCTTTAAGCTTATGGTAGACCTTTAAAAATATGTTCTCAAAAGGAAATTTTAAAAATTTCGCAAGAAAGTTAACATAACATATAGCTCTAAATGAGGCAGCAATTACGCCGCACCGGAATGAATCGGACAATAATCTCAAAACTTTTAAAGCGTTTTTTTTTTTTTCGAAACTATTTTTTTCGACCTGGTCGACATAGAATCTCAAGCTCTATTTAACCGATTATCTTTAAATTTGGTCTAAAATTTTAATAAATGTATATATATCGTCTCTACCTTGAAAACTATTTATTTAACTATTTTTTAAATATTCAAAAAAAGGGTAAAAATATAATTTTTTTTCACATTGCCGCCATTTTGCGATTTTTTTTTCTTTGGTACCAACTATAAACACATAATTTTTATTAAAAAAAATTGTATAATTTTTGTTTCCAATTTACGAAAGGGCTCCAATCATGTCGACCAGCTAACCCATTTTTAAACGACAATATATAACAGCTGATAACATCATGAATTAAAAATTTTTTTTTGTATATTCTCAAATCATCAATAAACAAACTGTAAAAAAATATATACGAAAGTTATTTTTAGTTTTTTTTTATTTAGTCTGAAAAAACGCCCGAAATTCACGCCTCTCGAGTAGAATATCCCCTTAAAGTAAATTGTGATTTATAACATTTTTATCTGTTTTGTTATTCCTAAATCTGTGCACACTATTCCATTAATTCTAATATTTACTATATTTCTTGAATGGTTCAAGTCGATAACAATGTATTTTTTGTTGATATAATGTGTTTATTTTATTATTACTACAATCATATTATTATTGCGTGATATTTAATGGATTTATGTAATATTTGGTTAATGTTAAATTTGTTGAGTAATATTTCAGTTCAATCGGTCTGTTTATTATTTTAAATGTCAAGTATAATGGCTTCATAAAACTAAAACCAGGTGATTTAATAAATTATTCATGAAAAAACTAGAATCCATGACGCTATTTCAGTTGACATTTTGTTGCCTCAGAGTTTTAGCGATATGGGTAGTGTGTGCAGCTTTAGGAATCACTTGAAGACAACCATTTTAGGAGGTGTTCTCAAAATATAGGATAGTATATTAGCACTACACACAAACACTGCACTCCACCTAAAGCCAATTGTAATATTTTCACAAGTCGGTAGATCTAGAAAAGTGACTTGCTAATTCGTCTTTCCTTGGTAAGTTTTCTGCGATTTTCTTACCAAATATGTTTTTGAAGTGAATCTTTCATAGGCGCGGTATGGCAAATAAGCCTGAACGTTACGAAAAGCGAAACGCTGCATCTATTTTGAATGAAGGAATGAAATTAAAATTAAATTAAATTAAGTAAAATTAAATAAATTAAATTGAAAAAATTTATTAAAAAAAAATTATAAAATATAATTAAATTAAATTAAAATTAAATAAATAAATTTAAATAATTAGGTAAATTAATTGAAATTAAACAGAATAAAATTAAAATTAAATTAAAATAAACTAGTAAAATTTAAAAAAATAATAAAAATTTATTAAAATTAATTTAAGTTAAAAAATAAATTAAATCAAATAATAAATTAAAATAAAAAAGAATTAAAATTAAATAAATTATTTTTAATTTGAATCCATAATACATCCAAGACACGCTACGCGCATGCGCCGCGTGTACTGTGTGTATACCATACGTAACATAAGTCAACCAATAAACGCTTGCGTATTATATTAGAATTTAATTTTTAAAAAAATTGAAATTGTTAACAAAAGGAAAAAAGCAATGCATAAAATCAACTTTTCACTTCTACCGCGCGAAAGTCTCATGCATCTGTTTTTTTAACATTAGCAGATGCGGAAAAGTTCCTAAACTATTGGAGGGTTCCACCACTTTCCTATCTTTACACTTAACTTATTTAAAAAAAAATCCAATATATTTAATCTGTCAATAATAGTAGGTTCGAATCCCGAGTAAGAACGGAATTGAGGAGAGTTTGCTTTCTAAACGGCGCTATATAAATAGTCCTTTTAGTATTATAATATAAAATTATTAATGTTTCATAGGCAGTTTTAACATTGTGAAGTTTTTCAATAAGGCTGCAGCTATTTCCGGACGTTTAAAGAACACTATCTGGAAAAACAAGCATATGAACATCCAAAGCAAGGTGAGGATGTACAAGACCTGTGTCCGACCCATAATGACATACAGCATAGAGTCCAGAGCTGACACTGTCAGAAACAAAAATCTCCTTTGAACCAGCAAAATGAAGATACTCAGGAGTATCGCGGGCCAAAACCTTCGTGATCGAGTACGTAACACAGAAATCCGAAGAACGTGCGAAGTTGAAGATATTGTCAGATGGGGATGACAGAGAAGAAGGTTCTGGAACGAACACGTATCCAGAATGGCGGAACCAAGAGCCGTAAGAATGGCCAGGGACAGTATCCCCCAAGCAAGCAGACCTCCAGGACGACCTCTCAAAAGATGGAAAGACAGCTGGCAGTCGACGTCGCAAGAGGCAAACAATGATGCAAGACCATAACAGACCAACAGGCCTAAAAAAAGATGAAGAAGAAGTTTTTCATTATAATGCCAGGCATTTGCACTGAATCACATTTAAAAAAAGAAGAGTATATTAGCACCAACATATGCATCAGATATGCACAGTGCAGTCTTCTTACGCTGCATCAAGCTTTTCTTGGAAAAGAGAACTTAAGTAGCTTTGCAAATGGGTCTTGAACGAGCCAAATACATATTAAAGGTATATTCATCCATTTTAATTATGATACTACTCTAAGCGAGACCAGGTTAGTGTAGATAAGTGTGAGATTTTACATGTAATTATTTAACCATCTAAGAGAATACGTCTGTAAAAATTGTGCGCTCTAAACAAAATATTTCATCTGCAAAATCATCCAGAAATTTATTGATCAATTCCTATGTGGTTTTGGCTTAGCATATCTTGTACTTGTAAGATGTCACTTCCTATTTCTTATTTTTCTTCCTCAAAATTTAAGCTTGGTCGAAATAGGAGAAGATTTCTCACATCATTAATAAAAGAAATAAAAAAACAGAATGCGCTAGAGCCGTGGACAAAAAATACTGAAATATACTTTTTCAGCAAAGAGAGACGCATCGTGGCTACTAAAATACATCTTATTGAGAATTGTTTGAATATGACTGTAGGGTAATTTTTGTTCATTTTAAAATAATATATATTTTAATATTATTTGTGTCTTCATTCGTATGGATATTTATGTCTCCATCCGTGTAGATATTTGTGTCTCAATTCGTGTGGATATTTGTATCTCCATTTGTGTGCATATTTGTATCTTCATTCATATGAATTTTTGGGTCTCCATTTCAAAGGTGAATCAACTTTTGATTTATGAGCGAGAAGATAAAAAGGAGAGATATATTTAGTAAAAACATTATGGGTATGTATATATGCAAAAATGACCCAATGATTACTGGAAATATCAAATAAACATACGTTGTAAAAATACTAAGCCAGTTGAATGTGTATTTCACAGTTAAATTACAGTTAAACTACTGAATGTGTATTTACAGTTAAATTAAAAAATCATCCCAAACTAACTCTTACAAAACTGTATTTGAACAATTGGATGTTCATTCGTATTGACATTTTGGTCTCCATTTACACGAATATTTTGGTGTCTATACGTATAGTATCTCACTATCAATATTTTATTTTGTGAAACGTACATACTACTGAATAATTTTAAAATTTACTTCTCACAAAAACACAAATTTCAATTTTGTATTTATTTGAAATTAAATATGTTAATTTATATATAGTAACCAGCATTTAGCATACACAAGTTATTTATACGGAAAGCATTATGTTCATATGTTTTATTTTAGAAATCTCATCAGAACTTAGTCACTTAACAAAAATTCGCGTACCACAGTTTGTAAAACGCTAATCTAGAGTCGTTCAGTATCGGAATCACCACGGGGAGGTTCCCACAACCGTGAATTAATAAAAAAAACTTTTAATATATTATAAACTCATGGAAATGTAAAATGCATGTTCGTTTTTAAAATGTCTGGTTTGAAATTCATTATACAAATAATTCCTAACGTTTATTTTCGTCATTTAAATACGCTTCCACTCAAAATTCGGAATTCTTTACAAAATAGGTCATTGATGTCACAATTCTCTTTTATGGCACGTGGAATAATCTAAGTCTCCCCACAACTTAAAACAACATTAATATTCAAATAAAAGTAAATATAATATTTATTTATTGACAAAATAATAGTTAAGTGTTATTGATGTATCACAGTTACAATAATAATACAAAATAACAGCTAAGTGTTATTGATGTATCACAGTTATAATAATAATACAAAATAACAGTTAACACGTTCACTGCGTCGAACACGGCTCCCGTGTCCATACAAATATTTTGTATGAACACGGGAATCCTTGAATGTTTAGTGCACTCATAAACGTCTCCCGATAAGGATTCGTCGCCGGTTTTATGTGTTTTGAAGACACGAAAGAATATACTTGTATATGATGTTTCAATAGAAAGTAGAATTTGATTTTTAACCAAGTTATGGGTTTTCAAAAATTCGCAAATTTTCAGCATCTCTGTATGACATTAAGTATTTTATACGCAGTGAACGTGTTAAGTGTTATTGATGTATCACAGTTACAATAATAATACAAAATAACAGTTAAGTGTTATTGATGTATCACAGTTACAATAATAATACAAAATAACAGTTAAGTGATATTGATGTATCACAGTTACAATAATAATACAAAATAACAGTTAAGTGTTATTGATGTATCACAGTTACAATAATAATACAAAAGACAACACATCAAGAGACACATATCCCAAAACAAATCAAGATATACTAATATATCTTTCAAAATAAGATACGTGAAATTATCAAAGTAAGGTACGACACAGCAACTAAAAAAATAATCAAACAAATCAATTAATTTCAATCAATATAACAAGATTGAGTATGAAAAAAATTTAATTTCGTACACGGGTAAGCACTATACGAAAAGACTTATTTTTATTTTAAAAGATTTTTGTGTTTTGCTGCTTTTAGAAAAATTATATCGCTTTATTTTTATTTATGTATATTTCAATATTTATTGTAATTGATTTTTATCAAACACTGTTTTACCAAACACTGTTTATTCCACTTTTTTGTAACGGTATAACCCTACCGGTTTCAAGGTGCACACCTCATCTTCAGGGGAGCACAAATTGTGCTCCCCTGAAGATGAGGTGAAAGCCTTGAAACATGTAGGGTTATACCATTACAAAAAAGTGGAATAAACAGTGTTTGATAAAAATAAATTACAATGTCTTTAACCCTCCGATCGGTGACAGTCCCGGCGGCGTTAAAAAAGTGACAAGGTCCCAAGGGACCGTCAAAAAATTATATGGTATTATCATCATGCAGGTGTGTCTTGATGGTTTCGTATGTTAGCTTATGGTTGTATAAAGTGCCTAAATGTATATAGAAGGATAAAATGTAAGTATAAAGGCAAAAAAATAAGGTTTTTTTTGGTAATTCAGGTTTTGTTTGACAGGTAAAAAATAAAAGTTGTAATAAACGTATTATTGTGCTGCTTATTCAAAGTCAGCTAACGCTAGAATGCAGGTATCGCACCGATACAATAATGCTGAATCATATATTATAGTTCTTCTAAAAAATGGGAGCACCTGCATGGAAGCGAAAAATTTTGCATTATCGACAAAAATATTTAAAAAATTAATTATAAAAAATGTGCGAAAGTCGAGGGCCGCCTGTATTATACAAAAATATGTTAATATGGTTAAAAACAACATAAAACATACTAGGGGTAAATATGTTTATATGGTTAAACAACAACATAAAACATACTAGGAGTAAATATGTTTATATGGTTAAAAACAACATAAAACATACTAGGGGTAAATAAACTACAAAACCAGTATTTGATGATAAAATAACTTCTATAATAAAGTTTTATTGTTGCGTCTGATATTTAAGAGATGAATCCGTTTCTATTCGATTATCGTGTTATTGCTTTTATCATTCGGTCTGTCTTAAAATTACATTTAACTCGAAAGAGAAAATTCACTTCAGACATCGCAAAACTCTACAGAATCCACCCACAGTTCTCCGAGAATTGAACATACACAGATATTGCGAATATTTTAGGGTTTCGCCAAATATTGCGAATATTTGTATATGATGTGTGTGCCCTGATATTGATATTTGATTAATTCATATACCTTCGCATAGGAACGAAAACCTTAATTAACAATTCCAATTAAATTTCTCGGAGAATGAGTATTCGGAGGAAATGTGGTAGGAAGTAATTGATTAATAATTTATCTTACAACGTCTGTGCCATATCACGTTCTGTGCCATATCACGTTCCACCGGTGCAAAATCAATCTGTTTAGAGCAAGATCAGCTCCCTAGTACACTGCACTATAGTCCAGTTTTCGATGTTGTACACTGCACTATAGCCCAGTTCTCGATGTTGTACACTACACTATAGTATAGTCCAGTTCTCGATGTTGTACACTGCACTATAGTCCAGTTCTCGATGTTGTACACTGCACTATAGTCCAGTTTGAGATGTTGTACACTGCACTATAGTCCAGTTTGAGATGTTGTACACTGCACTATAGTCCAGTTCTCGATGTTTTACACTGCACTATAGTCCAGTTTGAGATGTTGTACACTGCACTATAGTCCAGTTTGAGATGTTGTACACTGCACTATAGTCCAGTTTGAGATGTTGTACACTGCACTATAGTCCAGTTTGAGATGTTGTACAACATCTCAAACTGGACTATAGTGCAGTGTAAAACATCGAGAACTGGACTATAGTGCAGTGTACAACATCTCAAACTGGACTATAGTGCAGTGTACAACATCTCAAACTGGACTATAGTGCAGTGTACAACATCTCAAACTGGACTATAGTGCAGTGTAAAACATCGAGAACTGGACTATAGTGCAGTGTATGGTGCAGTCCTGATGGACTGTACCTCCTATACAGAGCTCAAGGGGATCGCTGAAGACCGAGCGGAGTGGAGGAGGAGATGTAGAGCTTTGCTACTGACCAATCCCCAGGATTGAAACTGAAGTAGAAGAAAGTATATTTTAGTGATAACGGTATATTTCAGTGACAACAGTATCATTTTCGTAATTATTACGTGTTTATATTGTTATTGTGAGTCACATTATTGTAACTTAATATTTCATGGAATATGGGATCTTTATTTTTGGTTTAGGTTAATTTTCTCGAGTAAAATTTCAATTGAATCGATCTTTGTCTGTCTCAAAGACTTCCAGTTCACCGCACCTCTTTGTTTACGTCGTCCTTTACCGTCCATGCAGTGAGACTCTGGAATCAGTTACAAACCAATATAAGACTCGCTCCGTCCTTGGCATGCTTTAAGAAGCGTCTGAAAAACTCATCATTTCTCGTCAGTAAAATAACGTGTTTCATTCCTGATTTTTTTCTTTTCCTTTCCTCTCCACCATCCCTTCATTTCCTTTTGATTGATGATATCTCACTTTATATGAAAAATAATGTTCGGGTGACTGTCCGTCTTTGTGGGGTTAGTGTGCATGTGCTCACGTATATGTTTATGGATTTCGTGGGGATGGATAGTCATTTGAATGATTTATGTGACCACGTAACTTGCTTCATTTACTTTTGTCTGGTGGTTGGAAGAGATTGCCGCCTGGCAATAAGCCCGCCAGATTATATTTGCAATAAAAGTGTTAAATAAATAAATAAAGACGGACATACAGAGGTGGTGTGTGCATCTTTTAGAAGCACTTTAAGCATGTTTTTAGCGAGTCTTATAAAAATTTATGATACTTAATGCACAAACAACACTCCACCTAAAACCGAATGTGTGACTATCACAAAAGTTTCTTTTTATATACTCGTAGTTACTTTAGAAAGTTTTCTTATCAAATACTTTTTATGAACATGTGATGATGCGATTTATGAAATATAATTCTTAAAAAAATCATTTAATGATAAGTATTGCCAGTAAGTATATGTTAACATTAACAATCTGGGATTGTTTCACGACAGTATTGATACTAGACAATATGTTGGGATAATATATTTTATTCAAAACAACTTTATTTTGTAGTAGCTAGATTATTCCTCATCTCCAGTGATCGGCATTGCACATGACACAGGTAAAGGGAATATTAATGTTGTGCTCTCTAAACTGCAATATAAATAAGAACAAAGGGAATGGTCCGAACATGGAACGTCATTGTTGAAAGCTTTAGGGTATGGGTTCACATTTCAGGCACACAGGTGGAAACACGAATTACGTATTCATTGAGACAGGGCTGGCAATAATTTCAAACTAAAATAGTCACCCCGTGAAATTCTGCGCTGTTACAAATTCAAATATCACCCCGAGGGTAAGCTTTCAATATAAAAAAATACTCTCTGAAACGTAACCTTTATTATGATGAAAGGCAATCACAAGGGATTGCCTTCTAAGATATGGATTGAAATTGATATTTTTTTTATTCTTAATACGTCGTGGTCCTGTGTTTTAGCAGTCCCGGGGCAGGTTAAATATAACGTTTGAAGAGGATTCTGTTAGCGCCTTTATTTGGTCCATTCATCTGAAACGGCATCTTCATTGTACTCGTTTTCCCTCAATGGTCTCGTAAGAACCACTTTCTCTTAACTTTCATTATTTTAGCAACAGCCATGTTAGAATTATTTTCCTGTGTGTTGTAGAAAATATTTTTAGAATCTCTTATTCTTGGATGATAAAGACCTTGGTACGGTTCTTGGAATACAGACCTTCCGTTTCCAACGCTACATTTTAAAGGCATCAAGCAAGGTTATTTTCTTTGTATTTCTTGGTCCATGTGTCCACTCCATACAATGCATTCATTTCGTTTTACAATGTATAACTTTTAAGGTTTACTACTAGAGAGAAACCTTTTCGAACTAACCAGAAAATTGTTTAACAGTTTTTTTCCATCGTTTGGTGAATTATTTATATTTTATTGTATAATCAAATTGAAATGCTAAAAGATAGATTTTAGCACGAGTATAAGACGAATACATGAATAATTTATCTATAACAATTACATCTACGGTTAGGAGAAACATAGGAAGGGATGTTGAGAAAAAGGCTAACGGGGGAACCATGAAACACGCTACCTTTCTGAAGAAGAACGAGTCTATGCTAGTCATAAGCTGGTTTTAGACCCTATCGCCATAAGCAATAAATGAAGACGTCAAAAATGAAGAGCGGTGATAATATTTATTTATTTAATTAACGACACAACAGTGTCTTTATATACAAATGAACATGTGACAGGTTATACAAGTACTTAAAATTATTGACAAATAATACAAAACTTTATCTTAAACTAACATGAAGATACAAAAAGCAGTAGTAATAATAAATTAAATTCATTGTTTTAAAATTATTTAATAATTATATGTATATTTAAGAACGATATCCAAGTTGCTTTGCAGAATTAAAACCTTCATACATGTTGATGCAGGGTTACTCAACTCCAGAGGCAAAGTATTGTCCTTAATGTTTTGTTTATATTACGTTATTTATATTAATAAAGGAGAGTACAAAGTTAGTTACTATTTCTAAATATTGTTGTGATATTCTGGCGAATACTTTATATACTTATATTAAAAATATCTAAATTGTTGCAAAACTCGTTTTCAAGTCTTTGCATACGAATTATAGAGGAGTTGATTTTATAATTAGAGGTTAATGCTTATGACCACTCTGTTTATTTTGCTTTGTTTCATTTTGTGAAATTACTTCCCTTAATATACCTAGTTAGGCAGGAGAGGGGTTCGTATTTATATTTCATTTTAAAAATTAAATAGTATATTTTTAAAATTTTTAATACGATCCAATTAATGTCCATAATTGAAGAAGCATCGACATTGGTATTCATAAGCGATGTGTAATGACATTATAAGTGATTCTGTTAATATTGTAGCATAAAGCGTTAACATCCTGAGAAGATTAAGATTCCTGTAATGAATAACTCTCGCACTTGTGTTAAGTTATACATCTGTCTTACCAACTTGTGATAAGTTATACATCTGTCTTACCAACTGGTACTACCGTGGCCTAGTTGAAAAGAAGCGTGTCTTCTTATTCATGTGTTATGGGTTCTACGCGTGTTGACACTAATTTTGTTTAAAAAAGGGTATCAGTGGGGTTTCACTTTAGGCCTCGTAAACATATTTTAGTTCTGAGGAAGAGATCGCCATATGGCAATAATCCTACCAGGTTACAGTATATAATGAAAGTTTAAAATAGTATACTTAACAAATTATCTAAGGATTTAATAAAATTTTACACCAAAATCAAATAATTACTACGAAGAACGAGCGTGACAGATAAAAATTCCATTTTTTTTGTCATATTTCATAATTGATTAAGTTACAAACTCTTTGATTCGGTATCAAATAAGAAAATCATTTGAAAAGTGTCTTTTTTCGCTTAGAATATATTGTACCACATTTTCGTTCAACGTAATACAACATATGAGCTTATTATTGCTATGTGGTAGGTAATCTCTTACAACCAACCAGAAATATGTTAAAGAGGTCGTTAGTGAAAGCCAGACAGAAATCCTTTTTTTTTTAATAATTTTTTTTAATCGGTGTCAAAAGTGATTGAACCAGCAACTTCAGCGCTAGAAGACAGGCGTATGCCACGGAATACAATATATGTGGCCTTGTTAGTAAAACAATTGAATGGTTGAAGTAAAAAAAACTATGTGCTATGTTATATAGAATGAAACTATGTGCTATGTTACATAGAATGAAACTGCATACTTAGTTTTTTGTGTGTGTTTTTTTGGTACTTTGTGCCTATTTTACTTCAACCATTTAATTGTCTCCTGATCCGGGGGCTACGAGTTTGAGTCCCATTGAAACTCAGATATTTTTAAAAAGGAACCCAATGTGGTTTTAACTCAAGGCCTCTTCAACATATTTTTGGTTGGTTGGAAGAAATTAACACATGGCAATAAGCCCAACAGATTGTACTTTATACAAAGAAAGTGCAATACAATATACTTACATGATATTTTTTAAGATATTTCATTAACTGTAATTATAATACTCGTATATCATAAAAATATGTGGTCCTTTATCAAAATGTTATAAACTTTACCTGGTATATTATCAAATATATCGGTGAGCTGGTGCAACAGTGGGTAGGCCATGCGATTATATGAAATAACGAACGATGAAACATGACAATTTTTAGATCTTGGAACGGAAGATGGAATCGAGGAAAATCACAAACCAGTTTAAAGGATATTATTACGATGGTGTTAGAAAGTAGATGAGCCCAGTAAGTAAAAGACTATGAAAAAAGCTATGTTACGAGATAGTCCGAAAATGATGGTGTTAGAAAGTAGATGAGCCCAGTAAGTAAAAGACTATGAGAAAAGCTATGTTACGAGATAGTCCGACAATGATGGTGTTAGAAAGTAGATGAGTCCAGTAAGTAAAAGACTATGAGAGAAGCTATGTTACGAGATAGTCCGACAATGATGGTGTTAGAAAGTAGATGAGCCCAGTAAGTAAAAGACTATGAGAAAAGCTATGTTACGAGATAGTCCGACAATGATGGTGTTAGAAAGTAGATGAATCCAGTAAGTAAAAGACTATGAGAAAAGCTATGTTACGAGATAGTCCGACAATGATGGTGTTAGAAAGTAGATGAGTCCAGTAAGTAAAAGACTATGAGAAAAGCTATGTTACGAGATAGTCCGAAAATGATGGTGTTAGAAAGTAGATGAGCCCAGTAAGTAAAAGACTATGAGAAAAGCTATGTTACGAGATAGTCCGACAATGATGGTGTTAGAAAGTAGATGAGTCCAGTAAGTAAAAGACTATGAGAGAAGCTATGTTACGAGATAGTCCGACAATGATGGTGTTAGAAAGTAGATGAGCCCAGTAAGTAAAAGACTATGAGAAAAGCTATGTTACGAGATAGTCCGACAATGATGGTGTTAGAAAGTAGATGAATCCAGTAAGTAAAAGACTATGAGAAAAGCTATGTTACGAGATAGTCCGACAATGATGGTGTTAGAAAGTAGATGAGTCCAGTAAGTAAAAGACTATGAGAAAAGCTATGTTACGAGATAGTCCGAAAATGATGGTGTTAGAAAGTAGATGAGCCCAGTAAGTAAAAGACTATGAGAAAAGCTATGTTACGAGATAGTCCGACAATGATGGTGTTAGAAAGTAGATGAGTCCAGTAAGTAAAAGACTATGAGAGAAGCTATGTTACGAGATAGTCCGACAATGATGGTGTTAGAAAGTAGATGAGCCCAGTAAGTAAAAGACTATGAGAAAAGCTATGTTACGAGATAGTCCGACAATGATGGTGTTAGAAAGTAGATGAGTCCAGTAAGTAAAAGACTATGAGAAAAGCCATGTTACGAGATAGTCCGACAATGATGGTGTTAGAAAGTAGATGAGCCCAGTAAGTAAAAGACTATGAGAAAAGCTATGTTACGAGATAGTCCGACAATGATGGTGTTAGAAAGTAGATGAGCCCAGTAAGTAAAAGACTATGAGAAAAGCTATGTTACGAGATAGTCCGACAATGATGGTGTTAGAAAGTAGATGAGTCCAGTAAGTAAAAGACTATGAGAGAAGCTATGTTACGAGATAGTCCGACAATGATGGTGTTAGAAAGTAGATGAGCCCAGTAAGTAAAAGACTGTGAGAAAAGCTATGTTACGAGATAGTCCGACAATGATGGTGTTAGAAAGTAGATGAGCCCAGTAAGTAAAAGACTATGAGAAAAGCTATGTTACGATATAGTCCGACAATGATGGTGTTAGAAAGTAGATGAGTCCAGTAAGTAAAAGACTATGAGAAAAGCTATGTTACGAGATAGTCCGACAATGATGGTGTTAGAAAGTAGATGAGCCCAGTAAGTAAAAGACTATGAGAAAAGCTATGTTACGAGATAGTCCGACAATGATGGTGTTAGAAAGTAGATGAGCCCAGTAAGTAAAAGACTATGAGAAAAGCTATGTTACGAGATAGTCCGACAATGATGGTGTTAGAAAGTAGATGAGTCCAGTAAGTAAAAGACTATGAGAGAAGCTATGTTACGAGATAGTCCGACAATGATGGTGTTAGAAAGTAGATGAGTCCAGTAAGTAAAAGACTATGAGAAAAGCTATGTTACGAGATAGTCCGACAATGATGGTGTTAGAAAGTAGATGAGCCCAGTAAGTAAAAGACTATGAGAAAAGCTATGTTACGAGATAGTCCGACAATGATGGTGTTAGAAAGTAGATGAGTCCAGTAAGTAAAAGACTATGAGAAAAGCTATGTTACGAGATAGTCCGACAATGATGGTGTTAGAAAGTAGATGAGCCCAGTAAGTAAAAGACTATGAGAAAAGCTATGTTACGAGATAGTCCGACAATGATGGTGATAAAACCGTTAATCTAAGTTGAATGTAAAACAACCAACCAATGTTGCTTATTAGCCGGCCCTGAAGCCACACGAGAGTGGATTTAGTCAGTTTGTTGGATCACATCAAAATTCATGCATAAATTTGCATCGGTATGGAATCACATCACGACCGATATATTGATTTCTGAGTATTTAGGCCGTGCTTCGTATTGCAATGTACCTATTTGAATTTCACAAAAAAAAAGTTTAAATTTGACGATTTTCAATTGAAGAATGTATGTTTCATTTTATTTTTTTCAAATTTTACAAGCCAAAACGGTGTTCAACTAATTAATGTGATATTAACAGCAATGATCTCATATGAAGTATACTTTAAATTGCGATGATTTTAAATTAAGTTTACTTTAAATTGCAATTATCTGAAATTAAGTATACTTAAAATTACAATGATCTGAATAATTAATTGTAATAATTTCAAATGAAATATACTTTAAATTGCAATGATATCAAATGAAGAACACTTTAATTTGCAATGATTACAAAATAATGTATACTTTAAACACGTCTAATATATTATACCAGGAATAAGATTAATGAAGTGGAGTTTAAGTTAAAATGATTTCAAATGAAGTGTATTTCAAAATGCAACGATTTTAAATTAAGTATATCATATTCTTAATTATTATGATTGCTATACAAATAATTAATTTAAATTATAATGATTTCAATGCAATGATTTCCAATTAAGTAAACTCTTTACAAACTTTTATTGACAACATCGTCGAGCTGCTTACAAAGAAACTTTTATGACCTAGTAGGTGCGATCTCTGCTTACCTACACGAAGATTCGAGATCGATTTGCTGTAATTTATTTAATTGTGTACATATTTCTACACTTGGACACTGCATACCATATATCAGCCGTCTCAGGGACCTGTTTGGAGACAACTGATTTTCACCCATGAACGTCATACAAAAAAATTCAACGAGTTTGAGCTATAAGGATACCTATGACTTCGGTCATATCTATTTAAAAAAAAGAGAAAAAAACTAACTATTCATGGGATTGAACAATTCTCAGCAAAAAATTATATCGGTTCAATTTCACCTTCTTTTCGAATAATGTCCGTGAGCTCCTATATATGGAGGAGTATTGTATCATAGATAGGAAAATTGTCTAGGAATATGTGTATTTCGGACTTTTTTTTCTATAGGTCGTTTTGTCCGTCATGTATAACGGATGAAATATCACGAAGGAGAAAACTAGCATTTAGCTCATTTGGACGTTTGAACAATATCTTAAAAAGTGATCTCCCAATGTCTTGGAAACAAAAGGTCAACAACAAGTGTATTATTTCAGTACTTACATATTGCTGTGAAATATAGACGGTCACCGTAAAAACACATACTCGTAGAAGCTTTAGACCACACAAGAGAGCATGGAGAAATATATGCAGGAATTTACTAAAAGATACTGTAATTGTAATTCGTAACATAACAAAATGTAATAAAGGTATGCAAGAAGATGGAGTGGCAATGGGCAGGGCACGTAGCCAGAAAGTCAGATTTTAGATGGATATCTGAGATAATCTAGTGGTATCCATGAGGCATAAAACTGTGGCGTTATGGCAGAAGTTAATATGCCGTTTTATTGTCATTTTGTGCTTATTCTCACAATTTATAGAAAATCTTTCTCAGCATGTTGTGGTCTTGGTGTGTCAGTCATTATCCAAACAAAATACATATATTGTTTGAAAACCTTAAGAAATGCTTATTTGTACTGATTTTTACAGCTTATCAAAGTTCATATTGCTTCTCCTGAAAACTAAGGTAAAACGGACATATCAACTTCTGCTATAACGCCACAGAAAAAGGACCAAAAAAATCCAAAGTAGGTTGTTTATAGTTAAGGCATTAACGTTGTGGAGGTTTAAAGACATTGTAATTTATTTTTATCAAACACTGTTTATTCCACTTTTTTGTAACGGTATAACCCTACAGGTTTCAAGACTTTCACCTCATCTTCAGGAGAGCGCAAACAAGACTAAATGCTGTTTGAACTGGTACCGATATAGACGCTTCAACGGCTGGAGGCTGGGGGGTGAGGAAGGCTAGGGATAATTTCGGCCAAGAGCGGGGAGATTTTGGGGAAATAACTGTTCAACAGATGTTCCGATCGGTATACTGACTTAGAAATTTCTAGGGCCTCTAATCTGTCCAATTTATTTCCGTTGCCACTAATATGTAAGAATTTGCCATCATCGATAAAAAAAGTATGATTCTCACGGTGACAATGATTGGCCATTTCAGAATAAATTAGAGGATTTGTTAAGGCGGATTTGTGTTCACGAAATCTCTTTTCAAAATATCTTCCTGACTTTCCTATATAGAAATTATCACAGTCAGCACATAAAAGTTTATACACACCACTGCTGCTAAGTATTCCTTTATACACACCACTGTTGCTAAGTTTGTTAAAAATAAATTACGAAATCCAAAGTAGGCTGAATGAATGAAAAAAATCCAAAGTAGGCTGAATAATTTAAAACGATGCCCATTTCATAGGACCTAGTTAGTTATGTTTACATGGGCGACATATCGGCACACTTGAGTTGCAGCGTCCGTAGTTGTTATTTTTAGTATACAAAAAGTAACTTGGCTCGAGACTTGTATTTTCTAGTAAAATTCTCGTACTATTGAGTGACACTATTTTACAACTAAACTACATGATTCACTACTAAATGAATATTTAAAACTAGATAAAAATGAGATATTTCATAAGTGAGCGAATGAATTCAATTTGAAATGATAATAATCGGGCTAGATGTACATATTTTATAACAAATTTGTTTTATTTTGGTTGATAGAGACTCAACAGGTAGATAATATTTGCGGGGAAGTTTTGTTTGTTTCATAAAGGTCAATAGAAAAATATTCTGAGAATAGAATAAAAATGTTTGTTCCAGATATCCCTCCTCTTAGAATCACTCACAACAGAAAGAATATCTAATGTGGAGTCTGGCCAAATGGACAGGGGAACAATAATTTTCAAATCGTATGCGACGTATAATTTTTGCTTCTCCCTAATTTCTTTCTTTGAAAAATCGGGGTTTTAACTGGAGTATGATATAGGGTTGAATTGATGCGTACATTTACTCTTTTGTGCGGCTCGAGACGTTTAAGAGGTTTCCTTATTCATCCAGTACCGAGAAGTGTACAAAAGTATTGCGTCATGTACAGACGTGCATTTAAAAATTTCTGCTTTATTAAAAAAAATTAAATGCACGTTGAACGTATCAAAAGTTGGACATATTTATATCAAACCTAGTCTGTTGAAATGTAATAAAAATATCAATGTGATTGCCCCTGTACCATCTATGGTATCCTATTCTGATATTTAACAAAATATATATTATAATCTGCCTAATACCGTAGAACCGAAAATGAAACAAAATATACTGTGATCATGAAGTGAAAATGACGTAAAACAAATAAACAGAAGCTACAGCGTATAGTGAATATTCCAATTTTGAAACGCATGCCATCGAAGAAAAAATTAATCAGCAAATAATCTAGAAGATAGACAGGTACTCATCATCATCATCATCATCAATGGCGCTACAGCCCATTGTGGGCCCCGGCCTCCTCCAGCAGTCGCTGCCATTCCCCCCTATCCTGGGATGCACTCCTCCAGCCCCTGATGCCAATCACGTTTGCATCATTCTGCACCCCATCCATCCACCTAAGCCTCGGTCTACCCACGCTACGTCTTCCTTGGGGCTTGGAGAAGAGTACTTTGTTAGGCATTTCCTCTTCTCCCATTCTTGCTACATGCCCCGCCCAACGTAGCCTCCCAATTTTGATGTATTTTATGATGTTGGGCTCTTTGTATATGCTGTATAACTCCTCATTATATCTCACTCTCCAAGATCCATTTTCCTGTATGGGTCCGAATATTTTTCTGAGTATTTTTCTTTCAAATATTAGAAGAGAAGATTCGTTCTTCTTACTCAATACCCAGCATTCAGACCCATATGTGAGGACAGGTCGTAGCAGTGTCTTGTAAATGGTAAGTTTTGTCCTTCTGGACAACAACCGAGATATAAGGTGTTTTCTCAGACCAAAGAAGCATCTATTTGCCATGAATATTCGACGTTTAATCTCGATAGATGCATCATTAACACTTGTCACTATGGATCCCAGGTAGGTGAAGGTGTTTACACGTTCTATTGTATGAGAACTTATATTAATCGTGGTAGGTGTCTGGTTATTACGGGGTGCTTTAGTGGCTATCATATATTTGGTCTTATCGGAGTTGATGCGAAGTCCCATTCTGTTTGCGGCCCTCTCCAACTGAACAAATGTCTCCATCATTGCTTGTGGGGATCTACCAATAATGTCAATATCATCCGCGTAGCCCAGTATTTGGCTTGATTTGTAGAAAATTGACCCATTTGTCTGTACTCCGGATTCTCTTACACACTTCTCTAGAGCCATATTAAAAAGTAGACAAGCTAGTGCGTCTCCTTGACGCAGTCCATTCATTGTGTAAAATGGTTCTGAGATATCATTCTGAATCCGGACTCTGCATTGTGATTGGTTCATAGTGAGTCTAACCATCCTTATGAGCTTGTTAGGAATACCCAAGTCCTTCATGGCCGCATAGAGTTGAGAGCGGTTAATGCTGTCATATGCAGCTTTGAAATCGATAAAGAGGTGGTGCGTATCGACATTATACTCTAGGGTTTTTTCCAATATTTGACGGAGAGTGAACATCTGGTCTGTAGTGGATCTCCCCGGACGAAATCCGCTTTGATATTGGCCTACCAGGTCTTCAGCGTACGGCAGCAATCTGGAGAACAGGACACCGGCAAAGACCTTATATGATGCATTCAGTAGGGTAATTCCTCGGTAGTTGGCACATTGCATTGTATCACCTTTTTTTTGGAGTGGGCATATGATTCCAGTCCTCCAATCGTCTGGTACAGTTTCTGAGTCCCATGTTTTCTCCACGATGGTATGGATCATAGTGGTTAGTTCAGTTCCTCCGTACTTAAGTAACTCACCAGGGATATCGTCATGTCCTGGTGACTTATTATTTTTGAGGTTTTTTATGGCTGTTTTTACTTCCATTAGACATGGTGGGGGTATGTTTTCTTCGTCCTCAGCATAGGGATTCTCTGTATCAATGTCATCGGAATGATTGTTATTAAGAAGTTCCTCAAAGTGTTCGGCCCAACGTTTCAAGATATCCACTGTATCGTTAAGAATTTCGCCATGTCTGTTTTTACAGGCAGTTACCCTTGGTTTATACTCTTTGCGCTGCTGATTAATCCTCCGGTAGAACTGTCTACATAATCCCCGTGAGTTGAGGTTTTCCAGCTCACTAATCTGGGACTGTTCCCACTCTTTCTTTTTCATCTTGTGGATTTTCTTTTCATCCCTTCTTCTCCGTTTGTATTCCTCAGCATTGCCTCTGGTATTCCGCTGTTGTAATCTGTGATATGCCTCATTCTTCTTCTGTGTTACCTCTGAGCACTCATTATCGAACCAGTTAACCGGCCTTCCAGATTCAACACATCCAAGTATTTCAGCAGCAGTTCTCTTGACGATAGTCTGGCACTTTTCCCATACACTATTGGGTTCTTGGGTTCCATCCACTTCAGCGAGTTCTCCATTAAGTTTTTCCACATATTGGTTACGCTTCTCACGGTCTTTCAATGCTTCTGTATTAAATTTAGTGGATCTTGTTGATTTGTGCAGTTTAGCCATTGATATTCTGGCTCTAATTTTGTTAATTACGAGATAGTGGTCAGAATCAACATTTGCCCCACGGTATGTCCTAGAGTCTAGGAGGTTTGATATGTGTCTGCCATCCATTAATATATGGTCTATCTGGTTACAGGTGGTCCCATCTGGTGACTTCCAGGTAGCTTTATGCATTGACCTATGTGGGAAAATTGTACCTCCAATGACCATGTTGTGGGAGGCAGCAAAGTCCACAACTCTGTTGCCATTATCATTGTTATCATGGTGTAGGCTATGGGCACCAATAGTTGGCTTGAATATGTCATCATTTCCCACTTTAGCATTTAGATCACCAATGATGATCTTGATGTCTCCGCATAGACAGGTACTGCCAACATTAAAATAATACATTTTTCCAAAACAGATTTACAGAAAAAAATGAGAATAAAATTGATGTCATTATTGAAATTGGCATATACAGTGACAATCAAAAAGTCTCCTAGAGTGGCGGGATGCGAATCGGTGGTACGGACTGGCGTTTTTGCGAGATCGTTTTTCACTCTCAGAGGACTCGCCACCACAACAAAGAATTTAAGTAAACTCTCTTCTTCTTCTTCCCAGTGTCATGTCAGGTCCCTCCAACGTTGACTATCACCTGAGAGTAGACATCTTTGTCCCCGGCAGCCCGAAAAAGATCCCCAACGCTCCTTATACCAGTCCAATCACGTATATTGCGGAGCCTGGAGATTTGCCTCCGGCCAACACCTCTTCGACCCTCTATTTTGCTTTGGATGATCAGGTGCAGTAATTTGTACGTTTCTCCTTTAAGTAAACTCTTTAATGGGAAAACACTACGAACTTGGCAATGAAGATTATATTTTCACATTAAAAAACTGTTATAAAAAATCAAATCCACAGAACAACTATCAGGTAGTTTTAACCATGGGAGCTATATATTGCTTTCATAAGAGTTTGAAGATGAGCTGATGTTAGAATTATTTGAGCTGATGTTAAAATTACTTGAGCTGATGCTAGAATTACTTGAGCTGATGTTAGAATTACTTGAGCTGATGTTAGAATTGGTTCTAAGCCCGATCAAGGAAAATTGACCGAAAGAATCCGATTTCATTTATTAAATATAAATAATTAACTATGTAAATATAATAATTAACAAGTATTTAAAATAGCTATAGATTTTGCACGTCCTTGGATGGGTTTTCTAGCTATAGTTCGGAAATTATAGGATGAGTCCTGTGACAACTCACAAATTTGCCCCAATACAACCTTATGTAATATACTCGTATTTACCTAAATAACTTGCTGTTTATTAGAATTAAGGCTTATATTAAAGTTGATAAAATAATTAAAATTACTGAACATCGTTACAAGGTTGTATTAGGGCAAATTTGTGAGCTGTCACAGGACTCATCCTAGAATTTCCGAACTATAGTTTTTAATAAATATCTGGTCAAATTCTAGATATTGTCATATACCAATTAACAAGTCAGTTTGTTATTTATATAACGTTTGTGTAATTAAATATCTACAATAATAAAGTGAACACTTCAGTTTTCAGGTATTCAGAGAAAACATCGCTATGGATATCCTTTTTAATCATTTTGACGACGTAAAAAGTTGAAGGGTCTTTTAATAAAACAATATTTCAAGCACTGAAGTCACTTTTTAGAAAATCATTTAGTATCTTTTTTTATCTAGTATTACTTTGAAATTCAGTCATAATATCATAATTTGATAAATAAAGGATCTAGTAGGAATTTAAAAAAATGCGATGTAAGACTTATACTCGTACATATCAAATTTTACTAACGATATGATTTAACAGTTGAAAGGACATCAGCAACCTTGTTGAAAATAAGCTTTCTTGCAGTTCAAAAGTTGCGTGTTTGATTTCTATTAGCGTAACTTATTTTCGGCTTCCATAACCCAGTAGTAAGATCGTCCTGAAAGTACAATTTGATAGCTGACTCGGGTGTGGACATATTTATTTCGATGTTGTCAGAGTTTAGGTGTGATGTTCTCACCAAATATGTCTTCGCACATATGAATATTCAGTCAAGTTTCTATTCAACAGATCACAGCCGTTACCTTTTCATCATTACGCTCTACACTG
Organism: Odontocerum albicorne; assembly: GCA_949825065.1. NCBI lineage: Eukaryota > Metazoa > Arthropoda > Insecta > Trichoptera > Odontoceridae > Odontocerum > Odontocerum albicorne. The sequence continues at coordinate 47,931,253 of OX463845.1, read as the reverse complement.
ACACTTGATAGAATTATGTATTATATATATTTATTGATTTTTCAATTTCTTTATCGTGGTGATGTTGCTATCGCTGTTCTTCAACGTATGCCTTGTCCCTCTTCTTGTACGCCGAAGGTATCGGATATCATACCTGAGGGAGGGATGCTGCCATTGGGGGACTGCGGAGCGGGACAGGGCGAGCGGGAGGATGCCAAAACTTGACGATCCCTGCCTAGGGACTGATATAAGAAATAATTCCGTCGGATAGGTTCACTACGTACATATCTGGCTAACCCTTCCTGTCCGATGATGTGTAACTAGTACACATTGCTTCTAAAAACTTTAATATCTCTATAAATATAATAAATACCGGGTTCAGATTTTAGGTATTCCTCCGTTATACATTTACACATTGAATGAAAAAATAATATTAATAATAATTAGCACTTATCGGCCACATCAGGGATACGAGTATTTTGTGAAAATCGGGAATAAATTCACCAATACAATCAAAGGTGTGCCAGAGTGTGATGTAGGTATATTCATTCTAAAAATCCGTATGGGTGTAAAAGCGACGCTTTTCATGTCTCACTCTACTTCGGTATATGGGAACGCAAGAAATAGAATCTCAGTTCGGTCGCTTCTCTCGTTTAGTAGCCAGCTGGCTTTCGTTCGAGATGGTCGCTTCGCCCGTTTGTGAACGTCGTCCGATGTTTTTTTTCGTGGTTTCAGCAATTAATATTACTTTTGACTTCAAATTTAGTAAATTTAAGCGATTGGCTATGAATTTCGTATTTTTACGATTTTAAATTGCTCGTATTGAATACACATCACCGGAACGGGCGATTTTTTTTAGCACAGGAAGGGAAAGGTTAATACGAGCAACGCAACTTTGGGTCTATGTGGGGATAGGGAGGCAACTTACGCACACACACTTTAAGGTCAAATTACTCAAATTAAAATACTTCCTAGAAGTATCTTCGTCACCATTGCAGGACCTCATAGTCGAGGATCTTCGCACCATTCCAATATCAATTCATTAGAAAGCGAAGATGTGATGTTTTTTTTTTTGAGTGAGGCGTTGCATACTAACGAGTAAGCCGATGACACGCCAAAGTGAGACGACCGGAATACACTGGCATGTTTAATTTTCATCTTTATTTGAAAGAATATATATGACCGAATTTATAAGTATTCTTATATCGTCAAATACTAGATGAAAAAAGTGCCTATATCATTATAGGAGAGAAGCACAGCGTGGATTTTAAAGCAGCGACTGTCCGCAGGGAAGTCCAGCGCGTTACCACACGGCTATACACCTCTAAGTAAGCAACTCTTTGAAGTTTACACAGATTAACAATACACTCATATATTTAACACAATAGTAAAATAAGTGCTATACAAATCACTGACATAAAACACGATGGGAGAAAACACAAAAACTTATGGCAATAAATTTTTAGACGTTATAATTGAATCGCATCTCGAAATTAGTAAAATGGCAGCTGGATTGATTAAGGAACAAGTGTTTTATTCTTTGTCTCCTATATTGTACATAATAAGTAACATTTTTACAAACCTGTTAACATGACAGAACTGTGTGAGGGATGAACAGTGGTAATTGGGATTTCAATACTTGGTAATATTTAGAGATGATATATTTTGTGTAAAAGTCTCGAGAAGTTTCCTGCAAGTGTTCTTTTAAACAAAAATCATTTATAGACAAAACCCACAACATATTGTGCCCGTTCGAAGATCCTTTCAGATCGAAACCAAACTTCTTTCTTTAAAATCAAACTCACGGTGAAGTGTAATGATACGAGCACAATACATAACAAAGCATACAGGTGCCGTTTCCCAGAGTTACGTTATGGATAGAATAACAACAGTATGGTGTTTTTTGTAATACTGAAATCACGTTTACCCTAGGGTAACCATGGACGTTCCTTCCTTTATATTTTTAAACAATTTTATTTATTTAATTTACAATTTCTGACAATGTGCGGTTGATTTCGATCTTTAAAAAAAACATTTATTTTTTAATTTATAATGCAAATCACGAGATGTTACAAAGTATTAAATATAAAACATTAACTCGATTCATGCAAAATAATTATCAAAAGTAGCATAGTGTGGGCTGAAAAACATCTGGTGTCCCCGTGGCTGGGCTCGCCCTATATTGGTGGGGTGTATTCGTATCTTGGCCTAAGGGATGTTATTAGATGAGCTCAGACATTTTGATAGCTTCTGTCTTTAATGTATTATCTGCAAGTTACGTTTTTGTTTTTGAAGTGTATTTAAATATAATATGTACTAACATCAGCTTCTCGTACTATGCTGCTATCAATAAACCTGCTCAACTCGTACTATGTTGCTATCAATAAACCTACATTTATTTATTTATTATTTATTTAAAAGTATAACGCAATACAAAATTCAAAATTATTATGAATTTTACAATTCACTACCTTAAAACACAAAAGAATTGTTTTAAACCATTTCCGAAATAAAAATAATAACACTTGACTTGACTCTACTGTGACAGTTTCACGCCATTATAAGAAAATATTATAGTTTTGCCATATTTTCGCTTCCAAGTTCTGTTTTTCTTCACGAATAAATTTGAAATTCACTCTGTATTTCTACAGTTCCTGCTACACGCTTCTAAGAAAAGTAGATACATTATCCGTGCTCCGTAATAAATTTCACTCGACTCTGTTTTGTGTATATTTTCAATATTTTAAAATTAACCATATTTCTTTTAAGGATATGTTTTTAGTACACTGGAAAGACCATGAATCAGCAATTTTTAATATATTTTGATACTAGTGGTGCCACATACTTTAATGCTTTCTCAGTGATTCTCAAAATGAAAAAAAAAATAAGGTCTCAATCAAACGCGAGGACCGATTCGTTTTACTGAGACTCTCATCGAACATTTTATTACGCATATACGATCAAAACTGTCGACGTAGACAGAAACGAGAGAGGATCAGATTTTCCTATCGCGACACATATTTTTGAACTCGTCTATATCCATACATCTTCTGATATGACTCCTACTTCTCCCTGGTTCCATCCCAACTCACTATCTGCGAAGACTGTTGGGGTCAGCTTTCCTCGTCCTCAGGTTGTACGCTCTTCTGTCCCGGACTACGTCCCTCAGGCCGTGCCTCTGCATCTGGTTATCTTTTTGCACCACCCATGAATTCTTTGGTCTTCCTCTGGTTGTTATTCGAGGAAGATCCATGGAGGTTGCCTGGTTCACAATGTGATCGGGTGCTCTGCGTCCAACGTGCCCATACCATCTCAATCGCCTCTCCTCCATCTTACTGTTGATGTCTGTTACACCTAGGCTTCCACGAATGCGTGAGCTTTTTATTTTGTATCTTAGGGACACACCAGCTGACCATCTTAGCATGCGCATTTCAGCAGTTTCTAGTTGCCTAGAGTAAGAGTTATACATCGTCCAGCATTCGGACCATAGAGGAGTACGGGTCTGACAATCGATTGGTATACTTTTCCTTTTATCTTTACTGGCATCTTCGGATTACATAGAAATCCCGTCATTGATCTAAACTTCATCCATCCCACACTAATTCTATGTGTTACATCTGCTGCACATCCTCCATCGCTATGGATGAGTGACCCAAGATACTTAAAGGAGTCACAATTTGGTAATGTTTCTCCATCTATTTGCATTACGGGAGTGACAGCATTTGTGTTCTCGAATGGTAGGTACAGATACTCTGTTTTCTTTCTGCTCAATCTCAATCCATTGTCCTCCAAGATTCTTCTCCGTCTTTCCAGACTATTTTGCAGGTATTCATGTTTTTCACTTATTAATATGATATCGTCTGCAAATAGTAGGATCTATAGGAGACTGTTCATTTCCCGGTTAGTTAAATAGTCCATGACTAGGATAAACAGTAGCGAACTGAGTACCGATCCTTGATGTACCCTCACCTTTATAGGAAATTCTGGTGAAGTTCCCGAAGTGCACCTCACTTGTGACTCCTACGTCTTATCTAATTTTTTTACATTTCTTTCACTCAAAATATCATACACTTGATCTAACTACACTTTCCTTGGTCTTCATCTACTACGCCTTCCTCTCATGTTCGCACTGTATTTGATTTGCTAGTCTTTCTTCTTTTATTCGTTCATAATTTCTTAATTCATATGCCCTAACAATATCTTGTGCAATAATGAAGTACTCTGTTTATCGTTGACAGACGTGTGTCGTTGTTTGTATTGTTTATAATTAAGGAGTTAACGTTGTGGAGGTTTAAAGACATTGTAATTTGTTTTATCAAACACTATTTATACCACTTCCAAAATAAACACTGTTTATTCCACATCCAAAAGTGGAATAAACAGTGTTTGATAAAACAAATTACAATATCATTGATTGTATTTAATCAATGGAATTCGATTAATTTTGTTCAAATGATCTCACAGTATTCTTTTTAATCTTATTGACTACATCAAACTTAAGTTCACATTCATCCTCAATCACTTAATTACGTTTTATGATAATATTTTTCTCATAGTACCCACATTTACTTCCATACATCAAAGTTGATACTAGAATACCGTTATGGACTATCATATTTATAGATTTAATTACTGTCCGGATGCAAAAAACGTTTAATTCCTGATTTTTATTTTTCTTTCCTCTCCACCATCCCTTCCTTTTCTTTTGATTGATGATATCTCACTTTACATGAAAAATAATGTACGCGTAATCACGCGTCCGTCTTTGTGGGGTCCGTGGGCATATGCTCACGTATGTGTTTATGTATTTCGTTGGGATGGATAGTCATTTGAATAATTTATGCAACCACGTAACTTGCTTAATTTACTTTTGTCAGATTGTATTTGCAATAAAAGTGTTAAATACATAAATAAAAAAACTGACCCTGGAAATATTGGGTAAAACGACAGATTTCAACTTATTTAATCTGCCTCACTCAAGTCTGGAAACTTCTTTAAATTCTCTGAATTGAAATCGGGGGTTGATCTACTAAGGGTGGCTTTGAATTTGCAGCATCTAACACGTAATAAACTAAAATACGCAAAGGCTTCTTACGATCACAGACTGGCTGACAATCATATTCGAACACAAGGGATTTACTATTAATCGATCAATCTGGTTTGGAATATAAACAATGGGAACAAGATTTAATTTAAAAATAATAAAACAAAATAAACTACACATTTATGGGCCCATCATATAGGCAGGGCATAATATTTTTATGAGCTGTAAACCTCTGCGCTTGCAAGACGTGGAAGTCGATAAAATGCAATAATCACGACGAGCGAGTCATTCCATTCCCGGTTGAGCTACTATAAAAGGCAATGAAGAGAATGGAATAAGATATTTGCCCACCCCCGATTCCCCCCACTAATAAAGCTTATTTAAGGGGATCTTCATGAATAATATGGTATAAGCGATCTTCGTCGAAGTCCACTGGTCGTCCGGAACGCTCCATGTCTTTCAGATCGAAATTACTGTATTCGAAACGCAAAAACCATCGACGAGCTGTCCTTTCATTCATAGCATCTTCACCGTACACTTCGCAAATATTGCAAGCAGCTTTGGCAGCTTTATTCCTTCGATTGAACGCGAACAGAAGGAGGTGTCGAAAATTATCACTTTCGTCTACTTGACATTCCATTTTGAAAGCTTTTAATCAAATAAAATAATATGCGTAACGTAAAAGCAAACACAATATCTTGTAGAGCAGAAAATTTTCTTTCGAATGACGTATAACATTTACCATTTTGTTTTACTTTTGGTGCTCATTTTAAAATTGGAAAAAAACGGACACAACTTATGTTAACACCAAATATAATCGTTTCGAGGCCTGTTTTCTATGTCCTCGAAAGATACGTGGCGTAAAAATATGTTTTTTTTTTATTTTTATTTTTTTTTCTCAATTGTTCGGGCCGGAAACTTTTGGACCTTAGTACTATGAATATAAATATAAAACAATTTATGCGGTTTGTGATAAATAATCGCTTTGAGGTCTGTTTTCTCTGTCCTCACAAGAGACACGGCGTAAAAATATGTATGAACGCATGTCATTTAATCCAAAGATGCCATATAACTTAAGTTTTTCCATCACAGAAGCATTATTTTGTACACAGAAGCATTATTCTTACCATTAAAAAACCTGACAAGTTCATTGTTACGTTACAAGCTCTTCCAGCCATCCAGAAAGTTGTTAATAAGGTTTAGAGTAAAAATCAGACTGGAACCCCTTTTTAAAATAAATTAGTTACCAACGGTAATCAAACCCATAACCTTCGAGACGAATGACAGATTTTTTACCAAATATGCCACAAAGGTGGTATGTGCACTGTACAATATAGTTTTAAATTAGTAAACGAATAATCTTCAATAAATCAAAACGAAGTTACAGGTTTTAAAATGAACGTCGCATATAATTAATTTAATTCAAAATATAAACACTAATTAAGTGCTGTCAATCAATTAAAATGTGAAAATGCCCATCACCGTGGCAACACATAATGAGTAGTGGAAATAATCTATTCCTCTAAACCACAAATGGTCTGGTCTCCAGCGCTGAGCAATGAGGATTACATCGGTTTGCTGCCCTGAAAATCTGCTGACGGCGAAGGGTGGAGTGAGCAGTCGATCAAAGCACTTCTCATAGTGATTAATTAGTCTACACATTGGAGTATAATTCTTTCAGTGGCTGAAAACATTCGGAACTCTTTTAGGGGATGAAAACATTCACAGGATTTGAGTGCTTTTTCTAGTTCATATATTCATCAATGTCACCTCTGATCACTTTAATGTCTCTTAAAGGGAAATTCATCAAATTTTCGAGCTGTACTCGTATGTGGCCATCTATATATTTATCAGTCATACATGTATATACTCGGAAATGGAAATCCATGTACTTTATACGAGTATATAAATATTTATTCATACATTTATTCATAAATTAAAGAATTTAAAAAATGTTTTAACAAAACGCCTTGACATACTCCTTACTTATCTCTTTCACTGAATGCTTTCTCTTTTTCAAATGTGAATTTATATAGCGCGTTAAGAGAGAGTTCTCCGCAAGGGTGCTATATTTTTTAATTTTAGAATTGCATTTTAACTGAATTTCAATCTACGAGTAGGTTTAAAAATAGCTAATTGATGTTCCGGACACTTAAAATATGACCGCATTAAGATAATTGATGTTGAAGACACTTCAAAAATATGGCCGCATTAAGATAATTGATGTTGCAGATATTTAAAAAATATGGCCGCATTTAGATAATTGAGTGGGTCAGAACCAGACATGACTATCCCACATTTATCTTGTTTTGAGATGATTGACTTCAAAGTTGCAGATCTATTAAAAAATAGTTTGTTTTCTGTTGTTTCCAATACTAACTAAATAGTTTTGGGTACTAAATAGTTTTGTGAACTATAATATTATCTTAGCTAATTTTTATGCTGTTTAGCTTGAGTATATACTCGTATATACTCGAATGTTATATTACCCCATTGATATTTTTTCTTAAGTAAATGATTTAGTGATTCTTAAAAAAACCATACAAATCATCACGTCATTTCTCATTGGGGTAAAAGAGAAAGCACAGAGTTTCGGAACTTTCCTTATACAACATATTGTATTGTATAGTATTACACTTTCATTGTACAGACAAACATGGCGGGTTAATTGCCATGTGAAAATATCTTCCAACTAACTAGAAAGATGTTTTGAGAGGCTTTGAGTAAAAACCAGACTGGAATAATATTTTTTAATCTGGGCTTCAACGAGAATCAAACTCGAAACCTGCGGATTGGGATACAAGCGTCTTACCAACTTGGCCACGGATGTCAACTATATCCAATATACTTATTTCGACTCACTTAAGTACACATATCTCAAAAATGCATATACTTAATTCAAGCATACATTTTTCGCTCTTCCTCAGCCAAGACTACACTCACGTTTCTGCCATTGATTTATTTTGTATGTCGTCACCAATCTGTTCAACGTGATCTAACCACCTTAACCCTCATCTTGGCAAAGTTCAATTTATCCAAATTTTAACGTTTTTTTTTTGGTGATTCCTTGTTATGTGGTAAGTTATGGAGGAAAATTGAGGGGGAAAAACAAAACTTTTCCTTATAGTTTTTTTTTATATGTAGCACTTACGTTACATTGCCAAAATATCAATTTTTAAAAAACACAAAAAGGGCTATAAAATGATTCTATAATCTTAAACATGAACAACATTTACATAGCTGAATTATCAACAAATGAAATGGTTTGAATACAATTTTCTCTACATGAAGTGATTAATAAGATATTTAGATTATTTACCCTAATTTTCAAAACGCACCCACGCTGTCCAGACACTTTAACCCGATGTCGTTTGAAAGGTTGTAGCGTTGTCAATATTTATCACCAGATGATACCACTGCACACAATGGTGCATGTATAGTATTTGAATGTGTTGCCATATTTAAAATTTCTTTACAGTTTCTGATTTTTTTTAAATCCCTTAATTAGTGTAACACCTGTGTTACAATGCCATGATAAGTGTTAATTCACATTATCTATGAGATTATTTTATTTATTTTCTCCGTTCACGTTTTTCTTCTATAAATCAATATTGAAACTAATGAACTGTGATAAATCATCTATTTTATTCCCAATAGCTAATCTGAGGTTTAAAAAACTGTATCAAAATTATTTGAATATGTATTTATTTATTTAGCACTTTTATTGTAAATAAAACCTAGTGGGATTATTGCTAGGAGGCAATCTCTTCCAACCAACCAGACAAAAGCAAATGAAGAAAGTTACATGGTCACAAAAACATTCAAATGACTATCCATCCCCACGAAACCATGAGCATATACGTGCGCAACCCCCACAAAGACGGATAATCACCCAAACATTCATTTTCATATAAAGTGTGATATCAACAATCAAAGGAAAAGGAAGGGATGATGGAGAGGAAAGGAAAAAAATCAGGAATAAAACACATTTTATTACTGACTAGAAATTAAGAGTTTTTCAGTCGCTTCTTAAAGCATTCCAAGGACGATGCGAGTCTTACATTAATTTGTAACTAATTCCAGAGTCTCACTACATGGACAGTAAAGGATGACATTAAAAAAGAAGAGCGGTGAACCGGAAAGGCCAATAAACAATCTCTGGTGTTTAATCATTTTTTAAAACAGACATCCAAATAACTAAGAGATTCACAGTTGAACCAACAGTTAAATCGAACAAGATCTCTGGACAAGGTTTTCGTTTAATTTCAAGCTTTAGATATTTTGATTGAAATTCTTTCCGAAAGCTCAACTTATGTAAATGGAAGAATAACATAAAATATAATTGTGTCGTCCTTTTGTAATAACTCTACTCGTGCGGGCTTTATTTATGGAAGGTTATTAGTTTGAGGTCTTTTAATATCCTTTGTCCGAAATATTCTCGTGAAATTTGTGTTGTGAGGCAAAACAAATACGAGAATCGAATAATAACCATTTCGGAGTTCGTGATATTATTTCGGAGTTCGTGATATTATTTCGGAGTTCGTGATATTATTTCGGAGTTCGTGATATTATTTCGGAGTTCGTGATATTATTTCATTGAAAAAATATAAAGCACTAAAGTTTTTTTTTAATATGATCATTATGTCAAATGATGAAAGATTGACATCTTTGAAAAAAAAGTTTGGGGGACAAAACTCAAGTGTTGCGAACGGGTTGATGTCAAATTTTGTGTTCAAGTCCCTTAATGGGATGTCTACATAGTATATTTCGAATATGTGTTTGAGATTATTATTAATATTAAATATTTTTTTCCATATTGATTCAATAGGTAAGTGTATTACGATTTTTTTTTAATGTTGCTGGTTCTGTAGCGTGAAATGGCCTACCTCTTAGTGTTAGTGATATGGGTGACGTGTGTAGATTTAGGAAGTACTTGAAAACCCTTTTTGTGAGGTTTTATCAAAATGTATTATGACATATGAACACAACACACAGACACTTCACTACACCGTATGTTTTGCTATCACATATTGGAAGATCTTTAAGTTTATATTTATACTAAATCTTTTTTGGTAAGCTTTCTCAAAAGATTTTTTTTTTAAATATTCTGATTTGGGTAGGTACGTTATCTAATAGTCTCAGCCAAAAGCTTTCTATAATTACTCTCAACTTATATATACAAAGGGTCTTTTACAAAGGGTCAACTATGTATACAAAGGGCAGTTTTTTTTAATTCTTGGATCAAATACATATGTCGTCACGAACTTGCCTAGGTCTTGCGACATTTGAAAAGTGTAACGTATGACATTTATAAAAATGGAGTCGTATACAACACAACAACGCGTTCAAATTGTTGAATTATTTTATGTATTGTAATCTCCGGAAACGGTGATGTTAATTTGCCACCAAGATCATGTGATCTGACACCGTTGGACTATTTTCTCTGGGTTACGTGAAAAGCCAGGTATATTGTACGTAGAACGAATTAATGAAAATAATCATATTTTAACTTATTTAGTTCAACACTGGCCATTCCACTTAATAAAGGGTCTTTCAAATTGAGCGATTTTTTTAATTCTTGGATAAAACACAGATGGCGTCGTGAACTTGCCTGGGTCTTGTAACATTTGAGAAGTGTAATATATTATATTTATAAAAATGGAGTCGTATACAATACAACAACGCGTTCAAACTGTTAAAATATTTTATGTATTGCAATCTTCGAAAATGGTGATGGTAATTGGCCACCAAAATCATGTGATCTGACACCGTTGGACTATTTTCTCTGGGGTTAAGTGAAAAGCCAGGTCTATAATAATGACCCCCGATCAATTCCTGAGCTGAAAGACAAAATTATTCGCGTTATTGGTGAGTTAGAACCGCAATTATGCCAAAATGTCATCGAAAATTTTGACAAGAGTGGACATCTGTGAAGCTGCAAGAGGGGGATATTGTTTTTTTTGTGTTTAAATGTCATGCATTGTACTTCAACGACCAATAAAAAGTTTTTTGAAATCAAAGCAAATTGTGTGTTTTATTCAAGAATTAAAAAAAACCGCTCAATTTGAAAGACCCTTTATTTATTTTTAATGTGTCCATTAAAACGGTTTCGAATTCCAAGCTAGAGAGCCCTTGAAGAGAGTTATTTCTCTAAACGGGACTAAAGAAATTGCCCTTTAAAAATAATAATTAATACATTTTTACCAATTTATAATGTTACCAGTCGAAAAAAAATCAAATATCGTTGGATAAATATATTTAGAAAAAAAAATAATATAAATAAATTTGCAACAAACACGTTTGTGAAAAACAACTATTCAAATTCTTGCTTTGAAATTATGTAACACATTTCTCGGAATATTCTCAATAAATAAAAAATGTACGATATTACAAAAAAAATTATTAATTCAATTTTAAGGTTCGAATTTCGGCAAGTTGGCGTAATGAAATTTCGGAATGTCAACTAAATCAAATTTCGCAATCTTTAAGGCCTTGTTTTACGAGTCAAATATTCACTTTGTATGATATTTTTTAAGTCAATTAATTTTTGTATCAACCCTGAAAAGTGATGTTTTTAATTAAAATAATCGTCAAGTTATATAAAACAGCAATATTATATTTTTCGTTTATTATTTTTTTTTTAATTATCATTATTTACATACTAAATACCCTCACGCCGTTAGTCTGCCAGGGTAGGCAGACAGGACATACTCGTAGCTCCAGACTTTTCTATCTCGATACACATTTTTCGCCATTTCCACATTCAAATGTTATAGGATTTTATGTATTTCACAGTAGATATAATAGGAATGATATATATGTTGCATATATTATGAGCCCTGCTGCTAACATACACGTACAGTATTTTGCGGTGTGGTATTATAATAGATCTAAGATGAAATGTGCACTTGTGGGTGTCTAGGGCAGTGCTCCGTAACCGGTGTGCCGTGGCACACTGGTGTGCCGTTAGCCGGATACAGGTGTGCCGCGGTCAAATTCAATGTACGAGTATTTGACATTTTACAATTTTTCATTATGTATTTAATACACAATAACTGGTGCCAACTGTTGAAAACTGCGTAGTGTGCTTTGTACACACCATGGCCGCACCAAATTAGTCATAGACAAAGAAAAATGACCCTTATGCGCGTCGCTGAAGACTCATGCCTAATTTAATACCTAAATATTTTAGCTTTTGGTGTGCCGCGGAATTCTAGGAAGAATTTTGGTGTGTCGTAGGTGAGAAAAGGTTGCAGAGCACTGGTCTAGGGGAAGTAGAAATGTGTTTCGACATTTCCATATTCAAACACATTTTCATGTACCTACAACAATTTCTTCCTCTTCTTACATTTCCTTCTATCAAAATATTATTAATTTATTTCAAGCATACTTTACTTAGTCTTCGTATTCGATGTCTTCACTCACATTTGCATAGTATATATGTTTTGTTAGTCTTTCTTGATTCATTCGTTTCACGTGCTTCAACTAGAGCTCTTCTTCACATCACTCAACACATCACCCTTAAGCTCACATGCATTCCTAATTACTTCATTCCGTATTTTGTCACCCAGTGTCCACCGATGTATTATTCTAGGTTCTTCGAAATATTTCGTTATGCATTTCTTCGGTTCTTATTTTTTTTTTAACTTTACGTTTCTATCCCATACATTATTCAGTGCAGTGAGACTCTGGAATCAGTTACAAACCAATATTAGACTCGTTCCATCCTTGGCATGCTTTAAGAAGCGACTGAAGAAATTCTTAATTTCTAGTCATTAAAATAACGTGTTTTATTCCTGATTTTTCTTACCCTTTCCTCTCCACCATCCCTTCCTTTCTTTTTGATTGATGATATCTCACTTTATATTAAAAATAATGTTCGGGTGATTGTCCGTCTTTGTGGGGTTCGTGGGCATGTGCTTACGTATGTGTTTATAGATTTCGTGGGAATGGATAGTCATTTGAATGATTTATGCGACCACGTAACTTGCTTCATTTACTTTTATCTGGTTGGTTGGAAGAGATTGCCGCCTGGCAATAAGACCGCCAGATTGTATTTGCAATAAAAGTGTTTAATAAATAAATTATTATTAATTTATTTATTTGAGAGATATACAGTAAATGTCAACAACTAAAATTTAATGAAAATGAAACTTGAACTAAGCAGAAGAAGAATAAATAAATATTAATGCTGTGGAGATGAGGGAAATGTGTGGAGCATCAATGTATGAAATAAGGTAGAATAAAGACATCAAAAGTGAATGTTTGAATAAAATTTATGTTTTTAAGAAATATGAAGAAACAAGATGTTAGATGGTTTTAACGTGTGGAAAGAACGAATGAAGAAAGAATAACTAAGCGAGTATATAAGTCAGAAGTGCAAAGTATGCGCCGAAGAGGTAGAACGAGAAATATTAGTATAAATTGAAGGTGCACGGCTTCCCATTTTTCATTTTACTTTTATAAAATTTGGACTCCTTTGAGGCTTTTCTTTTTTTTGCGTCCATGTTAACCTGAGGTGGTATAATATATGTGAATTTACTTTTTATTTTGTTTTCTGCCATATATTTTGTTTTTTTTTTTCTAAATCTAGATATACGGGGGTATGGGCTGAAAGCCCCCCGATGTCCTTGCGGTCGGGCTCGCTCTACATAAGTGGGGTGTATCTCGGCCGGGGGAACGTTTGTGGGAGGAGTCCGGACTTTTTAATGGGTTCTCTCTTAAATGTATGATATTTTCAGCAGTTTATTTTGAGATGTATGTGCGATACTCGGAAGGAATTTACTATATACCATATACGAGGCATATCCAGAAAGTAAGTGTACTGAATTTTTGTAGGTTACAATTTTTTTATTTAAACAAAAAAATTACGTGGTTACCGTAGTACATATGTAAGCTATTTTTCGACATAGTCGCCATTCCTCTTAATGCAGGTGGTGAAGCGGGGTATCCACTTTTTGATGCCTTCCTCGAAGCAGTTTCTCGCCAACCCCTCCGTCCACTTCTCCACCTCTTCTTTTACCTCCTCGTTGGTTGAAAACCTTTTTCCACCCATGTGCAGCTTCAGGGAGGTAAAGAGATAGTAATCTGAAGGTGCTAGGTCAGGGGAATGCGCGGGATGGTTCAGGACATCCCATTTAAACGAGGCGAGCAGTTCCGTCTGGCATTGTCGTGCAACAGGCAGACTCCCTTTGTCAGCATGCCTCTCCTCTTGTTCTGAATTGCCCTCCGCAATTTTTTTAGGGTTTCACAGTATCTTGCAGAGTTGATGGTCTCCCCTCAAGGCATATATATAATTAAAATTATGTTTTGACAGTCCCAAAACACGGATGCCATGATTTTCTTGGCTGAAATTGTGGTTTTGAACTTTTTGGCGGAGGGTGAAGAGGTGTGACGCCACTGTTGAGACTGCCTTTTGATTTCAGGCGTGTAATGTGCAACCTAAGTTTCATCTCCAATAACGATGGAGCAGAGAAATTCATCTCCATGAAGTTTGCAGCGCCTCAAAAACTCTTGCCCGGCCTCCACTCGATTCAATTTGGCGGGAGATGGGGTTGACATTTTTCACGAAACGTGTTGTCGCGTCGACACTTCTCAACATACTGACCTCGAACTGGTCTTGTTGCGGAGGGAAAGGGTCAGGCTACACGGAAGTGTAGCCAACATGTCGAAAATAAAATCCACCCGGTTGTGAGAGTCTCAGTACACTTACTTTCTGGATACGCCTCGTATATACACATTGTGTTGCTGTCAAGGAACCTTTATTTGTTTGTTTGAATTGATCTGAGGCGGTATTTGTGGATTTGTTTATTTTTCTGCCATCTATTTATTTTCTGTTTTTTTTTCTCCTCTTATTCTACATGTGCAAGAGTGTGGGCTGAAAAATATCTCGTGTCCCCGTGACTGGACTCGCCCTATATTGATGGGGTGTATCTTGGCCGAGGGGATGTTATTAGATAAGCCCAGACCTTTTGATAGCTTCTGTCTTTAATGTATTCTCTGCAATTTATGTATTATTATTTAAATGTATTATGTACATACTATGTTGCTATCAATAAACCTACATATATTTTATTTTTATTTTTTTAAATATATGGCTGGAATAAATTGATCACATTTTGAAAGAAAGTATAGTGAGAGTATAAATAATAGAAGGTTGTACATGACGAAATGGATGAATGTAGAGGAGACGAAAGTTGTGTGCTTGGATAGAAAAATAATAAATATGTTATCTCTTCCTACCCCACAAGGGACGTGCCGTAACTAACATATACGAGTATGTACATGAAATATTTCCATCATGTAAAATAAAATTAAGAATGGGCTTGAATAAAAAAAAATATTGGAAAAAAATGATTCAACAATGAATTATTTATACACCACACAAAAGTACAATCAAAAAGAAGTAACAGGCTTCCCCTTGGTTCTACAATACAAACGAAACATGTCCAAACGAATTGTGTCTGTCATATGCAGGATAAGTATAAACCACTGAATATATAAAATAAAAGCCTTACGTACATGTGTGGTATGGGTGAACAGACCCTCAACCATGTTTTCTTTGAGTTTCCTCTTAGCACCGCATACTCGTACAACCTTTACTCAAAAGTAAATATCCCCCGTCCGTTTAACATGCCCCACCTACTTGAACTTAATTCTCTATTAATACTCGTACATATATCATATAGTCGCAAATCTGAATTTATTTTCCTAAACTCTTTAAATATTTAGAACTACAATAGTTCTAATATATTCTCGCTCGTACTACCAAATCTCCTTGGAATTGTTAATGGCACAAATCATACTCTTTAACCCTTCCTGTCCTGTGATATGTAAATAGTACACATTGCTTATAAAAACTTTAATATCTCTATAAATATAATAAATACTGGGTTCAGATTTTAGGTATTCTTCCGTCATACATTAACGCATTGAATGAAAAAATAATAATAATAATAATTAGCACTTATCGGCCACATCGGAGATATTTTGTGAAAATCGAGAATAAATTCATCATTACAATCAAACGTGTGCCAGTGTGTGACATTCTAAAAAAACCGCTATGGGTGATGAAGCGACGCTATTTGCGTCTCAATCTCACTCTACTTCGGTATATGGGAACGCAAGGAATAGAATCTCAGTTCGCTCGCTTCTCTCGTTTCAGAAGCTCGCGAGCTTTCGTTTGAGGTGGTCGCTTCGCCCGTTTTGTGAACGTCGGCCGATGTTTTTTTAAATCGCTCTTTTTTACATGTGTATGGATGTGTATTGAATACACAGCACAGGGATGCGCGGATTTTTTTAGCACAGGAAGGGAAAGGTTAAATAATGAAATGCCTTATTAACTCATAATAATATGCTGTTCGGAAACAAAGTTTCGCATATATCATTTGTGCCACTATAGTTGTATTATTATAAAGATGCATTTAATTTTGTAAAAATAAAAAGAAGTCAATACAACGAAGATCGAAAGAAGTATCGATCGTTTATATTTTTTCACCCTTAAACCCGCTTTACTTTATTATTAGATTTTTTCTCCATTTATAACGCGCAATAACTTGTTGTGTCGGAGTCTCGAGTCTTCATTTGCTTTTTATTGGAGTTCTGACGTATTTAACCAACTTTTGTACAATGTGAAGTGCTCCTCGTCAATAACACGAAATGGTTAATATCCTCGAAAGCTCCCACAGTTCTTGTTCTGGTTAACAACAGTTTGACTCAAATCAAATAAGCTTTTATTTCCTTTCATTTCGGAAAAACAACTTTCTTTTTGGCTAGGGTAGCATTCAGTATTTTAAATTATCATATATTTTAGAAAAGAAATCATTAAGTATAAAAACCTTCGTAATCTTGTTGTAAAGACGTGTATGTTACAACCAAGGGGTTACGGGTTCGATTCCCGTCGAAAACTATTTATATTTCAAAACAGGTTTCAATCTGGTTTTCATTTAAATTAAATAAATAAATATAGGCATGCTAGTCCACCTACAGGATAAGCTGGGAGGACCAAGGTCTGAGTGAATGTGATAGAATGCAAGTAGTCTGCTAAATAATTAGTTGTAAGAATTGTTATCTAGTTATAAGTAGTATGTAGGTGTTAATTTTTTCTAAGAATTCATATATTAAGATTATAAAAAATAAAAATAAAATGACCTGTTGGAAAATAAGATTAAGTAAGTTCATAAATTATAATATATAATAAATTGACAAATATTTGTACCACATATTACTTTGTTTAATAAAAAAATAAAATGATAGCAACATAGTATGTATATATTTTTTGAAATCCCATATGTATATATTTTAATAAGGAAATTGTTGAAGTAAAGAGAGTAATTACATATATACAGTACCCGGTGGTAAGTAATAAACATCGGGCTTAAGAAAGAAACTGTTGGCCATAATCGGCTAACTTCGACTTTGTAGAACGTCGTCTCTGTCGCACGATGCGCTAACAGTCTCGTGACGAAACACGTGTATGGATGACAGATACGACGCTCTATAAAGCCGAAGTTAGCCGATTATGGCCGACAGTCTCTTACTTAAGCCCGATGTATATTACTTATCGCCGGGTACTGTACATGCCATCACGCCATTTCTTCGTTTGGGTAGTAAAGAGGACAGAGTGCCAGTATTTTCTATCTAAACACATCCTTTGCTTCTTCTACAATACATATATATCGATCGTCCAGTTCATGACTCAGATTTTATCAACATCTATTGACAAAATATATAAAACTCGGGCAAAAATGAATAGTATTTGATTTATGGTGACGATTATAATATTGCTTTTCTCATTATCGCAAAACAGGTTATTTGGAGTTGTCTAAGTAATGAACTGGACGATCGATATATCCACAAAACTCGTACGATTTCTCTGAATTTCTTGTTTCCTTTTTTCAAAATATAATTAACTTGATTCAACCATACTTTTTAAGTTTACCTCGACCACTCTTACTACTTGTCTTTGCAGTTTATGTTTGTTTTGTTAGTTTTTCTTCATTCATTCAGTTCTAAGAAAATAATAACAAATACAACCTTCTGGCCATATTCATCAACTTATTAAACGTCCATAGAATGACTTTAAAAACTCGATAAAAAACCATATTGGAGTACGGTTGTAAACTATACACGTATTATTGTTTTATACGAGTATATTATAGTTGAGGCGTTAACACTGTAGAAGTTTAAAGATGTTGTAATGTGTTTAGTAAAACACTGTTCATTCCACTTAACATAAAGATATAACCCTACCGGTGTTTTGTTTGAGCTCCCTTGATGATGATGGGAAATCCTTGAGACCGATAGGGTTATACCATTATAAAGCGTCTTTCAAATTGAGCAATTTTTTTAATTAAATTTTCTTTAATTCTTGAATAAAACACACAATTTGCTTTGATTTAAAAAAACTTTTTATTGGTAATTGAAGTATAATATGTGACATTTAAACACAAAAAACAATACCTGCCAAATGTCTACCTCTTCTAACTCCACAGATGTCCACTCTTTTGTAAAAAAATTCGATTACGTTTTGGCAAAATTGCGGTTTTTGCAAAACTCACCAATAACGCGAATAATTTCGTCCTTCAGCTCAGGCATTGATCGGGGGTCATTCTTATATACCAGGCGTTTCACGTTACCCCAGAGAAAATAGTCCAACGGTGTCAGATCACATGATCTTGGTGGTCAATTAATATCACCGTTTCCGGAGATTACAATACATTAACAATTTGAACACGTTGCTGTATTGTATTCGACTCCATTTTTATAAATATCATACATTACACCTCTCAAATGTCACAAGACCCAGATAAGTTCACGACGCTATCTGTGTTTTATTCAAGAATTTTTAAAAATCGCTCAATTCAAAAGACCCTTTATTAAGTGGAATGACCAGTGTTTAACTAAATAAGTTAAAATATGATTATTTTCATTAATTCGTTCTACGTATTTAAGTTGTGTGAGAGTGTTCTTCTTCATATTCCTCAACATATCAGCCTTTCGTTATCTTTCATCTGTAATAACTTGATTACATATTGAGTTGACCCCGTTCTACGTATTTAAGTTGTGTGAGAATGTTCTTCTTCATATTCCTCAACATATCAGCCTTTCGTTAACTTTCATCTGTAATAACTTGATTACATATTGAGTTGACCCCGTTGATTCTTCTTCTTATAAGAGCACGCATTTCCACAGCTTCCATTCGGCTATATTCAATTTTTTTTGCACGTCTACGTTTAACTTGCATACACCAAAGTCGGCACTATTAAAATTTTTCATTTTGTATTATTTGGATCATGCACTTGGAGGAGCAAAGTACAAATTACTGTACCTGAACATCCAAGGCAAAATAAAGGGTTAAAGATGTGTTGGCAGGAGGCAAATCTTCTGGCTCCCCAATATACGTGATTGGACTGGTATAAGGAGCGTTGGAGATCTTTTTCGGTCGCGGTGGATCTTTTATATGATAATATCTTGAATTTGACCAGATATTTATTAAAAACTAGCTAGAAAACCCATCCAAGGACGTGCAAAATCTATAGTTATTTTAAATACTTGTTAATTATTATATTTACATAGTTAAAAATCTTTTTTTTTTAATAAATGAAATCGGATTCTTTCGGTCAATTTTCCTTGATCGGGTTTAGAACCAATTCTAACATCAGCTCAAGTAATTCTAACATCAGCTCCAATAATTCTAACATCAGCTCAAGTAATTCTAACATCAGCTCAAGTGATTCTAACATCAGCTCATCTTCAAACTCTTATGAAAGCAATATATAGCTCCCATGGTTAAAACTACTGATAGTTGTTTTATGGATTTGTTTTTTTATAACAGTTTTTTTATGTGAAAATATAATCTTTATTGCCAAGTTCGTAGTGTTTTCCCATTGTTGAGAGTTTACTTAGAGGAGAAAAGTACAAATTACTGCACCTGATCATCCAAGGCAAAATAGAGGGTTGAAGAGGTGTTGGCAGGATGCAAATCTCCTGGCTCCGCAAAATACGTGATTGAACTGGTATAAGGAGCGTTGGGGATCTTTTTCGGGCTGCTGGGGACAAAGATGTCTACTCTCAGGTGATAGTCACCGTTGGAGGGACCTGACATGACACTAGGAAGAATATGAAGTATTATGGATAGTAAATTAATGATAAAAAATTAATACATTTGACCGGATCGATAATTCTATCATTTTGGATTATATTGGTTTTTCGATTTTAAACAAAATATATAATGAATTATGTGGTTTCAGTCTTTTTTTTGCACATTAATGTCAATTTTTTAATGAATCGAATTGATATAAATGGAAATAAAACAGATGACATAAAACATGGAGTATTAAAGAGACGGAAAATCAATACGACTCACTAAATATTTACAATCATAAGCCGTCAATATTGAATAAACGAGTAATGAGGCTATTTATTTATGCATTTTAAAATGTCTAATTCTTGAATGGCTAGGATGAATAATTCATAAATTTAAATGGAAATATGGAAACGGTTTATTCAAATAAAGTTAATATTTATCAGGTGCTTAATTATTATAAAACGTGTTCCAACAAGAACACATACACACGGATACCATAAACCTTTATTGTTTTAATTTATGTATTTTATTAACGACACAACAGTGTCTTTATATACAAATGAACATGTGACAGGTTTTACGAGTACAAGTACTTAAAATTATTGACAAAAAATACAAAACTTTATCTGAAACTGACATGAAGATACAAAAAGCAGTAGTAATAATAAATTACAGTCATTGTTCAAAATTATTTAATATATGTATATTTAAGTTCAATATATGTATGTATATCACAAAATATAACCAAACTGCACCAAGCAGACGTACGTAATTGTCGAAAACTTATTTTATAGAGGTAAAGAACTCAGATTTGTTTTTAGTGGAACAACGCTTACATAGAACAAAGATTGGATTTTTTGAGAATTTTATGAATAGATCTTGAGGTATAGAAAACACATGGGCTCACTTGTAGAACGAGATGCAAGTTGCTTTGCAGAATCGAAACCTTCCACATGTTGATGCAGAGTTACTCAACTCCAGAGGCAAAGTATTGTCCTTAATGTTTCGTTTATATTAGGTTATTTATATAAATAAAGGGGAGCACAAAGTTAATAGCTATTTCTAAATATTGTTATGATATTCTGGCGAATACTATTTATACTTATATTAAAAATATCTAAATTGTTGTAAAACTCGTTTCCAAGTCTTTGCATACGAATTATAAAGACTCTCAGAATTAACGTCGTGTTTTACTGACTCGTTTTTGAAAGAGATGTATATTACTAATAATAACAAATAAATTATCTTTTTAGCTCTGTTTAATAATAATTAAAGGCCCTTATAAGAGAGTAATCAAACGAATGTGATCAACTATATATGATATAGTTTGCCAATTTCGCAAATCAAATTATTTTGCATAAGAGCAACCACAAGATTATTTTTTCAATGTCATCACCAACGTAAAGTTTGATTTGCTTCCCATTCGAAAATCTAATAAACGGTAAAGTAAAATGCATCCTCAGACTGATTAGCGAAAATTTCTCAAATATCCGTAAGATTTTTATCAAAAAATTTGACATACAAAGAAATATTTAGCGTTTTAATATATTTTTTTTTATAATTTGCGATAAAACAACAGGTAATTTAATTTGGACGCAATTTTAATGGATCTGGGTTTGTTGCCTTTCACAATAAGATTTTAAACTTTGTAAGTAGAACAATTAACTAATATAATAAAAAGGTATTGTTCTCACACGCTCTTGGATAGTTCATATACAATGGATTGTAATATAAAATAGATTGTAATATACAATAGATTGTAATATACAATAAATTGTAATATACAATAGATTGTAATATACGATAAATTGTAATATACAATAGATTGTAATATACAATATATTTTTGACATGTTACTATAAAAATTTACGATATTATTAAACAAGTATTTATTTATTATTGAGCACGTTATTTAACGGATTTTTCAGCTAATAAATCGCTTAGAATTTTCTAATAATTAATTCTAAAAAGTCAACACAATTTGACATTTTTTTCATTTTTTATGGTCTTAAATCAACTGTTTTTAAAACAATTTATAAAAATACATTTTATACCGCGCTTTTTAGAGAACTGGCTCTCCTTAAGAGCGCCCTTAACTCGGGGTTCTAACTCGTTATAATTTACTGATTAAAAGTATTAAAAAATAATATAATACAACATATGTAAAGTTGAATGTAAAGGTAGGTAAGTGGTGACTGGCGCCATCAGATTTAACCTTTATCTTGGCAAAGTTCAATTTATCCAAATATTAACGTTTTTCTTTGGTGATTCCTTGTTATATGGTAAGTTATGAAGAAAAATTGAGGAAAAAAAATCACAAGTTTTCCTTATAATTTTTTTTATGTAACACCCACGTTACATTGCCAAAATATCAACTTTTAAAAAACACAAAAAGGGCTATAAAACGATTCTATAATCTATAACATGAACAACATTTACATAGCTGAATTATCAACAAATAAAATGGTTTGAATAAAATGTTCTCTACATGTAGTGATCAATAAGATTATTTACCGCAATTTTCAAAACGTACCCACGCTGTCCAGACATGTTGACGCGATGTCATTTGAAAGGTTGTAGCGTTGTCAATATTTATCACCAGATGATACCACTGCACACAATAGTGCATGTATAGTATTTGAATGTGTTGCCATATTTTAAATTACGTTATAGTTTCTGGATTATTTTTTTTAATCCCTAAATTAGTGTAACACCTGTATTACAATATGCCATGATAAGGGTTAAGTACTTTTCTACATCTGCATATCTTTAGAAAGATATATTTAGTAAGAAAACCGCAAACAACTTACCAATCGAATACGAAATACAATGGAACTTGTGTAGATATTTGTTTTTCAACAAAAAACTAAATAAAAACTCCTAAATCTGGGTCTGTTTGAATGGAGGAATAGTAAATGCCTAACGATTGCAGAGATCGATTATCCCGAAGAGTTATTTGAGAAAAGAGGCGTGGCAGACTGAGTTGAATTGAGTTTAGTGAGACGTTAACTGAGTTGGACTGAGACACAGATTGTGGGTGTATCAACGTAATCATTCAGAAACTTATAGATATCTTCATATTTTAAATCAGATATTTTCATTAAATTAGTCAAAAGTTATCAAAGAATTACAAATTACGATGAAAAAATATAGCAGGGAATTAATTTTGTTCATATTTTTTATATAAAAAGGACTGACGACTATTGGATCTGTTGGTAAGACACTTGCCATCCAACTTGGTAGTTTTCTGTTCAATTTCCTCTGGTACCCATATTGAGTTTCACTTAGGTTCCTTTTGCAATTTTCTCGTAGGTTGACATGGACAGGTTTTATTTATTTATTTAACACTTTTATTTATTTAACCCTTAATTAGTTTTTGCGTTTTTCTTACCAAATAAAAATCGTTAACAAATGTAAAAAAAGCAATGCATAAAATCAACTTTTCCTAGGAGCTAAGAAGTTTCACTCTACCGCGCGGGAGTCTCACGCATCTGTTTTTTTTATTTTGGTTCGCGTGTCTCCGTTGTAAAGGGGTTGAACTTTGAGATTGATTTCGCCTTTATCGAATAAATAGATTGCTCTTTATCGATCCAATAGGGTGAGGAATTACGACAGGACTTTTCTGAACCTGGTACTGTTGTGTGGTATGGTCTAAGTTTAAGTGATATTGGCGACGTGTGCAGCTTTAGTAAGACAGCTCTTTTAGAAAGGTCTTAATAAAAATGTATGATATTATATGGACACTACATCTAAAGCTGAATGTATTACTACCACATATTGGAAGATCTCCAAAAAATTCTTTGTAATTTGTCTTCCCTTGATTAATTTTTGCGTTTTTCTTACCAAATATGTTTTTCTAAGCATATAAATAAATAAATACAGGTTTATTGATAGCAACATAGTATGTACATAACACATTTAAACACATTTCAAGAACACATAAAAAAGATAATACATTAAAAAAACGGAAGCTATCAAAATGTCTAAAATATTTTGTAGGCTACTTCTAATAGCAAGTAGAACATGTAACTCAAATGAGAAAGGATCTAAAGTGACAACAGTTAGTAATTGAATTTGCCAGAATTATTATCCTGGATACCTTGTTGGTAGTCTTTAGGCTTTGGATTCGAGATTTTTATTAAAATAATACTTTTTTGAAAAAAAGTCTAAAAACACTGCTTCTACCTAGTGTCATGTCAAGTCTCCCCAACGTTGACTATCACCTTAGAGTAAACATTCAAAAAGATCCCCCAACGCTCCTTATACCAGTTCAATCACGTATATTGTGGAGCCAGGAGATTTGCCTCCTGCCAATACCTCTTTGACCCTCTATTTTGCCTTGGATGATCAGGTGCAGTAATTTGTACTTAGCTCCTCTAAGTGCATGACCCAAATAGGACACCTTTCGGATTTTAATATTAGTCAGCAACTCTCTATCAACTTTGGCTGTTTAAAGAACCTTTGTGTTGCTGACCATACTCGTCCAGGGTATCCGTAGCATTCTCCGGTGTATCCACATTTCAAATGCCTCCAGTCGGTTCATATTACCAACCAAAAACACTTCAATATATTAAAAAATAGCTTTCAGCTTGATCTGAATATACAGTTTAACAAATATACAATTTACCTATGATTAACAACTTACCATGTAGGTGTGTTGATATTATATATTTATCCCTAAAGACAAAAATCTAAATGTGGAAAGTTCAAGTACGTGAAATTCAAAGGCTATATTCGTATTTTTTTGTAAAGGTATGAAAGTTAATTTAGCTTGTTAAAATAATTCCTCTTTTATTTTATTTATTTACTCATTATCTACAATTACAACGTTTACAATAAAGGATCGTTAGAAATTAAAAATAAACCTAAAAGGCCAAATACACAACAATTCATAAAATCATTTTAATTATTTTTAATTCAAAGGACAATTTTATATAGCGCCGTTCAGAGAGCAAACTCTCTTAATGGGCACTTTTAACTTAAGATTCGAGCCCACTTTTATTAAATAAATCAAATAACAGGGCCCGGGTGAATCCTGTATAACACTTTATTTTGTGTAAAATACGAGTATAACCATGTGGAATTGTTGCTAGGTGGCAATGTATCCCAACCAATGCTAAATATATTTATGAGAACTTAAGTGAAAACTAGACTGATAACCTTAAAAAAACTGGGTTCCAGTGGGAATGGAACTCTTTACGTCCGGGTCAGAAGACAGACATCTTATCAACTAGGCAACAGAGGTCGTCATTTTGCACATCATTTTGTGGATATAATAAAATAATTTCACTAGTCTGTGACAAACGTGGTTTTATTCCATAATAACAAATCAACTGTATACCAAGGTATTTATTTTTATTTATTTCACACTTTTATTGCAAATACAATCTGGCGGGCTTATTGCCAGGCGAGAGTCTCTTCCAACCAACCAGGCAAAAGTAAATGAAGCAAGTTACATGGTCACATATATCATTCAAATGACTATCCATCCCCACCAAATCCATCAACACATACGTGAGCATATGCCCACGTACCCTTCAAAGACTAACAATCACCTGAATATTTTTTTTTATATAAAGTGAGATATCATTAATCAAAAGGAAAGGAAGGGATGGTGGAGAGGATAGGAAAAGAAAAATCAGGAATGAAACACGTTACTTTACTGACTAGAAATTAAGAGGTTTTACGGTTGCTTCTTAAAGCATGCCAAGGACGGAGCGAGTCTTATATTGGTTTGTAACTGATTCCAGAGTCTCACTGCATGGACAGTAAAGGACGACGTAAATAAAGAAAAGCAGTGAACTAGAAAGGCCAATAAACGATCTCTGTTTGAGCGTGGCGCTAATCCATGATTGGAAAGACGTTTTAAATTTTCGGCGAGATAAGAGGGGGTGGCGGGACAGTTAAGGATATTATACAACAGCAAAAGTACGTGAATTTGGCGTCTATTTCTAACATTCAATCAGTTCAATGCCTTATGGTATGAAGTTATACTCGTATGATCGTACTTTCGTAGGTTGAAACTAAATCTTAGAAAAACATTTTGAAGACGCTGTAATTTGTTCAGCTGTTCCTCTGTAACATCCAAATAATAGACGTACGCATAGTCCAGAATCATAGATTATGTAGTCTCGCCTATTCACGACGAATATAGAGTATGTAGTCTCGCCTATTCACGACGAATATAGAGTATGTAGTCTCGCCCATTCACGACGAACATAGAGTATGTAGTCTCACCCATTCACGACGAACAGAGAGTATGTAGTCTCGCCCATTCACGACGAACATAGAGTATGTAGTCTCACCCATTCACGACGAACAGAGAGTATGTAGTCTCGCCCATTCACGACGAACATAGAGTATGTAGTCTCACCCATTCACGACAAACATAGAGTATGTAGTCTCGCCCATTCACGACGAACATAGAGTATGTAGTCTCACCCATTCACGACGAACATAGAGTATGTAGTCTCGGCCCATTCACGACGAACATAGAGTATGTAGTCTCACTCATTCACGACGAACATAGAGTATGTAGTCTCGCCCATTCACGACGAACATAGAGTATGTAGTCTCGACTATTCACGACGAATATAGAGTATGTAGTCTCGCCTATTCACGACGAACATAGAGTATGTAGTCTCGCCCATCCACTCAAGAAAATTCATCATTATTGTAATAACTCACCTTCAAATGAAAAAATATATATTTTAAAAAGGTGATTCTTTGACAAGGGATGATCGAGGAGTTTTGAGAGGTTTTGACATAGTCATATGAGCGAATGAGTGAAAAGAGAATAAGGAGTGTGATGAAGGGTTTTTGATCATGATGCTGACGAGGTTTTAAAATAATGATACGGTTGGACTAGGGTGTGATAACTTAGAATTCAACAATTTGTAAGTACGAGTATTTGAATACAGAGCATAAATGTTTCAATTGAGCATAACTACTCGTATGTGATATACAACATGTATGATTAAAAGATGAGACCATTTTGTCACAGGCCTCCAATATAACTTGATGGCTCTATCATACTATTACATAAAACTGTTAAAAACCTAGGAGTGCTAATAGGTAACACTCATGGCGAGATCAAATACATGAGGTAAGCCGAAGGATCTTCTTCAGCCTTCATTCCCTTAAAGTGTTGCAAAGATTCCTGCCTACTGAAACCAAAATTTTACTCGTGCCATATTTGCTCTCATCTCACCAAAAAGCCTTATTCCACATTGCAGGGCTTGTACTCGAATAATAATCTGCTTGTATAGTCTTTGTGACCTTATATCGTTAGCGATAAGTGGTCGTGTCGAGTTTTCTCGTTGGATCTGAGTTTCTTAACTCTGGCAGCGTGCTTTGGTCTAGGAATATTCGATTTCCAAAGTATAGTATTGTGTTTGTGTCGTGATGAGCCATTTCGCAGATTATTGGAGATATTTTTACTGACAAAGCGGGAAGATGTATTAAAATATATTAATAATAAAAAAAGAAGATGTATCGAAAGCCGTTTAGGAAGCCGACTCTCCACGAAGACGTTCTATCTCGAAATTCAATCCCACTATAATTGACGGAAGAAAAATATTTTGTTGTGTTAAGATAGGAAGGTGGTGATTGGAGTCATTAGTTTAAGAACTTTCCCACATCTGCATATGCTGCTGTTATCTTCTCATTCATTCTTTTAAAACTGCTTAACTATTTCAATGTATTACTGCCTAACTATTTCAATGTTGTTTCATTTGTCATTTTATAAAATTTGAACTCCTTTGAGGCTTTTCTTTTTTTCGTTTTTGCTGACAGTTAACCTGAGGTGGTATATGTGGGTTTACTTTTTATATTGTTTTCTGCCATACGTTTTTGTTTTTTTTATTTATTCTATAATCTAGATATGCGGGGGTGTGGGATGGAAACCCCCCCGATGTCCTTGCGGCCGGGCTCGCCCTACATTGGTGGGGTGTATCTCGGCCGGGGTTGAGCCCGGACTTTTTAATGTCTTCTCTCTTGAATGTATTTTTTTTTGTCATCTATTTATTTTCTGTGTTTTTTTTATCTTCTTGATCTACGTGTTCAAGGGTGTGGGCTGAAAAACATCTGGTGTCCCCGTGGCTGGGCTCGCCCTATATTGGTGGGGTGTATCTTGGCCGGGGGGATGTTATTAGATGAGCCCAGACCTTTAGATAGCTTCTGTTTTGTAATGTATTATCTTTTTAATGTGTTCTTGAAATGTGTCTAAATGTATTATGTACATACTCGTACTATGTTGGTATCAATAAACCTGTATTTATTTATTTATTTGCTTAGAAAAATATATTTGGTAAGAAAAATGCAAAAACTAATCTAGGGAAGACAAATTACAAAGAATTTTTTGGAGATCTTCCAATATGTGGTAGTATTACATTCAGCTTTAGATGTAGTGTCCATATAATATCATACATTTTTATTAAGACCTTTCTAAAAGAACTGTCTTACTAAAGCTGCACACATCGCCAATATCTCTTAAACTTAGACCATTCCACGCAACAGTACCAGGTTCAGAAAAGTCCTGTCGTAATTCGTCACCCTATTGGATCGATAAAGAACAATCTATTTATTCGATAAAGACGAAATGAATCTCAAAGTTCATCCCCTCTACAATGGAGACACGCGAACCAAAATAAAAAAAAAACAGATGCGTGAGACTCTCGCGCGGTAGAGTGAAACTTCTTAGCTCCTAGGAAAAGTTGATTTTATGCATTGCTTTTTTTTCCATTAGTTAACGATTTTTTTAGGATTAGGAAATAATTATGTGGAATTTAATTCAAAAAATCTCTCTTAATGAAATAAAAAAATATTATTTGTAATTTATTTTTATCAAACACTGTTTATTCCACTTTTTTGTGACGGTATAACCCTACCGGTTTCAAGGCTTTCACCTCATATTCAGGGGAGCGCAAACAAGACTAAATGCTGTTCGAACTGGTACCGATATACATGGTTCAACGGTTGGAGGCTGAGGGGTGAGGGAGGCATGGGACAATTTCGGCCTAAAGAAACATTAATTTTATTAAACACATTAATTTTATTCATGGATTCATTTCTGATGTCTTTGTTCCGTCTTCTTTTATACATTGACACCCCACAAATGTTCCTTTGTATATGCATCTCTACAGTATTAATCTTTCTTTTATTCTTCTTCTGCTTAGTCGAAGTTTCATTTTTATTATATTTAGTTGTTTACATTACTGTACATCTCTCAAATAAATAAATTAATAATAATGTATGGGATTGAAACATTGAGTTTAAAAAAAACTGAAAGGAACGGAATAAATGCTGAAGAAATGCATGTATCTGGAATAATATACATATATGGGGGACAACATACGACAAAATATGGGATGAAGGGATTATGAATGCATGTGAACTTAAGGCTGGCATATTGAAAGGGATGAAAAAAAGCACTTGTTAAAGCACTTGAAACTAATGAATCAAGAAAGACTAACAAAACAAATGTACAATGTAAATGTGAGAAAAAGACATGGAAGACGAAGATCAAGGAAAGTATGCTTGAGACAATTTAATATTTGGAAAGAAGGAAATGTAAGAAGAGGAAGAAATTATTGTAGCCATATGAGAAGGCGTTTGAATGTGGAAATGTGCGAAACACATTTCAACAACATTTCTACTTTCCCTCAACATCCACGAGTGCACATTTCATCTAAGATCTATTATATTACCACACCGCAAAATACTTTATGTGTATGTTGGCAGCAGGGCTCACAATATATACAACATGTACTCGTATATCATACCATTCCTATAACATCTACTGTGGTTCTTAAATCAACGAGAAACCACTGCACTATTTTCCCCAAGAAAACCACACGAGTAAGCTCAACAATTTGTGGATCACATTCCTCAGCATTGAGATTACGACGAAGAGCAAACAATTTTTTTTTAAATCGATCATATCAATGATGAAAACGCCTTGAACTGAAAATGTTCATGTAATTCCTGAAACGAATGTTAGGGTTACCATGCCTGTATCCATTACATATTTAAATATTTATTAGTATACAGGAAAACAATTGAGTCTGCATAAATCACTTAATGCAATGTTTGGAAAACTGGGTTACGAATGTAAGTTTTGCATCAATACGGTTGCAGAAAACCAATCCTGAAAATGGATACGTTCTATTGAAGACGAGTTGTACTCCAAGGAAACTTATCAAATAAGCCTTTTGCTCGTTTTTATTATAATTTATTTTATTTTATTATTTAAACACATTATTGTAAAATATACAATGGCTGCCTAAGTAAATAAATTAGTTAACTTTGGCAGCAGAGTATCCCAAGATGGTCGATCAATGGCAAAAATAATAAGTAGGGTTCAACAGGCTAGAGTTGCTTTTAACAAGAAATCCGAGATATTTGAATCTCCTAGCATTGATATCAATGTTAGGAAGAATTGAGTGAAAACTCTTGTCTGGAGTGTGCTGCTGTATGGCTGCGAAACGTGGACCATCAGCCAAAGCGAGTCCGGGTGTCTGGCTGCCTTTGAGATGTGGTGCTACAGGCACATGGCCAGGGTCCATTGATCAGATCACGTCCGAAACGACGAGGTATTGAGCGGGGTTGGAGAAACAAGGCAACTCCTAAATAGAGTTGTCCAACAACGATCCAGTTGGATAGGCCACAACATCAGGCACCCAGGCCTGCTCCTTACCATCGTCGAGGGAATGATTGAGGGCAATAACCATAGAGGCCGCCCTAGATATAACTACATGGACCGGGTGATCTGGGATGTGCGCTGTGGCAGCTACCAGGAGATGAAGAGACTGGCGGATGACAGAGATGAGTGGAAGGATCGAGTGATTGGTGCAGATCAATCCTGTAACCCAGAAGAAGAATACAATGGCGAGCTTATTGCAAAGTGGCAAATCTCTTTCAACAAATCAGGACTATAGTTTATTGTTGGTAGCGATGAGTCTTGCAACTTTATCATATAGAAGATTTTTTTTAGAACTTAGAACTTAATTTAGTTAGGTTAGACTTCCATTATCTACAAAACAACTCGATAGTTTAATTGCTTTTTGCCATCTAACTAGAAATAAGTTAAAATACCTTATATTAAAAGCTAGAATAAGAGTTTTTGGGTTTTATCAAGAATCGAACCTAAAATCCTCTAACCGTAGGTCATTCATTTCTTATCCTTACATATGACAATGTTATTCAAGTGTTTCATTTCTTATCCTTACATATGACAATGTTATTCAAGTCTCAGCCAGATTAACGCATAGTTCGATGCTCTTTGCAAATGCCCCTTGGAAGGTGTAAATGGGGCATGTTTCTATTATATGCTAGATTGTCTTCACTTCTCTACACTTTAAAAGGGTAACTCCTTTCGACTCCATGTATGTTTCTATTATATGCTAGATTGTCTTCACTTCTCTACACTTTAAAAGGGTAACTCCTTTCGACTCCATGTATGTTTATAGATTGTCTTGCTAGATTGTCTTCCCTTCTCTACACTTTCAAAGGGGTGACCCTTTTGACTACATTTATGTTTATATTATATGCTAGATTGTCTTCACTTTTTTATATTTTCAAAGGGGTGGCTTTTTTAGACTCCATGTATGTTTCTATTGTATGCTAGATTGTCTTCATTTTTCTATACTTTCAAAGGGGTGACTTTCCTTGACTCCATGTATGTTTCTATTACATGCAAGATTGTCTTCACTTCTTACTTTCAAAGGGGTGAATTTTCTAGACTCCATGTATGTTTCTATTATATGCTAGATTATCTTCCTTTCTCTACACTTTCAAAGGGGTGACCCTTTAGATTACATTTATGTTTATATTATATGCTAGATTGTCTTCACTTTTCTATACTTTCAAAGGGGTGGCTTTTTTAGACTCCATGTATGTTTCTATTATATGCTAGATTGTCTTCACTTTTCTATACTTTCAAAAGGGTGACTTTTATAGACTCCATGTATGTTTCTATTACATGCTAGATTGTCTTCACTTCTTACTTTCAAAGGGGTGAATTTTCTAGACTCCATGTATGTTTCTATTATATGCTGGATTGTCTTCATTTCTCTTCACTTTTAAAGGGGTGACTTTTTTAGACTTCACGTATGTTTCTATTACATGCAAGAATGTCTTCACTTCTCTACACTTTTAAAGGGGTGACTCCTTTAGACTCCATGTATGTTCATTGTACATACAATAAAACGAACAGATCTGCCGAATAGGCTACTAAAATCGTTATTAATTTAATCGTTGCAAGAGATGCGCTAAATGTGTGATAATAATAATAATAAAAGGACAATTTATATAGCGCCCTTTAGAAAGCGAACACTCCTCAACAGTGCCTTGACTCGATACTTGAAACCATTCATTTTTTTAACCTGGCGAGTTTATTGCCATGTGGCAATCTGTTCTAACCAACCAGAAAGATGTTTTTATGGGCCCTAAGTGTTAACCAGACTGGAATCCTATTTAAAAAAAACTGGGTTCCAGCGTGGATCAAACCCGCAACCTCCGTATCGGCAGACCAGTGTCTTACCACCAGGCCACGGAGGTCGTCTGTTGCTAGGTTAAAAATACAAAATAAATAGGTAGATTTAATTAAGTGTGTATATAAGAAATTGTTGGTTATATGTATTGTAAGAAAACTATATTTTGTAAGAAAACCGCAGAAAACTTATCATGTAATGATAAACTATAGTTAAACTTTTGTCAATTTTTCGATATGTCACAGTTATATACTTAGTTTTATGTGTGTATGGTATAGTGTTCATATATCATATTATTTATAGTTAAGGCATTAACATTGTGAAGGTTTAAATACATCATAATTTGTTTTATCAAACACTGTGTATTCCACTTTTTGTAACGGTATAACCCTACCGGTTTCCAGAATCATCATTAGGCGAGCACAAACAAGACTCTGTTGTGCTTGTTTGTGCTCCCCTGATGATGAAGTGAAAGCCTTGAAACTGGAAGGATTTATTTATTATTTAACACTTTTATTGCAAATACAATCTGGTGGACTTATTGCCAGGCGGAAATCTTTTCCAACCAACCAGACAAAAGTAAAAGAAGCAAGTTACGTGGTCGCATGAATCATTCAAATGACTACGAGTATCCATTCCCACGAAATCCATAAACACATACGTGAGCATATGCCCACGAACCCCACAAAGATGGGCAATCACCCAAACATTATTTTTCATATTATATAAAGTGAGATATTATCAATCAAAAGGAGAGGAAAGGATAAGAAAAATCAGGAATGAAACACGTTATTTTACTGACTAGAAATTAAGAGTTTTTTCAGTCGCTTCTTAAAGCATGCCAAGGACGGAGCGAGTCTTACATTGGTTTGTAACTGATTCCAGAGCCTCACTGCGTGGACAGTAAAAGACGACGTAAAAAAAGAGGAGCGGTGAACTGGAAAGGCCAATGGACAATATCTGCTTGAGTGTAGCGCTAATCCATGATTGGAAAGAAAGGGTTATACCGTTACAAAAAGTGCAATGAACAGTGTTTGATAAAATAAATTACAATACAATGTTCATATATCATCATAAATGTTGATAAAACCTCCCAAAATAGGCGTCTTCCTGAAACACACGTCACTCGTATCTCTTCATGTCACAGAACCAGTAATCTAACATTAAATATAAAAATACGTAAATTTTAATCCATTACGAGTATCTTACTTATGTTCGTCCCAATTCCTTCATCATAACCTTTATTTAGACTACATCAGTTTATATTCCCCTCGACCGGTTACTTCCCCAACCGCACTCCCTGGGATGTGTGGGGTAGGCTGGTGGGGCGAATAGACCGCCTCAATTCAATAAACCTCTCCGTATGTAACGGAAAAGAACGGGCCGACCTCCGAATACATTTCCATTATTTTTCCATCTGGGTGACTTTCGTTACAGAATGTGACCTCTTTTCATTACAGATTCGCAGCTCGCGAATCTCTTTTTGCACTATCTTTCATATTGAAGATGACGCTTGTGGGTTCATACTCAAAATTTACATACATACCATCACGTCATTTCCTTGTCGGGGTAGGCAAAAAGGAGAGAGCGCTAGACCTTCATATATCGACATAAAGCATTCACCTCTTCCATATTCATACACCTTTTCATACAGCTCTTTGATTTTTTAGACTTTTTATAATTGTTTTTTCTTCATAAAATCATTCCCCTGATTCAATCATACTTTATTTCGTCTTTCTCTCACACGTCTTCCACTCACAGTTGCACTATATATTTGTTTTCTTAGTGTTTCTTCATGCATTCGTTCCACATGCCCAACCTATCTCAGCATGATCTTACTCATCTTACCCAACAGATCATCCGTAAGTTCCCATTCTTTCCTCAGTACTTATTTCCGTATTCTATCATATTTTGTCACTACAAGTATTTTTCAAGTGCACGCTATTATACAGTATTTGAACAAATATTCGCTCCTTTTCCACGTTTCACTCTCATACATCAAAATTGTTACTAAAATACTGTTGTCTTGGTACTAAAAAAAACTGTTGTCGTGGTACTAAAATACTGATATCTTGGTACTAAAATACTGATGTCTTGGTATTAAAATACTGTTGTCTTGGTACTAAAACACTGTTGTCTTGGTACTAAAATAATGTTGTCTTGGTATTTAAATACTGTTGTCTTGGTACTAAAACACTGTTGTCTTGGTACTAAAATAATGTTGTCTTGTTACTAAAATACTATTGCCTTGTTACTAAAATACTGTTGTCTTGGCAAATTTGAATACTGTTCGGTTCGAGTATATATTTTAAAATTTCGTGACTCAGATACACTTCATACAAGAGCAGTAGGAATTTTCCAGAGCGTGCAAAGTGTTTTTCATCCTAGACCATTAGAAAAGCGACAACATTTGCATATTATGTCTAGCGCATGTGAGTATCGTTTCTAGACAAACTCTAAAGCCAGACTGGTACGCGTTATAACGTAGATACAGTTTCGTAGACGCAGGGTGTGATGCTGAAACATGAATAGTTAAAGTCTGAAAAGGTGCAAGAATAATTTCTTTGAAATGTGGTGCTGGTGTTGAATGTGAAATATCCCTTTGGACCACAACCAGATTAACGATTATCTGCATACTCTAGGAGTTCAAAGTGATTGTATGACTATCTACGATGTGATTCTGTCTTCAGGCAATTTCTAGATTTGAGTCTGATAACCTGAAGGCTGGGCGGTCATGGGATAAGTGGCATGAAAAAAAACAGTGATAGTGAGCCAGCAAGATGGAGTAATCAGGCGAAGGGATTGGCTGGAGGAAGTCTATACACTGACGTGCAAACGGCAAGTGATTACGAGGAGTGGAGACGTGTCTTCGCAAACCTGTATCATTAACATTATCATGTATAGGTCTTCCCTCAGTCAAGAAAAACGACAGATATTTAAACACAGTAAAAAATACTATTCGATTATTTAAACCATTTCATCGATAGTTTGAAACCAGCAAAATAATTAGAAGTTTCGGAATGATACG
This sequence comes from Odontocerum albicorne, assembly GCA_949825065.1. NCBI lineage: Eukaryota > Metazoa > Arthropoda > Insecta > Trichoptera > Odontoceridae > Odontocerum > Odontocerum albicorne. The sequence continues at coordinate 47,895,623 of OX463845.1, read as the reverse complement.
AGTATTTTAAAAATACAAGTATAAAAATTGGTTGGTTGTTGGTTTAACTTTCCTCAAATCCCATTTTTTTGTGACATGCTTGAACGTATTCTTTATTTTAATATGAAAGTATTACATAATGTAAAATGTACATATAAAAATATCATATACGGGTTCTACGCAAGAATGCTCTCTTTAGACTATAGCGTTCTGCAGATAACTGAAAAAAATATGTTTTGATATGAAAGCTTTTACTGAAATCGTTTCCTCAAATCCCATTTTTTTGTGAAATGCTTGAACGTATTCTTTATTTTAATATGAGAGTATTACATAATGTAAAATGTATATATAAAAATATCATATACGGGTTCTACGCAGGAATGCGCTCTTTAGACTATAGCGTTCTGCAGATAACTGAAAAAAATATGTTTTGATATGAAAGCTTTTACTGAAATCGTTTCCTCAAATCCCATTTTTTTGTGACATGCTTGAACGTATTCTTTATTTTAATATGAAAGTATTACATAATGTAAAATGTACATATAAAAATATCATATACGGGTTCTACGCAAGAATGCGCTCTTTAGACTATAGCGTTCTGCAGATAACTGAAAAAAATATGTTTTGATATGAAAGCTTTTACTGAAATCGTTTCCTCAAATCCCATTTTTTTGTGACATGCTTGAACGTATTCTTTATTTTAATATGAGAGTATTACATAATGTAAAATGTATATATAAAAATATCATATACGGGTTCTACGCAAGAATGCTCTCTTTAGACTAAAGCGTTCTGCAGATAACTGAAAAAAATATGTTTTGATATGAAAGCTTTTACTGAAATCGTTTCCTCAAATCCCATTTTTTTGTGACATGCTTGAACGTATTCTTTATTTTAATATGAAAGTATTACATAATGTAAAATGTACATATAAAAATATCATATACGGGTTCTACGCAAGAATGCTCTCTTTAGACTATAGCGTTCTGCAGATAACTGAAAAAAATATGTTTTGATATGAAAGCTTTTACTGAAATCGTTTCCTCAAATCCCATTTTTTTGTGACATGCTTGAACGTATTCTTTATTTTAATATGAGAGTATTACATAATGTAAAATGTACATATAAAAATATCATATACGGGTTCTACGCAGGAATACGCTCTTTAGACTATAGCGTTCTGCAGATAACTGAAAAAAATATGTTTTGATATGAAAGCTTTTACTGAAATCGTTTCCTCAAATCCCATTTTTTTGTGACATGCTTGAACGTATTCTTTATTTTAATATGAGAGTATTACATAATGTAAAATGTACATATAAAAATATCATATACGGGTTCTACGCAAGAATGCGCTCTTTAGACTATAACGTTCTGCAGATAACTGAAAAAATATGTTTTGATACGAAAGCTTTTACTGAAATTGTTTCAATATTTAAAACTGTAAAATATGTGAATATTTGAAATTGTGAAGTAACTACATTTAATTTTTTTGTACAATATGATAGGTGAGCTTTTTACTTTTATATTTTGTTAAGCCGTGGTGCGGGAACAAGGATTTTCAAAAAAAAACGTTGCCAACATATTTATTGGTATATTCGAGCTGTCAAATTTCACCACCGACTGCAGTTAAGCCATAACATTGTTTCAGTTTTTTCATATTTATTTCGATTGTGTAAATTATTTCTCAGTTCAGCCTAGTATCTTATCCGGACAGCATAATAAATATATGGCACAATTGAGTTGCAGATTGTCCCTCAAATAAAAACAAAATAGAAAATACTGTTTTAAAGACAACATTATTAACAATGAAACGTTTATGATTGATTGTGTCATGGGCACGTAACGTAGAGTCTTAATTAAAAAATCAAGTCGAGAAACCTGGAAGTCGCGACGAGATTTCAGCTAAGGGTAGTGGAGAAAAAAATCCTTTATAGAATAAAAAAAACTAAAATTTGAAGAACCCTAAACGCGAAAGACATTTAAATGATAATCTAGACATCACAGATGCAATGACCAGCAAAAAATTACACGTATGCTAGAAATAAGAATTAACTGTAGAATTTTCAAAGATAGCTCGGAAGAAAGAAGTCAAGTTGGAAATTATAGAAGAAGTTAGATGAAACATAGATGAGTAGATAAAGTTTGTTTAATAGATTCACTCAGTACGAGTACAACTATACTAGAGGAGAAAGGTAATAAAAACGCCTTTTAACAAAGAAAACCAAACTGATTTATGTGCGATTACTATTACTTTAGTGTTTTGCTTCCTTTCTCGAAAGCCGGCCAGAGGAAGACCAAAAAGCTCCTGGATGACTCAATGCTCCAAAATCCTGCAGGGAAACGGCTTAGATGAAAGCGACACCCAGAACCGAAGAACATACAGCCTGAGAACGAGAAGAGCCGATCACAACAGCCTACCTAGGTAATGAGCTGGGGCTGTGCCAGAAAGAATAAGAAATGCTTTGCTTCCTACCAATATACGCCATTCGATATCCTTCTTAACTCCATCATCTGAAAAAACATTGACTTAATAGCAGAATTCTTAAAAGTTGTATGAGACTATTCCTAATTAATACAAAAGTTCGGCCTAAATACTCATTTCTAGCCTTAAAATTTCGTGATTTGTATTCTGAGTTGGGTTTCATATACTTCAAACTTGTGGAGTGTACGAGTTCTTTTTTTTAGTTCATTATTAGTATTGATAACGATTTCGAACCTTTGTCTTTTCGATTGAGATGATACTACCTTGATCAAAAAGTTTTAGGAATTTATTCATAAAATCGAAAATACAAGTTTATTCATCAAAATCGATATGGTCTCCTTCAAAGTACTCCCCATCGACTGTTACGCACTTACGCCAGCGCTTGATCCAATTCTTGAAACACCGCTGGTACTCAATTTTTGGTATGTCCATCAGAGCCGTCTTCGATGTTTTCATGACATCCTCTCGGGTGCTGTAACGCGTTCCGCGAAGCGGTTTTTTAAGTCAATTGAACAGAAAACAGTCGCAGGGAGCCAGATCAGGTGAATTCAAAGGCTGCTGGATAATAGCCGTGTTGTTTTTGGTCAAAAACTCATGGAAATCATGTCTTTCGCGATTTCAACGCGGTCCTTTTTTTGCATGAAATTGAGGTGTTTCGGCACCAGTTTTGCAGCGACACGTCTGAGACCCAAATCACTAACCAAAATGTTTTGAGCGGATCCATAAGCGATGTTTAAGTCCTCTGCCAGCTCTCTGATGGTCGATTTGTGGTCTTCGGCCAACACCTCTTTGATTTTATCGATGTTTTCATCGGTTTTCGACTGCCACTGCGTTCGTCATCCTCAACCGACTCACGACCACTTCTGAAGCGTTCGTGCCACCGAAAAACACTTCTCCAGCATTTCCAAGGTCTGCGAACCATTAAATCCGTTTTTCACACAAAATTTAATGCACACTCGTTGATGCACAGTTGATGCCATTTTCAAACTTGTAAAAAATCGAAAACACGCACAAAGATAGATGTACTTAGTACAGTGTAACTTTTACAAACGTCAAATTATGACGCTGAAATTTTGAGGGAAGTGTCAGTGATAGATGTGGTAACCTAACAAAAAAAAATCCAATCGGGTGACTGACAGCGCCGCCACACGGTGGCCGGTCCTAAAACTTTTTGATCAAGGTATTATTACCATATTCTAATGATACAAGGCAAAATTAAAATGATTTCATGTATAACTGAAATATTTTTTTTAATACACAAAGGATTAGACATTTCCCGTGATCACCGAAGGTTTCAGTATACAAAAGGAAGTTAATACAATACAAAGCAAATATTCCGGAACCCTCTGCCACAGTATGTCCATTCACATTAATACGCTATTTTTATAAATCCGCCCGTGGGCAAACCAAATACTCCCCGCATATCCTACATTTATGAAAGTAATAAATAAAATAAAATTTTGATACACAAACAAAAAATTTATTTAAAAACTTTTATGCGAAAATATAAATAGTGATATATTACATGGGATTGAGGATTAGATATGGATCTACAAATGTATCCCCAAGATTCCTTTGATGGATTGTGTAAAAAATGTAGAAATGTTGACAAGAAGACCGATAACTGCTTAAAACTATCAACATTCGTAAGTTGCACACATCTTGGTCACATTATGAGAGGCACAAGATACATTATAGCACAATTAATGTTATTGTTTTGAAGGATTGCACGTTTATTATTTGTAGTCAAACTTATAACATCAGGTTAGGTCAAAACATCAGGCACCCAGGCCTGCTCCTTACCATCGTCGAGGGAATGGTTGAGGGCAATAATCATAGAGGCCGCCCTAGATATAGCTACATGGACCGGGTGATCCGGGATGTGCGCTGTGGCAGCTACCAGGAGATGAAGAGAGTGGCGGATGACAGAGATGAGTGGAGGGATCGAGTGCTTGGTGCAGACCAATCCTAGGATTGTAACCTAGATATAGCTACATGGACCGGGTGATCCGGGATGTGCGCTGTGGCAGCTACCAGGAGATGAAGAGACTGGCGGATGACAAAGATGAGTGGAGGGATCGAGTGCTTGGTGCAGACCAATCCTAGGATTGTTACCTAGATATAGCTACATGGACCGGGTGATCCGGGATGTGCGCTGTGGCAGCTACCAGGAGATGAAGAGACTGGCGGATGACAGAGATGAGTGAAGGGATCGAGAGCTTGGTGCAGACCAATCCTAGGATTGTAACCTAGATATAGCTACATGGACCGGGTGATCCGGGATGTGCGCTGTGGCAGCTACCAGGAGATGAAGAGACTGGCGGATGACAGAGATGAGTGGAGGGATCGAGTGCTTGGTGCAGACCAATCCTAGGATTGTAACCTAGATATAGCTACATGGACCGGGTGATCCGGGATGTGCGCTGTGGCAGCTACCAGGAGATGAAGAGACTGGCGGATGACAGAGATGAGTGGAGGGATCGAGAGCTTGGTGCAGACCAATCCTAGGATTGTAACCTAGATATAGCTACATGGACCGGGTGATCCGGGATGTGCACTGTGGCAGCTACCAGGAGATGAAGAGACTGGCGGATGACAGAGATGAGTGGAGGGATCGAGTGCTTGGTGCAGACCAATCGTAGGATTGTAACCCGGAAAAAAAAGAAAAAAGTCAAACTTTATTAGAGTATTACCTCGTATGTTATGTGTACAAATTCCACGTTTTTTTTTTAAATATTCAAATATCTTTGCTTAATCATAAAATGTATTTTATTGTTCCATAACTTTTAGTCCAGTGCATTATTTTTCACAAGATTACTATTTCTCTCTATAGAACAATCATAAGGTCGTGTGGAAACAGTCACACAACCATGGTTACAGTCAAACTCCACCAAGGATCAGCTCGTTGCCTGTTATTTGACATTGTCATAGAATCTTTCAGTAGGAACCTCCTGAAAGAAACCCCTAAAACACAGAAAGTTTGCAGACGATATTGTTCCATGTGATGAAAAACAACAAGAAAAATGGAGACACATGTTGGCACATGGAACAAATGCTAGGTACCTACATCGAACAAATGCTAGGCACATGGAACATACGGGCATTGGAACGACCAAATATCAATCAGAAAACCTACTTAGGGCACATTTATTCAAATATCTTGACTCAACCATCACAACAGATGTCACTGACATGTGGATCCTACTGGGTTATCTGGTAATGCTGACGTATTTTTGCAGCACGCTGACTCTTTCTGACACGTTTAGCCATTGAGACGCCATCAGCCTGAGAAAAGATGGTTCTTTGCCCTCCACGGACCTGAGGCACCTGCTCCCAGTCCTCTGGCACCCTGCATAAAATCAGTGACTCTCGCAGACTGTCTTTAAAGCGATTTCTCTGCCCAACGACCCTTCGGTTGCTCACTATGATACTTGCCCGTACAAGGCGCGATTTTGGAGCATGTAATCACATATGCGTATCAAATGTCCGATCCACCGCGATTTTTCTATAGCAACCATGCCTTCTAAATATTTACAGTTTGGAGCGTTGTAGGCCTGATACATTAGTGACATGATCATTCTAGTGGATCCGAAAAATACGAAGAGAAAACTTTAATGGAACTTTCCAAGCCTTCGAAAGTGCCTTTTATAGGGAACCCAAATCTTAGACCAATAAAGTAATATGGGGAGGACAATGGTCTTAATAACTTTGAAGACTGAGTGTTATACAATAATACAAAATGCTATGGTATGTATGTATTTGCAATAAAAATGTAATATAAATCTATTGTCTTTCTTAATTGAATCCAAAAAGTCCAAAATTAGATTAAAATCAATGACATTTTTAATTTGACCAAGACATAAAGTAGGGGGTTTCAAATAGAAACTGAAAATTCTCTCCATATTCCGGGGATGATCAATATTATTTTTTTTTTGTTCAATATCATTTTGTAAATTTCATTAGTTCACTACCTTCTTAGCTGTCTTTTTATGATATCTCTGAGAAGGCAATCATTCGTAAATAGGACCAGATGTTGCCTGGCTATAATAAGGGTCGTTTTATTTATACAGACAAAACAGGGCCACGTCTAGGATTCGGTTTTAAAAGGGGCTGAATAAAACCAACACAAGCTATTGCAGTCAGTTAAATTCTTACAAGCGCTATGCGTCTGCAAGTATTGTTACATATCCACGTGTTTTCAATTATGATAATAAAATACTGAAATGTAGAAAGAGCTCACGCTGCGGTGAAGGACTTCTTTGGGATGAGAATCGGAAAGAGCAATGCAATAGAAGGAGAAGACGGCAAAATACTATTCAAAAATGACCAAATAGGAGAGAGATGGAAAAGATATCTCGAAATGCTGTACAATGGCAAGGGAAATATTGACAGTGAAGCATTGATAGAGAGAGAAAATGAGGTAGACGCGGATGATCTGGGAGACCCAATCATTAGAGAAGAGTTCGACCTCGCACTGAAAAACCTCAAAAACGGGAAAGCACCCGGAATCGATGACGTTCCGGCCGAACTAATTAAGGCAGCAGGAAAAGGAATCACAGATGCCCTGTTTAAAATGATACAGACAATATATAAGACCGGAAAGATACCAGAGGACTTCGAGAAATGCCTAATTGTCACATTACCAAAGAAGGCAGGTACGACAAAATGTGAGCAACACAGAACTCTTAGCCTAATATCCCATGCCTCAAAAATACTGACTAATATCATTCTAAAGAGAATTGAACCAAAAGTAGAGAACATCCTTTCCAGAGACCAGTATGGCTTCAGAAGAGGTGTGGGAACCAGAGAAGCAGTACTGTCTCTACGAATACTGCTAGAAAATAGAATAAGAAGAAACCAAAACACATACATCGCATTCATAGACCTGGAGAAAGCTTTTGACAAAGTAGAATGGAAAAGACTCTTCGAGATTTTGAAGAGAATTGATATCAAATACAGAGATAGACGTATAATCCAGGTGCTATACAAGAATGAGGCCGCTATAATCAGATGTGACGAAGACACAAAGAAAGCCAATATAAGACAAGGGGTAAGGCAGGGATGCTCTCTGTCACCTGTTCTTTTTAACGCCTATATACAGAGCGCGATTGACGACTTGAGAGAGAGAATGACTCACAGAGAAGGTGTAAAGATACACGGGCAAAAGGTGGACATGATAAGGTTCGCTGACGATATTGCTATGGTTGCTGAAAGTGAAGAGGAACTACAAGAGGCCTTTACAACTATGGAAAGCATTCTTCAAAATAACTACAGTATGAAGATAAATAAAGACAAAACAAAGCTGCTGACTGTAGGCCGAGCGCAGCACCAGATGAGAATAGTGATGTCGGGTAAACCACTAAAGAACACCAAGGAGTTTGTCTACCTCGGGAGCAAAATAACATGGGACGGTCGGTCCAAGAGCGAGGTCGACAGCCGTATACATCAGGCTAGACTTGCATTTAATAAAAGGTCGAAAATAATATAATCAAATAATATAGACCTTAAACTGAGAATACTCCTCATCAAGACCTATGTATGGAGTATCTTGATGTACGGCTGCGAGACATGGTGCCTATCCGAAAGAGATAGACGAAGACTAGAGGCTTTTGAGATGTGGTCCTATAGAAGACTATTAGGAATTTCCTGGAGAGACCGCATCACAAATGAAGAGGTTCTCCAACGAATCGAAGGAGGAAGGCACCTGCTCAGGATCCTGTCCGAAAGGCGTGCAAGATGGATCGGGCATATAATACGACAAGAGGGCCTCTTGCATGCCATAATGGAGGGCATGACCGAGGGGACAAACTCTAGGGGACGCCCACGCCGAGAGTACCTGGAGGACCTGTTGGTGGACGTGCGCTGCTCAACATACACAGACTTAAAAAGAGCCGCACAGGACAGGGGGGAATGGAGGAGAAGAGTTCAAATTGCTGCAAACCAGTCTTAGGACTGCAACCACGAAAAAAAAGAAACTCCAGTGGTTAATATTTACATATGTCCATATTTATGTCACCCAAAGGCTCGATTACTAAAGCACAAGAAAATGTTGTATCTTTAATATGTCAATATGTACAACTACAAGTGCTTAATATATAGCAATTTAACCAAGTTCTCTGTAGCCTATTTGGTAACTACAATCTTCAGACTCGGGTGTTATGAATTCGATTCACGTTGGCATCCAATTTTTTTCGAATAGGTTTTCAACCTAACTTTCACTTAAAACCTTTCTTTCATTCATCTGGTTGGTTTAACCTTTCCCTTCCTGTTCTAAAAAATCCGCCTGTTCCGGTGCTGTGTATTCAATACACATGTAAAAATGAGCGATTTTAAATCGGAAAAATAAGAATACTCATAGCCAATCGCTTAAATGAATTAAATTTGATGTCGAAAATGATAATAATTGAAATTTAATTGCTGAAAACATGAAAAAAATATCGGTCAACGTTCACAAAACGGCAAAGCGACCACCTCGACCAAAAGCCGCTGACCTACTGAGCGAGAGAAGCGAGCGAACTGAGATTCTATTTATTGCATTCCCATATACCGAAGAAGAGTGAAAGTGAAACGTGAATAGCGTCGCTTCCTCACCCATAGTGGTTTTTTAGAATGAATATACCTACGTCACACACTGGCACACATTTGATTGTATTAATGAATTCATTCCCGATTTTCACAAAATATCTCTGATGTGGCCGATGAACGCTTATTATTATTAATATTATTTTTTCATTCAATGCGTAAATGTATTACTGAGGAGTACCTTAAATCTGAATCCAGTATTTATTATATTTATAGAGATATTAAAGTTTTTAGAAGCAATGTGTACTAGTTACACATCACAGGGAAGGAAGGGTTAAAAAATCCACATGGCAATGAATCCGTCAGATTTTATTTTTATTTTTTATATGGTGCTCTTCAACTTATTTGAATTGATGATTCTGATAAATTAAAGAGAGTGGCTTGGACAAAACTTTTTCTTCAGCCTCGTCAATCCATCCTTCGGTTTAATTACTTCTGGAGTATGTACGGAACTCGTGGTACATAATCATACGTATTAAGATAATAACCGGAACAGAAGAAGCAACAACACTGGCACACGTCTAGCGCGTGTGATTATTGTTACCATGAAAAATCCCCACCAAACTTTAGTTCTACAAAAGAAACCTGACCCAACGAAATTTATCCATCATATGTGGGATGAGAATAAGTGCAGTACTTAGTGGTAAGTATTACACATCGGGCTTAAGAAAGATACTGTCGGGCATAATCGGCTAACTTCGGCTTTGTAGAGCGTCGTCTCTGTTATTTATCCACTCTTTCTAGATACCGGACTGTTATTGCATCGTGCGACAGAGACGACGCTCTACAAAACCGAAGTTAGCCGATTATGCCCGACAGTCTCTTTCTTAAGCCCGATGTGTATTACTTACCGCCAGGTACTGTATCTGTTTGAAAGGAAGCTACTTTTATATTAAATGAGACGAGAGAACAGATCCTTGATCAAGTTTTCTTTGACTTTCCTGTACGCCCTGCATATGATCTTATCTCAACCAAAAAATATATCCCGTCTGTTTAATTTATCTCACCTACTCGCACTTAATTCTCCACTAATTTAAAGTCACACATCGAAATGTGTTGTCCAAAATTTGTGAAAAATTTAATAATAATAAAAAGACAACGTATAAGGCACTTTTGCTTGGCATATATTCAAGTAAAAGTAAAGAATATTCGTAATAAAAGGACAATTTATATAGCGGTGTTCAAAGTGCAAACTCTTGTCAAGGGCGTTCTAGCTCGGGATTCGAACCCACTATTAATGACAGATAATAAATATACTTCAGTTGAGTATAATAAAAGTAAGGTGGTGACTACGGCTATTAGATAAGGTACTTCCCCACATTTGCACATATTTATAAAACCTTATGTGGTGAAAAAATAGAACAGAAAAGTTACCAAAGGAAGACGAGCTACAAAGAAACCTTCATAGATCTTTCGATATGTATAAGTAATACATTCGGCTTTAGGTGTAGTGTATGTGTGTAGTGTTCATACAAAATCATTAATTTTGATAATACCTCCCAAAAATGCTTGCCTTCAAGTGCATCATAAAGCTGCACACGCCACCTATATATCTAATACTTAGAGACAGATCATTCTGCACCACAAGGTCAACAATGGCAAATGCCCTATCATAATTATATTAGATCGTTCTATTGGATCTATTCAGAACAATACATTTATACCATTAAGACTAAATCCACCTCAAAGATCTACTCTTCTCCGATGGAACATATCTCGAATAAGTTAATAAGTTCGAAAGATACAATGGAGACATCCCAAGGGACTTGAATGCAAAGAGACAAAGTTAAGAACATCTCTCAGATAAGTTCTAAAGACACAATGAAGACATCCCGAGGGACTTGAATGCAAAGAGACAAAGTTAAGAACATCTCTCAGTTAAGTTCGAAAGATACAATGGAGACGTCCCAAGGGACTTGAATACAAAGAGACAAAGTTAAGAACATCTCTCAGATAAGTTCGAAAGATACTATGAAGACATCCCGAGGGACTTTAATACAAAGATACAACGTTAAGAACATCTCTCAGATAAGTTCGAAAGATACTATGAAGACATCCCGAGGGGCTTGAATACAAAGATACAAAGTTAAGAACATCTCTCAGATAAGTTCGAAAGATACAATGGAGATATCCCGAGGGACTTGAATACAAAGAGACAAAGTTAAGAAATAAATTATTCAGCCTTAACAGTTTATATTTTAAAGCGTATCTTCATAAATTTTGATTCAAAAAAAAATATATGTTTATCTCCATTTTTCAATTTAAAAAATACACACTCTTCAAATATATTCATGTTATTTTATCGCCGACAAATAGCTGATATGTATCATGGGAATAAAATTGCACCAACATCTGAATTTAACCTCTTAATACAACAAAACATTATTCCCACATGCGAAGATCCATCAAGGGACTTAAATACTAAAGTACTTTTCCACATATATATTTTAACATTCCCTATTTCATTTTCTTTGTCATTGGAACAAATCATCCTCTTTATAGGATGCAATGCCTAATGAACTAATAGTAAAGAGGCCCGATAAAAACCGTTACGGCACTGGCTTAACGACATAGTACGGCTAACAGTGTTTTATAAGCGAAGATCGTAAAAAAAATATTTCTTTAGAAATATAAATTCAATGTCACTCGGAATAAGAATTCAATACTTAATCAACATAAAAAAAGTTGAAATGATAAAAAAAAGTTTTGGTCTCCTCGCTTTCTTTATAATATCAAAAAAATTCTCATTATCATGGAAAAAAAATATTACGACTGTTATCTTTTGTGAATAATTAAATTCATTTATTCTTTGAATATTTGCAATTGACATTCAATCGTTTTTAAATATATTTGAATAGATTAAACGGTTTGGAACTAAATTGTGATAAAAAATATTCGCAGAAACTTTTTACTGTTTTGTCTTAAATGTTTTAAGAAAAAACTTATTATTTAGTTTTGGTTATTAAATTAAAAAAGTTGCGAAGGCGCTATTGACATAGAGCTTTTCTTCCTACGAAGTATACTTCATTTATCTTTACATTATAACACTGCTCGACACACATACTTTATATCCGGCACATTACCATTTCAGTATTATTGACGGAATTATCTGCATAATTAATATGTACAGCACAGGACCATTGCAGTTATATCCACGTTCATATTGTTGAGCTTAAAATATATTATGAACTTGAATTATGCTTATTCTATATTTTACAATAAATACCGATACTGCCATCTCTGTAAAATAATTTGAATATAAATTTCACTTGTTTAACTCGTATGTTGTATCGCTAGGGTTTCGTGTCGGTAGTTTTTTAAAGTGAATTCCTATATTAAAATTAGTTACTTACGTAACAATGTTTTTTTTGAATAATTTATCTCGTGTTTCGTAAAATTATTTAAAAATCATGAATTTTAACGCTTATTTAATATTTTATTTTGACTTTTTATATTTAAAATCATTGTTAATACAGTATTAATACACATTATTTTAGATTAGTGGTAATATTTCTTGGGTTGTAGTTTTGAGATGCACGGCCAGGCGGTAACATACTAGACTTACGTGCGGAAGGTCGCCAGTTCGAACCCCATACTGTGTTACTCCCCTGGAACGACACAGGCATCCGCCTAGTATTCGGTGGTATAAAGATATCTATGACTTTGGTCATATCTATTCTTTAAATATAGCGGTGTGCTCCAATTGTCTCATTTCAGGTGTACCATTGGATCAAGTATACCGGTGTAGCCGGTGAGTATGCTTGCTGAGGGAGTCCTTAATTATGAGGCCAAGCAACGGCAGAGAATCTTTCTTGAGTAGAAAAATCAAGGAAGGGAGAAATAACCACATGGCAATGAACCCGTTAAAACGATTGTACATAAAAATTAATTATAAAAATAATTAAAAACTTCCTGCCCGGTATCCCACAGCGGAGCTTTTCAGGCTGTATCGGGTTCTGAACATAGCCAACTTAAATCTCAAATCCATTCTCTGGCACTACCATCGAGAAGAAGGGAAGATGCAGACTCAGCAGAGACACATGACACGCGTGGCAACTGATCAAATGTTCACAATAACTAGGGTCAAAACATATTTTGCCCAAAACATCAAATGCCTATTTAGCTCCCATGACATACAATGGGGTGCCGAATTCAATAAAGGTAAAGGGAGGAAAACAGTTAAGGCAGTCGATCGGAGCGTGGTTGTTATTGTGACAGGAGTTTGAGTGTTTGGGCTTGCAAGAGGAATGACATGTGGAAGAGGTTTGTGTAAGCTCTTGAGTGCGGTGTTTTTTGTTGTTTTATATTTACATTTTGTATAAATGCAATTTTTTTTTTGTTGTTGTTATTGCGACAGGAGTTTGAGCACTTGTGTTTGCAAGTTGAGTGTGGTGCTTTTTGTTGTTTTATATTTATATATTTTGTATAAATGTTTTTTTGCTTTATGATTATGTGCGGTATATTGTGGGATGAATGTTTTGACCTGTCTGGAGTGATGAAGTGTGAGGAGTTTGATTTCGCGTGATGTATACATATGTAATTGAGTGTCACTGTTTGTCAGGTTGATGAGAATGTGCGACGAAGTTTTACAAAATCCAAAATCGGAAAGAAGTATCAATTTATTTTTTCATGTTATATGTCCTCAGAGAGATACAGGCAAAAGCCTAGTTTACTGGGGACACGACAAATGAAAGGCAACAAACCCAGATCCATGTAAATTGTGTGTCTGAATTAAATTACCTGTTGTTTTTATCGCAAATTATGTATATTTCTTGTCATGTGTAAAATAAATAAAAACGAAAAAGTGACCAGATTAGTAAATTATAACATTCATTACAAATTTAGTTAAAACTATTTTAAAAACACTTTCACCTTCTCGTTGGATAATTGCAAATGAAAACTGAAATTATATGTACCCCAATGTTTCATTCCCTCCGTAGATTAAATTTCATGAAACTTTAACGGAGAGCAAATTTAAATGCAATTTTAGTTTCCGCTTACTTGAATCTCTTTTAATTGATATTTAAATGTTTCTGTTGCCATCCATCCATGCTGAGAAAATTCTCATTTTCAATTAGTAGAAAAAATGGTTTAATGTTTTTTTTTTTCATAAACCCAGGTATGAAATTGAGCGAGTTTCTGGTCTTAGAATTTTTTATTTTTCAAACTCCATAGTATATGGGGTAGTTACATAAATGTCTCGTTAAGGGCATGTAAGTGGAGATCGCTCCCCTATTGTACTATGCCATAGTCTATGGTGCATATTAAGGGCCAGTTATGGGACTCCGAGCGCGTATCAAAAATTGTACTTATTTGATTCTTATTTTCACCGTGTCCCATCTCCCTGACGCTGGTGATGACTCTCGGCGGCACGGAATAGCTCTTCAACTGTCTGTTGGAATGTTTCGTAACCAGGTTTCGTAAGACAGGTGCCTTCTACCGATTCCGCGTCGACCCTCAATTCCGCACATCCAATCATGGATTAGCGCTACGCTCAAACAAAGATTGTCTATTGGCCTTTCCAGTTCACCGCTCCTCTTTTTTTACGTCGTCATTTACTGTCCATGCAGTGAAACTCTGGAATTAGTTACAAACCAATATAAGACTCGCTCCGTCCTTGGCATGCTTTAAGAAGCGACTGAAAAAACTCTTAATTTCTAATCAGTAAAATAACGTGTTTCATTCCTGATTTTTCTTTTCCTTTCCTCTCCACCATCCTTTCCTTTTGATTGATAATATCTCACTTTACATGAAAAATAATTTCCGGGGGATTGTCCGTCTTTGTGGCGTTTGTGGGTATATTCTCACGCATGTGTTTATGGAATTCGTGGGGATGGATAGTCATTTGAATGATTTATGCGATTGAACGTAAACAGAAGGAGGTGTCGAAAATGCTCACTTTCGTCTACTTGACATTCCATTTTGAAGGCTTGTAATCAAATAAAATAATACAAGTAACGTAAAAGCAAACACAATATCTTGTAGAGCAGAACATTTTATTTCGAATGACGCATAACTTTTACCATTTTGTTTTACTTTTGATGCTCATTTTTAAATTTGGAAAAAAACGGACACAACTTATGTTAACACCTAATATATTATATAAAATATAATATTTTGTCTATACTAGATAATAATATACATATTTGTGGATTACAATTATGTTATCAAGACCAGAAGCACATCTTATATTGAACGGTGCTGATATAGAGTGAAAAAATTTAAATACCTCGGAAGTATCCATAAACCGAAGTCCTCGACCCATAAACCGAAGTCAAGTGCAGAATTGAATCATCTCGTGCGGCTTTTAATAAAATGAGAAGCGTATTCTGCGATGATAATCTAAACTTGAAACTTCGACAACGGTCAGTCAAATGCTACGTTTGGTCAGTGTTATTGCATGGAGTGGAATCATGGACCCTCAAAGTTGGAAGTATAAACCGACGGGAAGCATTCGAAATGTGGATGCACCGGAGAATGCTACGGATACCCTGGATGGATATGGTCAGCAACACGAGGGTTCTTCAAAGAGTCAAAGTTGATAGGGAGTTGCTGACTAATATTAAAATGTAAAGGTGTCCTATTTGGGTCATGTACTTAGAGGAGCAAAGTACAAATTACTGCACCTATTATCCGAGGCAAGATAGAGGGTCGAAGAGGTGTGGCAGGAGGCAAATCTCCTGACTCCGTAATATACGTGATTGGACTGGTATAAGGATCGTTGGGGATCTTTTTCGGGCTGCCGGGGACAAATATTTCTACTCTCTGGTTATATTTAACGTTGGGGAGACCTGACATGACACTAGGAAGAAGATCAAGAGAAAAAATGGTGTAATTCAATGAAAAAAATTATTAAAAAAACAAGATTAACAAGACTGACCGCTAAAAACTTCTCGCACACAAATATTATTGAAAAAGTAACGTTTCAGTAGTCATTTTTATAAAGTTTCGTTGTGGTCGGTGAGCAGTAGCATTTTTTGTGAAATTTTAAACATGTCAAAAAATAAAGGACTAATTTAAAACTTGTTCTGCACGGTTCCAAATAAGGAAAAATTGAGGTTCCGGGTAGTGCTGGAATAAAACAGATGTTTTTGCCCCGCAACGTTTGAGAATAGACCGGAATACAAGTAGTCCAAGAGATGTTCAATAAGGCAGTGAGATCTTTGCCCAAGTGGCAGCTGATATCGGGGAATCTGACATAGTATGAATCGAAGACTAGAAAAAATATTGAAAAATATAAAGTTGTATAATTCGAAACAATCTTATACCATTCTACATTTGCTATGAATTCGAAACTTAACATAGTACACGTATACTGTAAATGCCCTATTAAGAACTTCGTAACTTTGAAGCAAATTAAAATTTAGTGTCTTGGTTGACAAGACAAACCATTCAAAGGCAGATCCCGTAAAATTTAATATTCACGCGACGTTTTGTCATAGTGGCGACCAATTAGGCAGCATGCTTCAAGTGGTGAATCTCATTTTCCCCAAATTTCGGGATTCCCCGACGAAATTCGGGATTTTTCGACGAAGACGGGATTTCACCAGGAATCGTGAGGCTTAACTCGCACTGACAAGGGAATTACCATCGGAATAATTTAAAAGCGAATAAAATGAACTTGCGGTCTTATGAAAATATGACGGAAAAGTAATGAAAATTTTGAGTAGGAGATTAAAAAATGGAAAGACAGCTTCCTTATAATGGCGCATGTCCGAACGATAATGAAGATCGTTAGTTTGAAACCCGCGCCTTGTCTCGACATGCGCAAGCATTTTTATCATCTTATAATGGGGCATATCCGAACGATAATGAAGATCGTTAGTTTGAATCTCGCGCCTTTTTTCGACTAGCACAAGCGTGGTTATCATTTTATAATGGCACATGTCCGAACGATAATGAAGATCGTTAGTTTGAAACCCGCGCCTTGTCTCGACTAGCACAAGCATTGTTATCATCTTATAATGGCGCATGTCCGAACGATAATGAAGATCGTTAGTTTGAAACCCGCGCCTTGTCTCGACTAGCACAAGCATTGTTATCATCTTATAATGCCGCATGTCCGAACGATAATGAAGATCGTTAGTTTGAAACTCGCGCCTTGTCTCGACTAGCACAAGCATTGTTATCATCTTATAATGGCGCATGTCCGAACAATAATGAAGATCGTTAGTTTGAAACCCGCGCCTTGTCTCGACTAGCACAAGCATTGTTATCATCTTATAATGGCGCATGTCCGAACGATAATGAAGATCGTTAGTTTAAATCTCGCGCCTTGTATCGACTAGCACAAGCATATAATGCCGCATGTCCGAACGATAATGAAGATCGTTAGTTTGAAACCCGCGCCTTGTCTCGACTAGCACAAGCATTGTTATCATCTTATAATAGCGCATGTCCGAACGATAATGAAGATCGTTAGTTTAAATCTCGCGCCTCGTATCGACAAGCACAAGCATATAATGCCGCATGTCCGAACAATAATGAAGATCGTTAGTTTGAAACCCGCGCCTTGTCTCGACTAGCACAAGCATTGTTATCATCTTATAATAGCGCATGTCCGAACGATAATGAAGATCGTTAGTTTAAATCTCGCGCCTCGTATCGACAAGCACAAGCATATAATGCCGCATGTCCGAACAATAATGTAGATCGTTAGTTTGAAACCCGCGTCTTGTCTCGACTAGCACAAGCATTGTTATCATATTGTTTTTGGACTTTATAAGATGCCTAAGGCTTTGTTTATACACAAATTATTATTTAAAAAACAGGGAAAACTTTCATGGTTACTAATTATTTGATCGTTACAAAAATTTTACGTAATTTTCGATTAAAAAAACTTTATTTTGATTTATTATAGACTATAATTCTTGATTGAGTAAGATTTTCAGCTTTGTCGTTGACCGATAACGACTATAAGTGTAGTAGTTTACTGTGTGAAAGCTGTTACACGTATAAACGAACATATCAAATTCAAAGTTCCAACGGCATGAAGATTAAATTTCCAAGATGACCAACAGCAATCTGTTATGGACTTTCGTTATGCAGAGTTTATAAAACGGTATTGTGATATTTAAAAGGACAGCTATAGAAAGGTTTTCATAAAAATTAAAAGCTTCAGATATGTAGAAGCTACAAGGAAACATTAATTAAAATATTAAATGGTCTGAAAGTAGAGTCCAGGAGTGAATCCACTAGGAATCGAATCCCGCGGCATGCTTGTTTATCTTAAAGCAAAATTATTAGGTAATACAAATTATATAATCTCCCCCAACTATTATACAATAGTTTCAAGTTAAAAAACCATTTTCAGTTAAAAAATGAAATCAAGATTTATATATTAATTTCCGCAGTGTTTACCTTGAAACATTAAAAAGGGAACATATACACATACTTGTATATATTATTAGTGTTATGTTCTCTTAAAGGTGGTATGAAATATTAAACAGTGAGTTGCAATAGGAAACTAAATAAATAGGGCTTTAAAAGACATTCAATTTATATTCAAATCAAGTAATATCAAGATCTGCTAAAATAATGATGTTCAACAATGTATTAGTGCTAACTAAAAATAATTGTTTCATATATTTTATTAAAAATTTACAAACATGACACCACTAAGTGAAACAAACGTATTTTCATGGATCCAAGAAACTAATTAATATTGTTCATCTTATGCACAGTTCTGCCATGTCAGCAGATAGGTGAAAATGTAACAAAATATGAACAATATATCACACTCGTAGAAAAAAATAAAACACGTCTACATTAACCTATTAATAAGTGAAAAACACGAAGACCTGTAAAATAGTCTGGAAAGGTGGAGAAGAATCTTGGAGGACAATGCATTGAGACTGGCAGAAAGAAAACAGAGTATCTGTACCTACCATTCGAGAACACAAATGCTGACACTCCCGGAATGCAAATGAATGGAGACACATTACCAAATTGTGACTCCTTAAAGTATCTTGGGTCACTCATCCATAGCGATGGAGGATATGCAGCAGATATAACACATATAATTAGTGTGGGATGGATGAAGTTTAGATTAATGGCGGGAGTTCTATGTGATCCGAAAATGACAGTAAAGTTAAAAGGAAAAGTAAACCAAACAATTGTCAGACCCACACTCCTCTATGGCTCCGAATGCTGGACGATGTATAACTCTTACAACTAGAAACTGCTGAAATGCGCATGCTAAGATGGTCAGCTGGTGTCCTTAAGAAACAAAATAAATGCTCACGCATTCGTGGAAGCATAGGTGTTACAGACATCAACAGTATGATGGAGGAGAGGCGATTGAGATGGTATGGCCACGTTAGACGTAGAACACTCAATCACATTGTGAACTAGGCAATCTCCATGGATCTTCCTCGAATAACAACCAGAGGAAGACTAAAGAATTCATGGGTGGTGCAAAAAGATAATATGATGCAGAGGCACAGCCTGGGGGACGTAGTCCGGGACAGAAAAGCGTACAACCTGAGGACGAGGAGATCTGACCCCAACAGTCTTCGCAGACAATGAGTTGGGATGGAGCCAGGGAGAAGAGATATTCCTCAAG
This sequence comes from Odontocerum albicorne, assembly GCA_949825065.1. Lineage (NCBI taxonomy): Eukaryota > Metazoa > Arthropoda > Insecta > Trichoptera > Odontoceridae > Odontocerum > Odontocerum albicorne. Next base: position 47,876,013 of record OX463845.1, on the reverse strand, counting down.
ACGTATTCCTCAACCAATTGAGTCTCCATTTTCACGCCACAGTGTTAAACTCACCTACCTCAGTCAGCTACCGAATTGTAAATGTTAAACTGATAGAAGACATAAAACTGGTTAAATAAATTTGCAATATATGGATTATTGGTAGACCTATTATAACGCTCTGTATCAGAATGATTATTTTTTTTTTGCACAACTGGTGTGAACATTTAATTCTAAAGCTAACTCGATATAAGTTAACAAGCAATATGGTTCTAAGATTTATGTTCAAAGTAAAAATGACGTGTGATCCTTCTGTTTCATGTCAGTGATTTCAGGAATCACCTTTTCTACTGTTATGTCATCTGTGTGTGTGGGGGGGGGGGGTTTATCTATATATATACTTTGAGGAAGTATTTGAGTAGGTGTATTCACTTTACTTGTTTATGGGTTCCCCTTTACCCCCGATACGTCGTTGAATTCAGTCAGAGTTTTTATAGGCGAACATGAATCACCAAAGGTTACGAATACACTTTTGCGCGGCCCTGGTGGCATCGTCAGGTTTCAGCGTCCTCCCGATCGCCCCGCCCAACCTAACAGCCCCGCGGCGGCAGCACCCATCCCAGGAATAACAACATGCCGTTAGCCGTGTATGACGACAGAGAAGACGGCAGAGCTCAGCGGAGAAGAAGAAGATGTACACAATGTTTGATGGGTATTTAAATTAAATACACTAATCGATAAAAGTATAGAGTGTGAGAATGGGAAAGTTTTATTTTACACATGACAAGAAATACATATAATTTGCGAAAAACAATAGGTTATTTAATTCAGACACAATTTTAATGGATCTGGGTTTGTTGCTTTTCATTTGTCGTGTCCCCAGCAAACTAGACTTTTGCCTGTATCTCACTGAGGACATATAGCATGAAAAATAAATCAATACTTCTTTCCGATTTTCGATTATATAAAACCCCATTGCACATTCTCATCAACCTGACAAACAGTGACACTCAATTACATATGTATGCATCACTCGAAATCAAACTCCTCACACTTCGTTACTCCAGACATTCCAAAACATTCATCCCACAATATACCGCACACAATCATAAAGCAAAAAAAAATGCAAAAATATAAATATAAAACAACAAAAAGCACCAAACTCAAGAGCTCACACAAACCTCTTCCACAAGTCATTCCTCTTGCAAGTCCAAATACTCAAACTCCTGTCGCAATAACAACCACGCTCCGATCGACTGCCTAAATTATTGTCCTCCCTTCACCTATATTGAATTCGGCACCCCATTGTATGTCATGGGAGCTAAATATGCGTATTGTCTTTGGGCAAAAGATGTTTTAACCCTAGGGATGGTGAACATTTTATCAGTTGCCATGTATATATTAAATTGTAGCTTCCAGTTGCCAGTTATAAATTGTAGCTTCTCCGCATTCACATATGCGTGGGGACATATTTGGTGAGGAAACCTCAGAAAACTCACCAAATCAATGTTTGTTTAATTACTAGTCAGAATAAATAAAAGTTTATCAATTGATATGCTTGAGTATTGTCCTTATAATGCTTGCGTTGTAATTTCTTGAAAAATTTAAAACATTTACTTTTTTCGAAAGGAAATTTTAAGAGGTAAATTTTAAATTAAATTTAACGAAAATAGCATCTACTTTATTTTAAATGTATTATTAAACGGAAAATGGATAAACAGTGCTCTATAAATACACGACACTGAAGGCTGTCTGGGTTTAGTGAAGTATTTGTCGCTCAAAGCACTGAGATCTTTTTAATACTTATTTTCTCGTAATTTCAGCATTTTAAAAAGTTCATACTAATATTTATTTCTCATTAAACTGTGAGGATTTTTTTTAAATAAATATATATGAAAATAAAACGAGAAAAACGAAGTGGCTGACAGGACCAAACCAAGAATAGTTTTGCTATCCTCATTTGACATTGAATCCTTATCTGACATTGAATCCTTATCTGACATTGAATTTTCTCAGTAATTTAATGCTTTTCTAATTCCATTAAAATATTCATTCAGTGTGTTATAAAAAGAATAAAGAAGCTTGAGATAATAAAAATATTATAAGTTTTGGTAACCTGTTATTTATGTTATTATCATATTAAACAAATCACTTTTTAACTCAGATTCGTCCTTAATCCTTACATTCAATCATACATTGACACACCACAAACACTTCACTAACGAATTGACTCAGCTACTTTAATTTATTTTCCATGTCCACGTTTTCCCCCCATACATAAAACATATTTTGTCCAAAGGCAATATGCCTATTTATCTCCCATTACATGCAATGGAGTGCCGAATTCAATTAAGGCAAAGGGAGGAAAACAATTTAGGCAGTCGATCGGAGCGTGGTTGTTATTGCGAAAGGAGTTTGAGCACTTGTGTTTGCAAGAGGAATGACTTGTAGAAAAGGTTTGTGTGAGCTTTTGAGTGTGGTGCTTTTTGTTGTTTTATATTTATATATTTTGTATAAATGTTTTTTTGCTTTATGATTGTGTGCGGTATATTGTGGGATGAATGTTTTGACATGTCTGGAGTGATGAAGTGTGAGGAGTTTGATTTCACATGATGTATACGTATGTAATTGAGTGTTACTGTTTGTCAGGTTGATGAGAATGTGCAACGGGGTTTTACATAATCCAAAATTGGAGAGAAATATCGATTTATTTTTTCATGCTATATGCCCTCAGGGAGATACAGGCAAAAGCCTAGTTTACTATGGCACGACAAATAAAAGGCAACAAATCCAGATCCATTAAAAGTGCGTGTCCAAATTAAATTATCTGTTGTTTTTTGGCAAATAATGTATATTTCTTGTCGTGTGTAAAATAAATAAAAACATAAATGTTGGCAATTCAAATTTCGAATTACTTTCGGAGAGAATCCAAGTATTCCTATCTCGGTGTTTTGTATTCAAAATTCAATTCTCGTATTCTTTCTTCGACGACAACCATCTTATGGGTTTTGGCCTATTTACGAGTATAATATGATTCTGTTTTTGAAAAGACTTCATAACCAAAACAGCATTCTATTTTGATTTTGTGATGTATGGGAAATGACTAAGAGAAGCCAAATAAATTGTGTAAAAAGACTTGCACTGAGAAGAATAAATGAGATTATAATGTGTGGCAGAATATAGATGGATAATGGATTAATGTGAATTTAAAACTGATGTATTTAGTAAGATCTGAGATAATTTGATCATGTTAACCTTTCCTTTCCTGTGCTAAAAAAATCGGCGCGTTCCGGTGCTGCGTATTCAATACACATCAATACGCATGTAAAAATGAGCGATTTAAAATCGGAAAAATAAGAATATTCACAACCAATCGCTTTAATTAATTATATTTGAAGTCAAAAGTGATATACTCGTAAATTAAAATTTTATTGCTGAAAACATGAAAAAAAACATCGGCTGACGTTCACAAAACGGGCAAAGAGGCCACCTTAAACGAATGCCCGCGAGCTACCCATGCTAGAGAACTGAGATTCAATTTCTTGCGTTCCCATGTACCGAAGTAGAGTGAAAGTGAGACGTGAATAGCGTCGCTTCCTCACCTATAGCGGCTTTTAAGAATTAATATACCTACGTCACACACTGGCACACGTTTGATTGTATTGGTGAATTTATTCCCGATTTTCACAAAATATCTCTGATCTGACCGATAAGCGCTAATTATTATAAATATTATTTTTTCATTCAATGCGTAAATGTATTACAGAGGAATACCTAAAATCTGAACCCAGTACTTATTATATTTATAGAGATATTAAAGTGTTTAGAAGCAATGTGTACTAGTTACACATCACAGGGAAGGAAGGGTTAAACGTAGGAATGAAAAAATACTAATAAAACAAATATACAACGCATTTGTGAGTGAAAGGTGAGGTAGATAAAGACCAAAAAAATTGTGGATGTATGAAGAAAATTACTACGAAAGATGTGTGTCGCGATAGTAAAGTTGGGCGCTCTATCCTTTCTGCATACCTTGACCGGGAAACTGTATGGTGATATATACTCGTACGTATGTTCATGAAAACTTAACAAAAACAAATATGTAAATTGGAAATTTGTATGTGATTTAAATATCGTGTCTAGCTGTCATTACGATAGTAGAAAATATTTCAATTTAGCTGTTTCCATAGATACCATCTTTTATATAGTATCGTCGTTGTTCTGTGAAAAGCATTTAACTCCATTTTTGCTAAAAATGACTTTTTGATGCCATTTTACTTTAAATAAAAATATCTACACACGGAAAAAATATTTATGTCCAAAAGTTATATAGTTTCGATGTTATGAAAAGATAAAAAAATATATCATCCCGAAGCTATTTCATAGTTGGTATTCATCCCTGCCAACCAGCATAAGAGTGCATGACTTAATAAATTACGACACATCATTCGGAATAAATAATAAAATAATATAGAACAAACAGTATTTTAGAAGCGTTTCAGTCACCTTTTTACAGTTGTTTTCACCAAGAAAGGATTAAGTCCAAAACAGGTGTCCGTATTTTTAATTTTTAGGTAATATGTATTTAAGTTACTCATTTTTTTGTAGTAATTCTTATAAATAAATAAACTTTCTTTAAATACCATCTCTTTCTTCTCCCTGGCTCCATTCCAACTCACTTTCTGCGAATACTGTTGGGGTCAGCTCTCCTCGTCCTCAGGTTGTATGCTCTTCTGTCCCGGACTACGTCCCCCAGGCCGTGCCTCTACATCAGGTTATCTTTTTGCACCACCCATGAATTCTTTGGTCTTCCTCTGGTTGTTATTCGAGGAAGGTCCATGGAGATTGCCTGGTTCACAGTGTGATCGGATGCTCTGCGTCCAACGTGCCCATACCATCTCAATCGCCTCTCCTCCATCTTACTGTTGATGTCTGTAACACCTAGGCTTCCACGAATGCGTGAGCTTTTTATTTTGTCTCTTAGGGACACACCTTTAAATAACATCTGATTGTATTTCTTTAAATAACATCTGATTGTATTTTACTTTATTAAAAACTTGATTATACATCGCCTTCCAAACCTTAAATTGCATTTGTCTCAAAACTCAATATTTCAACTTAAATGCTTTTCGCAAAACAACGACGACTTAATACGAGTACATATAAAAACAGACAATACTATAATTCAAACGACAATTTTTGTACAGCACTGACTAGAGAAACATACTCTCTTCAAGAAGGCTTTAATTCGGGACTTGAACCCAGGAATACTAAACGAATCACGTCTGACAGTTATAGCAGCGAGTCGAGTGTTTAACCTTCTGGGATTATATTCATGTGGCAATCTCTTCCAAAAAACCAGAAAGTTATTTATGAGACCTTAAATGAAAATCGACTGAAAACCTTTTTTTTTTAAACAGGAATCCGACTGGAATCAGACCCGAAGCCTCCAGGTCAGAAGACAGGCATCTTTTCAACTGGACCACGAAGGTTGTGAAATATAATGAAAAATAATATATGTACATTAACATATGTCATAAATGGGACTAGAAAAGCGATCATTAGGAGGGTTTTCATTTTAAACGAACATTCTGATATAATCATTTAAAATGAAAATCCTTCCTTTATGCAGAGAACACAGTTAAGATTTGCGGATTATTTCCCATTAACATATGGGAAATGAGCACTCTGCATTACTAATCCCGTCTCTGTGTTGATCATGACGAAAATCGTTTCAGGGGCCCAAATGTGAGGATAAGATACAGAGCTGCTTCTGGTGTATTTATTTTAATGGATATATTTTTTTTAAATTGGCAGTAACAAAATAAATTTAAACAGTCAAATAGATAAGCTTTTCAATAATATTATATAACAAAAAATGATTAACCCGCGTCTAATAAATACCATTTGGACGTTTGAACAACATCTTCAAAAGTAATCTCCCAATATCGTTGACGCGAAGGGTCTACAACCAGTGCATTCTTCCAGTTCTTACGTATGGCTGCGAGACATGGACGCTCACAGTAAAGAACACACAAAAGTTCCAGACCGCACAAAGGGGCATGGAGGGATGCGTGTTGAGATATATTAACACATTGTATGCGGGAAACGATAAAACTCGTTCTATCCCGTCTTATGGTAGAGAGCGGGAGACGAGTTTACTCGTTTTGGTTTGCCAAGCGGTGGTATGCGGGAAACTTGTAAAAACGGTCGCCAAATGAGGTGGAAACTGCGCGTTATCTATTATAAGATTCTTATAAGATCTTATAAGATCTTATAAGATTCTTATAAGATCTATTGAAAATTTCGTAATTATATTGTAATTTTATGTGAATAAAATAATTTTGATGGTGAAAGAGTATTTTTTTCTATGTTTACCTAGAATGTAGTAATTTTGTGTGAGTAAAAAATAGAGCAACCCATATTTTGCATAATAAAGATATAGATAGTTCTATTCAAAATTTCGTAATTATATTGTAATTTTATGTGAATAAAATAATTTTGATGGTGAGAGTATTTTTTTCTATGTTTACCTAGAATGTAGTAATTTTGTGTGAGTAAAAAATAGAGCAACCCATATTTTGCATAATAAAGATATAGATAGTTCTATTCTTAGTAAGATACAAAAAGTTTTTCGAAAAAATACTAATTAGTTTGAGAGATATGGTTTTTTTACGAAAGTCTAATTTTTTCGCAAAAAAGTTTAAAAGTACCCGCATTGCGTCATCAGTTGTCGCGAAAAGTACCCGCAAACAATGTGTTAAAAGAGACCGTAAACGAAACACCTTGATTCGCAATATAACAAGGGTAGAAGACGTTATAAAGGTGTGCAAAAGAATGAAGTGGCAATGGGCCCGGACACGTAGCCAGAACGTCAGACTCCCGATGGACATCCGGAATAATCAAAAGGTTCCCAAGAGGCATAAAAAGGCCCAGAAGAAGACCGATCATTTCGCTCCATCTTCTATCATACATTATCATTTCATTCTGTATCATTTCATTCCGTATTCTATCATATATTGTCACTCTATAAACGCATTTCAACAGCATTTATTCGGCTTACCTAAATGTTTTTCAAAATCCACGTTTCAATACATGTAAGGGATTTGAATAAATCACTTAACTACAATATAACAGTTTATATATTAAATTGTCCTTTAATAAATATTCGCTCAACCAAAGAATAAAGCTTTTATCTCCATTTAATAATAGGTTTTGGATCGCTGATAAAGTATACGTATTCAAATATATTCAAATTATTTTATCACCAACAAAAAAACAGACGAATCATGGGAATAAAATTGAACCCCAATCTTAATTTAACATTTTAATACAACGAAACTTTATTCCCACGTGAAAAGGAATTAACTTGTCTCGTTAATGAAACTCCCGACGGATGTACCAAACGAGCTTTACCTATTATTAACTCGCCCTAAATCTGTCCCTGATTCTGTTCACTTGCTCAGTTAAATTCTGAATACTTGACAATGATTGTGTTTATGCAGAAACGATCCAACCCAATAACGAGACTAACTCAATCTTAGTTATTTTTATTAAATATCATTCTTCAGAGAAATTGTAGGAGCTGTATGAGAAGTTGTATGGATGTAGAAAAGGCGAAAGATGTGTTACGATAGGAAGTCTGATGGTTTCTCCTTTCTGCCTACCCTGCCAGGGAGAGATCATGTATTTCATTCTTCTTATATACTTATAGCGTTGTTGCTTGCTTTGATATGTCGTGATGATCTTGATTTATATTTGTTTGTTTACAAATACTCAGGAATGCGGATAAAAAATTAAAGTGACAGCGGGTAAATAATACAAGTCTTGACAGTTGAATGAATGACAATACTAATATGTTTATTTCTCGGCGCGCGGGTATTTTATACAAATGGGTGAGCCAGTTCGCGCTACATGCTCCGTCTCACTCTGGCGCGTGAATTGGCGGTAGCTTATTTATTTGTATTTGGAGATGGCTAGACAAATCGCAGGTTCTACAAAAATAGTAAATATTGTTGTTGTTCTTAACGTGTAGCAATCTATGAATACTTCATCAGTCATTGACCCTGTATGTTTATTATTTCAACAATAATTAATTTAATTTAATTATGTTTAACAATTCACTTATCCATCTTGACAATTATTTATTTATTTATTTATTTAGGTAGGTATCCTACATACTCATCCGATTTGGTAATTCGTACAAGTAAAAGAGCGTGTCAGGGAGACACTATTATTGTTAGTCAGAAATAGGCACACTATTTTTGATTCGTCTTTGAACACGTTAGCAATATTTCCGCAGGTAAAAAGGCAACTACACACGCGTACTCAGTGCATGGAAATATTGTTACTAGGCAAACTTTTTTACCATTCATGGACTGGATCTGGGACTTTAAGGAAACAAACCCAAAGTCTCGTCCAACTAGGAAACCAACTAAGGAACGGAGATTATACTTAAGATTAATTATGAGATATTTTTTATATAATAAGTCTATAGTCCATATTTCAAGACTAATATACCCGATTCCAGGTCAGTCAACCATTCGACAGCAGCTGGTGTTTCCTGTTAAAAACTCGCAAAACGTCTTCTGACATAGCATAACGAATGTTCCTTAACCATATGTTACAGGGTCCAAAATGGAGCACCACATTTATAGTGGGGTTTAAAAAAACCTTATTAAAAATTAGTATATTCGTTGATAAGATGCTGGACTCCCATCCGAAGGTTTCAGGTTTGGTTCCCGATGATACCTAAAAATAGTATATGCTAATAATAATTGGCATAATGGTATTGACCCCTATGCTCTGCTCTGCCTTGGTCAAAGTAACCCACCCTCTGCAATCTGACAAGAAATTGCAACCATTCATGAGTTTTAAAAAATAAACACAATGAATCATACTTGTAATCAATAGTATCGCTGGACAAACCCTTCGTGATAGAGTACGAAACACAGAAATCCAAAGGATGTGTGAAGTTGAAGATATTGTCAGATGGGTACGACAGAGAAGAAGGTTCTGGAACGAACATGTATCCAGAATGGCGGAACCAAGAGCCGTAAGAATGGCCAGGGGCAATATCCCCCAAGCAAACAAACCTCCCAAAAGATGGAAAAACAGCTGGCAGTCGACGTCACAAGAGGGAAACAATAATGCAGGACCATAACAGGCTAACAGGCCTAAAAGAAGAAGAAGAATCATACTTGGGAGTAGACTATCAGCTATTAATCCATATTTTTAATGCTGGCGGGATTGCATAGCAGGTGTAATGAGCTGAAATATAATTTCGTTCCTTCAACTACCGTGATCATATCGTTTATAAAAAAACATTATTAACAGTATAAGGATATCTTGAAATTGTGACAGATTCGAAGAAATATCCTCTTTGATAAGTTCACTAAAGGTAGAAGAAAACACTGTAGACAATACAAGATAAGTAAGAATACATTGCATGACACGATTAAAAAACATAAATCCTCAGCACAATTGACAGCAAAGAGCAGAAAAATTAACCAAATCGTGCAATTGGTGTTAATCATTAGGGATCCAATTAAGAAAGAAGATGCAAACAACTCACAAATACTGTAGATTCGTCTCTTATACGCAACAGGACATCTCGATCAAAAATCGGCTTACGTAGTCATTGAGAAAGAAGATGCAAACAACTCACAAATACTGTAGATTCGTCTCTTATACGCAACAGGACATCTCGATCAAAAATGGGCTTACGTAGTCATTGAGAAAAAAGATGCAAACAACTCACATATACTGTAGATTAATATCTTATACGCAACAGAACATCTCGATCAAAAATCGGCTTACGTAGTCATTGAGAAAGAAGATGCAAACAACTCACATATACTGTAGATTCATATCTTATACGCAACAGGACATCTCGATCAAAAATGGGCTTACGTAGTCATTGAGAAAAAAGATGCAAACAACTCACATATACTGTAGATTCATATCTTATACGCAACAGAACATCTCGATCAAAAATCGGCTTACGTAGTCATTGAGAAAGAAGATGCAAACAACTCACATATACTGTAGATTCATATCTTATACGCAACAGGACATCTCGATCAAAAATGGGCTTACGTAGTCATTGAGAAAAAAGATGCAAACAACTCACATATACTGTAGATTCATATCTTATACGCAACAGAGCATCTCGATCAAAAATCGGCTTACGTAGTCATTGAGAAAGAAGATGCAAACAACTCACAAATACTGTAGATTCGTCTCTTATACGCAACAGGACATCTCGATCAAAAATGGGCTTACGTAGTCATTGAGAAAAAAGATGCAAACAACTCACATATACTGTAGATTAATATCTTATACGCAACAGAACATCTCGATCAAAAATCGGCTTACGTAGTCATTGAGAAAGAAGATGCAAACAACTCACATATACTGTAGATTCATATCTTATACGCAACAGAACATCTCGATCAAAAATCGGCTTACGTTGTAATTGAGAAAGAAGATGCAAACAACTCACAAATACTGTAGATTCGTCTTAACAACAGGACATCTCGATCAAAAATCGGCTTACGTAGTCATCTTCGGTGGCAGCAAAGACAAGCATCCTAATTCCACAAATTTTAATGGGCTAAGGGCATTTATTCATATTGAAATAAGTATTCCATTTGTGATAAATACACCAATATCAAAATGTTTGACAATAAATAATTTTGTTACTAATAAAAATAATTAATAGTCCACTTATATGTATATATGCTAGCGCCGTTTAGAGAGTTATATAACATAACATATGTTGTACTTTTAGTATTATACTTTCTCAAACTCTCCTCAAGGGCGCTCTAGCTCAGGTTTCGAACCAATTCATAAATTTTGATAAGACTTTCCAAGAATTGTCTTTAACCCTTCCTTTTCTGTGCTAAAAAAATCCGCGCGTTCCGGTGCTGAGTATTCAATACACATGTAAAAATGAGCGATTTAAAATCGGAAAAATAATAATATTCATTGCCAATCAATTAAATTTGAAGTCAAAAGTGATAGTAATTGAAATTTAATTGATGAAAACGTGAAAAAACCATCGGCCGATGTTCACAAAATGGGTGAAGCGACCACCTCAAATGGATGTCCGAAAGCGAGAGAAGCGAGCGAGCTGAGATTCTATTTCTAGCGTTCCCATATACTGAAGTAGAGTGAGAGTGAGACGTGAATAGCGTCGCTTCCTCACCCATAGCGATTTTTTTAGAATGAATATACCTACGACACACACTTGCACACGTTTGATTGTATTGGTGAATTTATTCCCGATTTTCACAAAATATCTCTGATATGGCCAATAAGCGCTAATTATTATTGATATTATTTTTTCACTCAATGCGTAAATATATTACGAAGGAATACCTAAAATCTGAACCCAGTATTTATTATATTTATAGAGATATTAAAGTTTTTAGAAGCAATGTGTACTAGTTACACATTACAGGACAGGAAGGATTAAGTGCTTTCTAAAGCTGCACACGCTACTTATATCTCTGACTCTAAGAGGCAGACCATCCCACGTCACAGAACCAGACTGATTTGGACTGATTATCGGACTGATTTGGAACAACCAATTTATTAGATGAAGAAAAATTCAACCTAAAAGTTTTAATTCTTCCAAATAAACATACCTCCAGACGGTACACGTGTTTCTTCAACCTAGCCCTAAGTACTCTACAGAGGGAATGATCTCAGTTACGAGTAGTTATGAGAATTGTGCTTATATATTATACGAGTATCAGACTGGTGTCGTGTTACTTTACCCATAGCTAAATTGTGGGTAGTATATTTACGAAACGATTTCAATGTTCATAAATTTAGTACAAATATTTCTTAAAATTTGACAATATTAATTAACAGAGGAAAAATATTGAGGAGGCGTGAAAACTTTCGCATTCGTTGGTTATTTATTATATTTGGTTTTTGCTAATCTCTAATGTTTCTAAATTAATTAGGGAGAATTAATAAAATTACTGGAATACCAAAGTAATTTGTTCTTTAATATTCTTATGTAAGATTTCATAAATTTAAAGCCGAAACATTTAATAAATTTCACCAAATGATACTAATATAGAAACTGATCAAATAGTTATTTCAATACACTCTCTGAGCAAAAAAAAATAATGTTCGTACAAAAAGTAGTTTTTAAAATGAATTTTGACAATATTTCTACCGAAAAATAAAAAATAAATTATTTTTTATTTATCGGTAGAAATATTGTCAAAATTAATATTGAAAACTATTATTAACTACCCCATTCTTAAATGCTCGGATCAACACATTTTTTAACTATTCCATCTTTTAAGGGGGTGTTTTACTCCAGATGCGTGAATTTCAGACTAAATAAAAAAAATATTATATTTTTTTACAGTTTGTTTATTGATGATTTGAGAATGTACAAAAAAATTTAAAAAAAAAAAATTTAAAATTCAAGATGTTATCAGCTGTTACGTTTTGTAAAAAAAGAGGGTCAACTGGTCGACATGATTAGAACCTTTTCGTAGAGTTAAAATAATAATCATACACAGTTTATTAATAAGAAATAATGTAGTTATTGATGGTACCAGAAAAAAAAATCGTAAAATGGTGGTTGTCTGAAAAAAACTTTTGACTTTCTACGGAATATTTTCACCAGATTGTGAATCCATGGGCATAATTACTTCATCAATACTTCTTAGGTATTTTGAAGTGTTGTACTGCGTAGTATGACTTATGAACATTGATTACATCGTTTCAACATTTGTGGAAGTTGCACGTTTAATCTCATGTGGAGGAATGGACCTACGCGCTCTCGTTACGGTCACGAACGTGGACGGACCCATACCCTCAAATTGCAGTTAAAACTTCGCTACAAACCAAGTGGTAACCGGTGCATATCCACTTATGGCGATTACAAACAAACCCTGAAGATAACAACTGAGCTGTTTTCGAAACGTCAACATCATACACCAAACCACGCGGTACAACATTCAGAAAGACATTAAACAATTGATACGAAGAACCGCGATAAACTTACTTAACAAATCAACCTTTAACTCACTATCATCCCTAATTGTTTCATCCCTTTTTCTGTCATATATTGTCATCCCACGTTTTTTTTCAGTGCACGCTTATTCGCATAATTTATTCAACTTCTTTCAGTCTTTTTCCACGCACACGTTTCACTGCCATATATTAACACTTTGCCTTACTGTGCTGAAAAATTCCGCCACCCACAGTGCTGGAAACTAAGCGTCCAGTGAAAAATGTATGTTTTAAATTAAAATTATGCAGAATCTGCTAGGTCTGCATTTTTTTGTAATTAGCTATAAAAATCATTTTATTATATATTAAAACGTCGAATAATATAAAATAAGTGCAAGAAATGAAAAAATAAGGGCTGAAACAGGGAGCCGACATTCTAAAGCGGATATCGTTCATACACTGAGTCATTCAGTGCGTGCGTTCCCTCTCTTCTTCAGAGACGCATGTGTACCGGGGGTTTCAAACCTTTTAATTTTTTTTTCATAAAATTATACAATAAAATAAAAATATAATTCGAATTAAGACAATAAATAACATATCATTTTTTTTAAAATGAATATTTAAATTCTGGTGCGCTTGTGGCTGGCATACACCGACGCTACTCAACACACACACACACACACACACACCAACGTTATCCAATACACACACGCATACACCAATTCTCGATTTAATACAAAATTACTGTTTCTGTTAATATTCATCAATGTTTTTATTTCGTAATAGCATCATTCAATTCATATAGGTTTTGATGAGGAATACATAAAGCGTGAAGACCCTGCAATCAGTTTATTTGGAGAAATTAAAAAATATATAAGTCCTGGTCACTTGCTAACCATCATAGAGCGGCAGTTGTTAAACTTGACAGCAAAATTATATTGTTGATTATCATTTTAGCAGATTTTTTTTATACTGTTCGAATATAAATCCTATATGGCCTATTTGATAGGACGCTTGTCTCTCAACCTGGGAGTTTAAAGAAGATTTCAAACTAGTATTTACCTAAGGCCTCTTTAATATTTTTCTAGTTGGTTAGAGTATATTGCCACATGCAATAAACCCGCCAGATTGTACGGAGCACAACCAAAGAGTAAAACAATACAATCCAATATGTTTTCCTGAAACTTTATTTGCCATAGCTATACGCTGTTTGATATATTTCTTAACGCAATATCATAAAATACGTGTGATGTGGATTGGATTTATTTTGTATATTGTAAAATTCACACCCTTGGCTTTAACGGGGCCCGAATTTGGATAAATGAAGCTAAAGCCTTCTGAGTAGCTTGGGGGGGTATTTGTTGTATAATGCCATTCATTTTGTAAATAACACCTAAATCGCCTGGTTATACCCAGTTTATTAAACGCACAGCCTCAGTTAAGGTACTTTGTTTAACCTCGTTTATGATTAACAGTCTTAGCAAAGCTCCGGAAAAGCAAAAACATAACCGTTGTTGGCTTATCAAAGCAAGTATCTGCTTAAATATTCCACGATAGAAGTTTGAAAACAGTTTATAAAGCAAGTAAGTTTATTAAGATATTTGTCTCTTTACTAAATTCGTCGTTTTCATATATGTATACATGTGTGTATCATAAGTGCTATTTGGTTATTTTTTATGTGCTGAATTGCTCATTTGTCGAAAGCTTATGAGATGTAAAACTTTAAAGTTTTTTTTATATTCATTGTTGAGTCTCGAACCATTCGTTCGTCAATTCAGTTAAGAAGCGAGGCTGTATTTTTTCTTCATTTTGTTTCTTCTTTTCTTTTTTTTAGTGAGTGAGCCATTGCACATCCATAGCGATGGAGGATGTGCAGCAGATGTAACACATATAATTAGTGTGGGATGGATGAAGTTTAGATCAATGACGGGAGTTTTATGTGATCTGAAAATGCCAGAAAAGTTAAAAGGAAAAGTATACCAAACGATTGTCAGACCCGCACTCCTCTATGGCTCCGAATGCTGGACGATGTATAACTCTTACTCTAGGCAACTGGAAACTGCTGAAATGCGCATGCTAAGATGGTCAGCTGGTGTGTCCCTAAGAGACAAAATAAGAAGCTCACGCATTCGTAAAAGCCTAGGTGTTACAGACATCAACAGCAAGATGGAGGAGAGGCGATTGAGATGGTATGGGCACGTTGGACGCAGAGCACCCGATCACATTGTGAACCAGGCAATCTCCATGGATCTTCCTCGAATAACAACCAGGGCAAGACCAAAGAGTTTATGGGTGGTGCAAAAAGATAACCTGATGCAGAGGCATGGCCTGGGGGACGTAGTCCGGAACAGAAGAGCATACAATCTGAGGACGAGGAGATCTGACCCCAACAGTCTTCGCAGACAGTGAGTTGGGATGGAGGCAGGGAGAGGAGATGTGACCGAAGTCATGAATATCCTTTTTTCCACAGAACAGTCGAAAAAATGGCTGTGTCATTCGATGGGAATAGCACAACGCGGGGTTCGAACCGACGACCTTCCGCAAGAAAGTCCAGTCGGTCCAGACGACGCTCTACACAATGGAAGATAGCCGATTATGGCCGACAGTCTCTTTCTTAAACCCGATGTGTATTACTTACCGCCGGGTTCTGTAATTAGTGGAATAACAAAGTAACTCATTGTTCAATATAACAAAATATTTATGTTCAGTTCAAACTAAATTCCATCTTATTATTTTTTATTAATATAACACTATTGGTTAGTCAAAGAGTTTTGAAAGCGGAAATGAAAATACATTTTTTTTTGGGGGGAAATCAATTTTATTGCTCAGTATAGTCTCCCATAAGATCAATACACTTGGTCCAACGATCTTCCTACTTTGTTGTCCCATCACGGAAGTGACTTTCTGGAAGGCCTGCAAAATACTACTCTACGATGGCTATAACCTCTTCGTTTGATGAAAAATGCTTTCCACGAAGGAATTTTTTGAGATGTGAGAACAGCCAGAAGTTTTGGTTTTCTACTGCTCCATAGATGTCGCTTTCAAAACTTTTTGACTAACCTATTAGTTGGTTGTGAAACTATTTAATAAGCAAATATTTGCTCGATTGTTTTCGAGCCCTCCATTGCCTTCGTCAGTATGTCGCATCAAGTATAAATCACGGCGTATTAACATCAATTTGTCTTCCATTTAATATTAAAGGGTTCGAAAGATACAAGGATCAAAAACATGAACGTTCAACCAAACAGATGTACTGTTCAACAACAAATTATTTATATTATTGACGATATCCGAGGCATACTTGGTAAGATGTTTATCTACCACCTGGGAGCTCGATTCCTGATTGAACCCAAAAATTATAGAACAATTCCTAGATGGATCTGGTAATCATACAAGCTAGATGTATGGGTTACTTGTGAATGTGAACATAAGGGTGATGTGTTGAATTAGATATTGCAGAGAACTCTGAGATGGTTTGGGTATGTGGAACGAATGATTGAAAATACTTACAAACCAAATATAAAGACCAAATGTTAAAAGAAGGTGCAAGAAGGGAAGATCAAGAGAATTTTGGTTGGATCGATGTTTTGAAAGTGAACAATATTTAAAAAGAATGAAAGGTAGAAATGTAGAATACTAATCTAATGGCCGCAGCCACCACCTTCCTACTCTTACACCTAACTTGTTTTATTTTATTGTAATATATTAATCTATTAATAATAATGGGTTTGAATTCCAAGTTAAAAAGTCCTGAAGGAGATACTGCTCTCTTAAAAGTATTATATAAATTGCCCATTTATTATTATTACTTGAAGAAAATCCAAGAAATTATTGGAGCTATATGAGAAGGTGTATGGAAGTGAAAGAGGTGAAATATGTGCATCGAGATAAGAAAGTTTGGCATTCTGTACTCGCTGCTTACTTCAGCATAGAAATGGCATAAGAATACGTGAATACACTTGATTGAGTGATAAATATTGTGTTAAATATAACATATATGTTGTAATTTATTTTTATCAAACACTGTTTATTCCACTTTTTTGTGACGGTATAATCCTACCGGTTTCAAGGCTTTCACCTCATCTTCAGGGGAGCGCAAACAAAACTAAATGCTGTTCGAACTGGTACCGATATACACGCTTCAACGGTTGGAGGCTGGGGGGTGAGGGAGGCACGGGACAAATTCGGCCAAGAGCGGAGAGATTTTTGGGAAATAACTGTTCAACAGATGTTCCGATCGGTGTACTGACTTAAAAATAAATTACAATGTCTTTAAACCTCCACAACGTTAGTGCCTTAACTATAAACAACGTATAACATATACGTATATATAAAAATATGTTACGAGTTTTCAACTCGTTATGTAAATATTGTATAAGTTTTCAACTCGTTATGTAAATATTTTATAAGTTTCCAACTCATTATGTAAATATTTTATAAGGTTTCAACTCGTTATGTAAATATTTTATAATCTAAATAAAAATATATGAGCTTATTTTTATAATTCAGAAGTGCAGAAATCTTCACTTTCTAAAATATTATCTATTTATTTTAATTGATACATTGTCGTCGATTCTGCGCCTCGTAGATGAGGATCCCTCGCCATTCCAACGTCAATTCAGCTGGAAAGCGAGGCTGTACCGTAGAGTTTTCGTTTTCTTTTTTTTTCTCCCCTTTAAGTAAGTGAGCTATTGCAAACCAGCAAACTCGACGACCACACCGGTGTACTGAATCCGATGGTACATGTGAAGTGAGACAAACGGGTCGCACCGGCATGTTTTTCCCCCTTTTTTAATAAATAATATATATGATCGAAGTCACAGGTATAATTACATATATCACCGAATACTTACTAGGCGGAATAAATTCCTGTGTCATTCGAGGGGAGAAGTTCGAAAAGCGCGGAGTTCGAAGCGGCAAACTTCCGCACGGAAGTCCACTTCGTTACAGTGCGGCAATGCCAAATCCTAATTGTGTCATGTAACAATAACCCTTCCCTTACGGTGCTAAAATTGAAACGCGCGCTCCGGTGTTGGGTAGTGAGTACGCGATCAAAAATTAGCGATTTTAAATCGGAAAAATAAGAACATTCATAGAT
Organism: Odontocerum albicorne; assembly: GCA_949825065.1. Classification (NCBI taxonomy): domain Eukaryota; kingdom Metazoa; phylum Arthropoda; class Insecta; order Trichoptera; family Odontoceridae; genus Odontocerum; species Odontocerum albicorne. The sequence goes on along the minus strand of OX463845.1, from coordinate 47,857,952 downwards.
AATCCCCTTAATTAATTATAATTGAAGTTAAAAATTATAATAATTGAGATTTATTTGCTGAAAACATTAAAAAACCATCTGGCAACGCTCACGGAACGGGCGTTCGTCTAATATATTAGCAAGCCCAGAAGCAACTGCGGCGCAGAGCAGTAGTGGCTTACCCCGGCGTGGCTTATGCTTGCGACGATTGAGGCAATTGAGCTCCTCGCAATTCAGTGGAGTATGCAAGAGTGAAATGCGAATATAGTGTCGCGCTTCCCGCATACTCTTCACCTATCGTCAAGACACAAGGTCGAGGCGCTCACAGCGTTTAAATGCGAATTTATTATTATTATTATTATTATTATTACACATGACAAGAAATATACACAATTTGAGAAAAAACAACAGGTAATTTGATTTGGACATATAATTTTAATGGATCTGGGTTTGTTGCCTTTCATTTGTCGTATCCCCAGTAAACTAGGCTTTTGCCTGTATCTCACTGAGGATATTAAGCATGAAAAAATAAATCGATACTTCTTTCCGATTTTTGATAACACAAAAAACCCCGTTGCACGCTCTCATCAACCTGACAAACAGTGACACTCAACTACAACTGGAAACATCTTGCGAAACTCAACTCCTCACACATTATCACTCCAGAAATGTGTGAGGAGTTGAGTTTTGTTTCCAATCTTCACAAAATACCCACGATATAGTCGATAAACTCTGATTATTATTAATATTATTTTTTAAATCAATGCGTAAATATATTATGGAGGAATACCTAAAATCTTAACCTTGTATTTATAATATTTATAGAGATATTGATGGTTATTAGAAGCAACGTGTAGAAGATACCCAACACAGGGAAGGAAAGGTTAAAAATAATAAATTTCTTGAGTTCTAATTTGAAAATGTATTAATTTTTTGTGTCCTTTAACAGTGAAAATGTATGAATGTTATTCTATATAACGTCACATTTAAAAAAATATATTGGATTACTTGAACATTTACTCAGAAACGGATAAATCTATCGTTATACGAAATCCTTACACTATGATCATATATTTTTACATGGTAACAAAACCTTATTCCGTTATAAATCTTTCCGCAAAACAAATCCTTAAACCGATATTTTTACGAAGGAAAAGAATATCCTTAAATTTCGAACACTTCATTTTATTATTAACAAGCGATCGAACCCGGCTTTGCCAGTTGAAAGTCGGCCTACGACCAAGTTACATCCAAGTTTAATATAATTCCCTGATAATCATCAAACAATATAAAATCGGTTGTACTTACGTTTATATGCAACATTATATATTTATGGCGTTCGTGGGCACATGCTAACGTATGTGTTTATGGATTTCGTAGGGATGGATAGTCATTTGAATGATTTACGCGACCACGTAACTAGCTTCATTTATTTTTGTCTGGTTGGTTCGAAGAGATTGCCGCCTGGCAATAAGCCCGCCAGATTGTATTTGCAATAAAAGTGTTAAATAAATAAATATGTATTGCAAAAGTTACAGTTTAATAGTGATTGTTTAATTACTACCATAGTTAAATCATATTTGTTATTAATATATTATTTGTATTGTATTGTATTACACTTTGATTTGTATACAGTATAGCCTGGTGTGTTTATTACTATGTAGTAAACTTTCCCAACTAACCAGACCTGTAAAATCCCTTTTCAAAAAATCTGAGTTCTTGCGGGAATTTATTTGACAGCTGTCATTTCATTTTATTTGACAGCTGTCATTAATATTTTATTTGTATTGTATTGTATAACACCTTGATTTGTATACAGTATAACCTGATGGACTTATTACCATGTAGTAATCCCTCCCAACCATCGAGGCTGGTTTGGCGAAAGCCAAACCTTAGATAGAAATAAAGGAACAAATGGAATGGTACTTACAGGTTTAGTTGCGGGTTTGCGCGGAAGTCGATTCGAGCTAAAAGGGTTGACGCATGTACACCACACTTAACTTATTATACTGCACACTTCATTTATTATAATGTTTAACGGGTTTAAATGAGTTCTTATAATATACACCCTTGAGTTACGTGAGAATTCGTCACCTTTTCCTTGCACTGTACACTCGTCCGGGTCGATGACTCACTCCCGACACGCGTGGATGGCGACTGACTGGGATACACACGCGGCGCGCGTGGACGGCCATCTGGTCTACTCACGTTCCGCCCGCGTGGCTTTGAGCTGATTTTACGTTACGCCGGTTTTGGCGTAAACATCCTGGGGGGCCGGGAGGACCTCCAACGGGAACCGGGCTAGCTTTGAAACCGGCCTTCTCAAGTGTCCACTGGTTGTATCCAGATCCACAACACGTGGCACTCCATCTTTGCCGGGTATGGTGCGGGTGATGCGTCCAAGTCGCCATTTCAGTGCCGGCAAGTTGTCCTCCTTTATTAGGACGAGCTCTCCGATTTGAGGAGGGGAGGATGGTGAAAGCCATTTAGAGCGGGTTTGAAGGGTGTGGAGATAGGATTGAGTCCACAGGGACCAAAATCGCTGAGAGATGGCTTGTATGAGCCGAAATCGTCTGAGGGTAGTCAAGGGCCTATCATCGAAGGATGTTTCGGGCAAGGCAGTTAGTGGGCGGCCCGTGAGGAAGTGGCCAGCTGTAAGGGGTTCAAAGTCTGAGGGATCAGAGGAGAGAGGGCAGAGGGGTCTGGAGTTAAGGACAGCCTCGATTCGCGTTAAAAGTGTAGCAAATTCCTCAAATGTTAAGTGCTGATCACCTATGATTCGGTAAAGTAACTGTTTGGTGGATTTTACCGCGGTTTCATGGAGACCGCCAAATGATGGAGCTGAAGGTGGGTTGAGTAACCACGTGATGTGCTGAGTAGTGAGTTTGTGGGTGATTTTATCATCATTGGAAGAAAGAAACCTTTGCACTTCAATGAGCTGATTCCTAGCACCTACATAATTTGTGCCACAATCGGAACGGATGAGAACAGGCACACCGCGACGGGAGACAAACCGTTGTAGTGCTGCGAAAAACGCGTCCGTGCTGAGTGAGGAGACTGGCTCCAGGTGAACCGCCTTTGTGGAGAGGCACACAAAGATACAAAAGTACGCCTTCAAAAGCCTTGCGCTTCTCAAAGTGCTGGATTTAATAAGAAAAGGGCCAGCAAAATCCGTAGAGACTTGAGAGAACACCGGCTGTGGTGTAACTCGATCTGTGGGAAGGTCGGCCATATATGGAGCCTTGGGCTGAGCGCGACAACGAAAACATCGGATACATTTGTATACACGATGCCTGATGACACGGCGTGCTGATAGTATCCAGTATTGCTGGCGTAAGAGTGCATGTAGTGTGTCGGCACCAGGATGGCAGTGTATTTTGTGGTAGTGATCAATTATGAGATCTACGAGTGGGCTAGAGCTCGGGAGAATGAGCGGGTGTTGAGCGTCGTATCTGAGTGGAGCGTGAGAGAGACGACCACCGACTCTCAAAAGATTCTCTTTCACGAATGGTGAGAGTCGCTTTAGTCTGATCGTGCAATCCCCCTTAGTTTGGAGTCGGTGGATGTCTTGGGCGAATACATTCTGTTGTACAGAACGAACCCAAAATAGAAGAGCTTCCTTGCGTTCACAGACTGTCAAGGGACCAATGCATCGTGCAGTCTTGGTTTTCCGATAGTTGTCGATGAAACGTTTAATGTAGCCTGTCACTCCCACAAGCTTATCTAATGAGCTGAAACGTGTGAGCAGATCAGTATTCAGGTCCGGCACTGCTATGTGAGCTGTTACCTTCCTGGCCTTAAGTCCGGGTAAGGCATGGCGTCCTAGGGCTGGAGGCATAGTGGGCCATGTATTTGGCGGTTCTTTGAGCCAGCTGGTGGACCACCATAAATCGTGTACAGATAGGGATTGAGCTGACATTCCTCTGCTAGCACAATCTGCAGGGTTAAGGGCTGAAGGGACATGCTTCCACACCAGGTTGCATGAGTTGGAGGTGATGTTTGTGACTCGGTTAGCCTCAAATACTTGTAGGCGATGTGGTGGTGTGCTGAGCCAAGCCAGTACTATGGTGCTATCTGACCAGCATATGTGATGTTTTAATTGGATGTGGGCTGATAGCTGAGTTGAGACTCTAGTCATGAGCTGAGATAAGAGGAGGGCTGCTGAGAGTTCAAGTTTTGGTATAGTGAGACGGTTCTTAATCGGGGCGACCTTGGACCTCGCAGCAATGAGGTGGACATTTACATGACCATCGACATTGGTTTCATGAAGATAAACGACGGCAGCATAACCAGCTTCTGAAGCGTCTGCGAAGCCGTGCAGTGAGTAAACGGAATTGGGCTTGTGTTGACAAATATGTCTTGGGAGGCGTAGAGCTGAGAGCTGAGGAAGATCATTTGAGATGTCTTGCCACTCCATCTGAACTTCTTTGGGAGTGGGTTCATCCCATTCAAGGTTCAGGGTCCACAATTTCTGGAGAAGGAGTTTTGAGCGGAATATGACAGGGGTAACCCATCCATTTGGGTCATAAAGTGAGGCTATTGTGCTGAGGATAGATCGTTTTGTGACCTTTTCCATAGGGGGCAAAGTGATGCGGTAAGTGAACTCGTCAGTTTGAGGAATCCACTGTATCCCTAAGACCTTAATGGTGGGAGAATCTGGGCTGATGTCAAAGTCCTTAGGTAGATCACACTGATCATCTGGGAAACCATCAAGAAGTTTTGGTGTGTTTGATGTCCACTTGCTGAGCTGAAAACCTCCTAGGGTAAGTAACTCAATCAGTTCTCTCTGCAGCGCTTGAGCCTCTACGACAGAGTCATCACCCGTTAGGATGTCATCCACGAAGATGGACTTAGTAAGGACCTTAGCTGCTCTTGGGTATTTATGACCTTCATCCTCCGCGAGTTGGAGAAGAGTGCGGATTGCGTGGTAGGGGCTAGACCGGAGACCATAAGTGACGGTGGAAAGGGCATAAGTGAGTAAGGGCTGATCTGGTGACGACCTCCAAAGTATGAGCTGATACCGTCTGTGATCTGGGTGAACAAGAATGTTTCTAAACATCATTCGGATATCAGTGCTGAATACCACAGCATGAGTTCGGAAGGTCATGATAATATCAATGATGTCTTGCTGCAGAGGTGGACCTGTGTGAAGGCAGTCATTAATACTGACACCATTGGAACTCTTACAGCTGCCATCAAAGACTGTGCGGAGCTTTTCTGAACCAGACTTGAATATGCCATGGTGAGGGATGTAAAAGTGAGCCTTATGATTAAAGGTACTTGGATGACAGGGTGACATGTGACCTAATTTAATATACTCCGTCATAAAGTCAATGTATTTTGAGCGAAGGGATGGGTTTTGTTGGAGTTTCTTCTCCAGGTTGAGGAATCTGCGTAAGGCAATAGCATTTGTGTTGCCTAGCTCGGGTGCGTTATTGAGAAAAGGCAATGTGACCATATATTGCCCTGAGGGATCCCGAGTAGTGGTAGTGCGGAAGATTTCTTCACACTGATCTGGTAGCGAGTTGACATTGTTTTGGGGCACGAGTTCTTCTGATTCCCAGAACTTCTCCAGTGCCTTTTGAATATTTTGGGATGATGCTTCTGATTGTGAGCCGAGAGTACGGGCCGATTTTGGGCTGAGTTGAGCTTGAGTTGAGGCGCATGAGCTGAGAGCGCTGAGAGTATGGGTTTCAGCGCATGAGCTGAGAGAGCCGAGAGTATAGGCTGAGTTTGGGCTGAGTTGAGTTTGAGTTGGGTTTGAGTGTGATGCCGGTGCAGTATTTTGGTCTTGAATAGGTCCCAGTAATGCAAAGTCAAAGATCGTGCCGAAGGCTATAGGCTTGCCGGGCCCCAAAGAGACCTTAGTACCATCCAAAACTCGGCCAAGAACATCAGAGCCGAGTAGAAGGTCGACTTGAGCTGGTATATTAAACTTCTCATCAGCTAGGGGGATCTGAGGTTTGTCCATCATGTGACTTATATGTGGAACTTTGCTTAATGGCAAATAACCAGTAACATTCTTCAAAATATGAGCTGTAGCCGTAATCGTAGGTGTGTCATTGTGTGTAGGCTTAAAAACGATTTTGATTGAGGCTTTTGAGTTTTGTGTGTGCTGATTTCCAACTCCCGCAATTTTAAGTGATGTGCGCTGAAAGGGCAGGTGCAGAATTTGAGCCATGTGCCGAGTTATGAGCGTCACCATGGATCCGCAATCCAGAAGTGCTCTTGCTCTGTGAAAATGTCCATTAACATCTGCAATTTCTAGTGACACCGTTGGTAATAAAACTGGAGAGCTATTTGGTGTCTCAGGCTCAGGCTGAGCTGAGCTGTTATGATTAACAGCGGGAGAAATTTGAGCTAATTCTATGGGTGAAGGCGGGAGTCGGATGTGTGGGATTTGTGTGTTGAGTGTATCAGTGTGTGTGGGCTGAATGTGTTCATGTTCATGGTGTTCTGTGATTGTTGGTAGTCATAGTTGTGGGTGGGGCTGATTATTTCTTCGGGGTGGCGGTGGAGACCCATAGCCTGAGTGTGAAGAGCGTTGTGGAGATTCATAGGCTGGTCGCTGTCGAGGCTGCTCTCGGAGTGATAGAGGCAGAAGATGGGCTGATGATTGCGTCGGAGATGACGCACCAGAATGGTGAAGGGAAGTGTGATGCTTGCTACTGTTACACTCCTTGCAAGATTTCGTAGTTTTGCACTTATTTTCACAATGAGGTCCGAGACAGCGTCGACAACGCTGGCATGCTGTGATAAAATCCCAACGACCTTGAACGGGCTGATTATTGTATTCTTGGCACGCTATTAATCTGTGGCCCCTAGTGTCGCACCAAGGGCAATAAAATTGGTCGGCCGTTGAGGTTGTGGTGGATGTATGGGCTGAGTAAGCTGGTTGAGGTTGTGGAGACTGAATGGACCGAAACTGCTGTCTCATGTTGACACCCGGATGTGGAGTACGAGCACGCTGCGGGATGGATGACTGTCTGCCTGAGCCATAAAAGTGTGGTGAGGGCAGAAGAATGGGCTGATTAGATGTGCTGGCTCTCTCAGTTTCAACACAACGTGCATGTTCTTCAAGAAATGTGACCAAATCTTGAAGAGTAGGCAAACACTCATCCGACCCGTGCCTACGTTCGAATAACGAGCGGAGTTCACCTTTCAGTTTTCGTACCACTATGGATACGAAAACGTAATCGCAATCCTTAATGGGCAGATTTAAATTTAATAGAGCTGATTGAGCTGAAACGAGAGGAGTTAAGAATAGCTGACGGATATCTGAGCGGGATGTGATAGTGGGAAGCTCCAATATGACATCCACAAACCGGTCAATGAGAACCCTGCGGTTTTCGAAGCGCTTAGTCAGAATGGCTAAGGCCACCGCATAGCTCTCATTGGTGATCTTTAAGTGGGATATCATACTAAGAGCCTCCCCACTAAGACTTGAAAACAGGTAATGGAGCTTCACTGCATCAGTAAGATTGCTGATTTGGTCCGTCAAGCTCTTAAAAATGGCAATGAATGACGGCCAATCTTCCAATTTTGAAGAAAATTTGGGAAGCTCAATTTTGGGCAGAACGGAAGCGGGTACAGATGATGTCGAGGGCTGAGAAGTCGATGCAGTCGGTCGTGAGCTGAAACTTGCGTTTGCGACAAGCATATCTGTGTAAGCATCGCATGCTGCACGATAATTGTCGTTATATTGGGTCTCCGTCTTATCATCGAGATCGGTGGAATCCAATATCTCGTAATAAACGTCATCCAGCTTACTCTTGACCTCATCTAATTTTGCGAAGCGCCCCTCAAAGTCAGCAACGGCGTACTTCGAGAAGTCACCTGAAGCGATGGCAGACGCAATGTCTCTTAACTGTGCTATTGCTCTGTGGCTCTCACGAAATTTTGCGGCTTGTGATTTTGAAGGCATTTTTGTTTTTGTAATAAAAGGGGAAAAACAAGCAAAGGGAAAAAACAAAAAGAAGAAGAAAAGTGCAAACAGATTTATGGGCACAATGAGAATTGAATTGAAAAAAATAAGCGAAAAGGAAACTTTAAAAATTATATTACAAATTATAAAATCTTTATTCACTCTGTGCAAACTTCCCTTAATTCCCAAAATATCTATTGTCTATCAAATAATCGCAAACTCACTATTCAATTCAAACAATGAATGAATTGGAAAGAAATTATATAGACATAAATTGCTTTTGAGGACTTGACGAAAAAATAAACTTTATTGAGGATTTTTTGAAGAAAAAAAGAAAAATGTTTATGACGAAGCGGGCTATACGAGATTCGAGACTATATTCTAAAGATTTTTAATGGACTGTATACCTGGACTGGAAGTGGATCGAAGGACCAAATGGTTTGGCGAAAGCCAAACCTTAGATAGAAATAAAGGAACAAATGGAATGGTACTTACAGGTTTAGTTGCGGGTTTGCGCGGAAGTCGATTCGAGCTAAAAGGGTTGACGCATGTACACCACACTTAACTTATTATACTGCACACTTCATTTATTATAATGTTTAACGGGTTTAAATGAGTTCTTATAATATACACCCTTGAGTTACGTGAGAATTCGTCACCTTTTCCTTGCACTGTACACTCGTCCGGGTCGATGACTCACTCCCGACACGCGTGGATGGCGACTGACTGGGATACACACGCGGCGCGCGTGGACGGCCATCTGGTCTACTCACGTTCCGCCCGCGTGGCTTTGAGCTGATTTTACGTTACGCCGGTTTTGGCGTAAACAGAGGCCTTAAGTGAAAACCAGACTAGAATCCCGTTTTAAAAAATCTGAGTTCCTGCGGGAATTTATTTGACAGCTGTCATTTCATTTTATTTGACAGCTGTCATTAATATATTATTTGTATCGTTTTGACAGCTGTCACTAATAAATTATTTGTATTGTATTGTAATGTCATTAACATATTATTTGTATTGAATTTATTTGACAGCTGTCATTAATATATTATTTGCATTGTATTGTATTACACTTTGATTTGTATACAGTATAACCTGGTGGGCTTATTACCATGTAGTAATCTCTCCCAACCAACCAAGCATTAAGGGAAAACCAGACTAGAATCCTTTTTAAAAAAATCAGAGTTTGTTTGACAGCTGTCATTTCATTATTTGACAGCTGTGATTTCCTTATATGATTATAATACATAAAATAACTTAAGCAAATAATGTATTCATAGATAAGAGATGAGGACTGTTGAAGAGTAAAATATAAATATTTAAACGACAAAGCAGTTTATAATGCGTGAGTATGTTTGATTCTTCTAACATTTGTAAAATAAACACTCACTTATTAGATTCACATATTATATAACATCACTCGCTTTATACTGTTGATTTGTAAACAAATTAGTAAGGTTGTTAATAAAATAGTTTATATAGCTTTTTGCTAATATGACATATACTCTGTTATGACTTTCGTTCCATTCAAATTCTACATTATTCAAGATTTCCAGTTTCATTCTGAAAATGAATTAAACTCATAATTTTATTAACAGTAATCTTCAAGTGTTTGGTTATATTTGCATGACAAAGTTCTAACATAAAGTATTACAGCTTTAGAAAGCACTTTAAAACAATCGCTTTTACAGACTCTGCGTGATTGTGTAAGGAACACCACAATCCGAGAGGTATGTGAGGTCCAAGATGGGGACGACAGCGTCGACGATACTGGTACCAACATGTACAGAGAATGAATTTCACAAGAATTCCATACATAGCTCGGCATGGGGTGCCGGATAGACGGCGTCCACCAGGGAGACCCCCGAAACGATGGAGAGATAGCTGGAGCTCAGCATCACAGGAGGACAATCCTGCAGTAACAGACTCTTGAGAGTCTGCAGAAAGTTTAAGAAGAAGAAGACAAAGCTTTTACAGGTCTTTCAAAATTTATATATGAATACTACACGCATACACTACACTCCACCTTAATCCGAATGTGTGACCATCACATGTCTGAAGACCTACAAAGGTTTCTTTGTTATTTGTATTCCCTCGGTACGTTTTCTTGTGGTTTTCTTACCAAATATGTTTTTATGGACATATTCAGATGTAAGCCGCAGCCACTTTCTTCCGATGTTTTACTCAAGTTAGATATATTAATATTTTTTTATATTGTTCATCACTTAATAAATTAAGTGATGAACAATATACAAAATTAAAATAAATAAATAATATCCAAAAATAAACTCGATCTTATGAATTATATTTTGAAAGAAAGAAACGTATCTTTTTTTTCTTCTTCTCTCATACCTTTAATTCACACAGCTTGTAGAATGTTTAATTTAAATCCATTTAGTAATTAGCGATAGCATCATCTATTGCCTGACTAGTCCACCTACAGCATTTGCTGGCAGGACCAAGGTCTCAGTGAATGTGATGGAATACTCACGTATGTATTTATGAATTTCAGGGAGTTGAAAGTCATTTGAATGATTTATGCTACCACGTAACTGGCTTCATTTACTTTTGTCTGGTTGGTTGGAAGAGATTGGTGCCTGGCAATAAGCCCATCAGATTATATTTGCAATAAAAGTGTTAAATATATCAATAAATACGTTATCAAATAGAAAAAGTAAAAAAAAGATTTGCAGACAGACAAACAAAACGACATTTATTTTTAGTATATTTAAGAAGATATCCTATCGAAATGAAGACCTTCCCATGTGTCGCCCCTAACCCACGTGGCGATATGGGGCTTAAGAGATCATGTTGATCTGGCCAAGGGATGACGGAAACCAATATAAAGTCCGCTTCCAGGATGTCGGGGCAATTCGGCCGTATCCTGGAGGGTCTAAATGCTTTTATTGTGTCATTATGGCTGAAAAAATTGTTTCATGAGCTGAAAAATTTCGCTTGGGGATATTTGCTGGGCGTTGTGTGATGAAGGTATACCGAAATGATTTTTTTTTAATAAAATCTTTGAAAGAACTTCAAAATTCAGCCAAGTATTTAGATTCATCATTTAAGTATTTAGATTCATCATCATGCGTCGACTTTAAATAATTTAAATTTATTTATTTACGCCCAGATCTACCTTCGTATCTGTACACTCAATTGGTCACAATTTATATATAACGTATCAATCAACAATACCCGGGACTAATCAACAGATGGCACCTCTAATAACAAATCCATACAATTCTCAGTTAGTACCAGCTTTTAGAAGTTACGTGTCAAACTTTCACGACATTCCGATATTGTGTCATTGGGTTACAGTGATTTTAGTGACGATACTTGTGCTATTTTCAAAACAATGGAAAATAACGAATTTCGTGTGTTGATAAAACATTGCTTTTTAATAGGAAAAATACCGTTTCAACTCAGCGATGGCTTGAAAAGTGTTATCCGGGCTCTGCTCCGTCGAAAACAACCATTTGTCGGTGGGATGCTGATTTCAAACGCGGTCGTACAGACACAAATGATGCTGAACGCTCTGGTCGTCCAGAGGCTATTACAGCAAAAAACATTAAAAAAAAACTCAAAATCGTGATGGAAAATCGCTAAGTAAAGTTGCTTGAGATAGCTGACACCCTGAAGATATCATTCGGTAGTGTTTACACTATTTTGCACGAACATTTTGTCATGAAAAAGCTTTTTTCGTAATGGGTGCCGCGTTTGCTCACAATGGAACAGAAACATCAACGCATCGATGATTCAGAGCGCTGTTTGGCACTGTTGACGCGAAATAAACAGAACGTTTTGCATCGGTATGTGACAATGCAGGAAACTTGGATCCACCACTATACTCCGGAATTAAATCGCCAGTCAGCTGAGTGGAGAGCAGCCGGTGAATGTCGTCCGAAGCGACCAAAAACTCAATAGTCAGCCGGGAAGGTTATGGCCTCCGTATTTTGGGATGCGCATGATATAATATTCATCGATCACCTTGATAAGGGAAAAACCATCAATAACGAATATAAAATAGCGTTATTGGAGCGTTTGAAGGCAGAAATTGCAAAAAAAAAACGGCCCCCTATGAAGAAGAAAAATGTTCTCTTTCATCAGGACAATGCACCGTGTAACAAGTCCATGGTAACGATGGCCAAATTGCACGAGTTGAACTTCGAATTGCTTCCGCACCCACCGTATTCTCCAGATTTGCCCCCCAGCGACTATTGGCTGTTCGCAGACTTCAAAAAGATGCTCCAGGGAAAGAGATTTGGCTCCAATGAAGAAGTGATTGCCGAAACTAACGCCTATTTTGAAACTAAAGATAAATTGTTCTACACGGCTGGCATAGAAAAGTTAGGAAAGCGTTACAAAAAAGTGGAATGAACAGTGTTTGATAAAACAAATTATAATGTATTTAATAGTGTATAATAAATTTTAAAATTAATAAAACAAAAAAACAACAGACCAAAGCAATCAAAAATGTCAATATGTTCCCCTTTAGGCCACGATGTGGACAAATTAACTGTTTTAGATGAATTCTGAGAGGATTTTCAGTTATGTTTTTTACTATAATGCAATTTAGGCCACCGGTATTTCTAGTACATTTTGAGTTTATTTTAAGTCCTGATTGCAACATTTGATATTGACAACATTTTCAAAGCATTATTCGTGTATATAGTAATGTGATTCAACAGAACATTCAAGTAATAATTGGGATTGTAACTGAACTTAATCCACCGTAATTGAAAGTTTTTTTTTTAATAAAATTGAAGGATCATTTTTTCAGCGCTGTATACTCGTAGAGAGCAAACACGACTAGGGTGCAAGACACATTCCTATGTGAGAATTACTGAACAAATTATATTGCAAACTCTCCCTTACCTTGACTCCATTGAATCGGAAATGAATTTGCTGCAGTCTTGAACATTTTGCAGTAAGTTTACAAGTACTATAGAGGATCCCTGAATAAGCACTTCCGATAGTCAAAGCCTTGAGATAGATGTCGAGGACTTTTATAAAAAAGACATTTTTAAACTGCTTTCGAATTGTTGATTATTTTTTTCTCTAATATTAATATTTTTTCCTATGAAAGAAGAACTTTGTAAAATGACAGCTATCTGATTACGTCCATTCAATGTGATTCGTAATTTGTTGTTAAGTGATCATTCTTTTAAATCTATATTCTTTTTATTTACTTTATTTGAAAATTTTACTTAAATTTATTTCTTTCATATCGCATATAAGAACTGAATTGTATATTGAGCTTGTTGGGCACTATATTTAATTGTTTATGTCTGAATTAGAAGTATAAGTCAACTGTATCAGAACAGATAATAAGCCTAGTGAAACGGTTGATAAAGGCCGTTAGATTGTGTAGGAATACACAAGCATTGAAAAAATATATACCTATAAATTCACACGTATTTCGAAGCAATCAAACCATTTATAATCTGGAGTAATATGATATACGTTTATCTCTATAGTCCAAAAGTTTCCGGTCTGAATAAGTTAAATCGTGCATGGACATATACATATATCACACTAGTCACACCTATCGCATGTTCAGGTAATGTTAAAGATAAAATTGATAACTCTTATCTCAATAGTAGTATGTTAACTTGAGCTGAAAGATGACGTGTTGTTTCGTTATATTCTAAAATGTTAAAAATCAGTTATCAAGTTTTTTGCAAAGGGAAAGCCCTGTTAAAATTTAACGACGTTTAGATGCTCTCTTTGATAACTATTCTCCGTAGATAGCCTAATTTTTGTTAAGGAATTCGATAACCGCACAATATTAAATATTTAACATTTCATAAAATAACGAAACAACACGTCTTCCATCGGCTGTAGTTGACATACAACTGAAGTTAAATGTATCAAATTTTAACTGAAATATCGCCTGACTATTTGGCGTGTTATTTATCTATACACGGTCTTAATTGTTCAAGCTAGAAACTTTCGAAACTCGTTGATAAAGTTACCTTTTTTTATCTGATTAATTTCCTGAAGTTCAACAGAAGTTCTAATAATTTCAACCCAAAACGATTTTTAACTATATCAAAAGATTTAGACAAAAGTTCGATACCATTTTATACTTTTTTGGGAAACTCAATATTAAAATAATTCTAAATAATCAATTAGAAAATTATCTTAGTGCATTCATCTTCTTTAAAATCACACTCCTTTTTGGGGGTTGGTGATCATCAGGAATATCTTGGCATTTTAGGCAGCATATTTGATCAGATATATGGTACCACTATGAAACCACTCTCGTTAGATCTTCAACCAAACTTTAAATATATTTTCCTCCTGCACTTCCATCCTGAAAATTTCCCTGCAATATCAGTTGAAAGATATTTTATTTTTCTCCTCGCATTGCACGTTCAAAGTACTCTGTCTTTTTCCGTTTGGTGGTGGATAATACTTATTAAGATATAATTTAAAACGTAATCACTTAATACTTTAAACGTTATCAAATCATCGTAGGGACGCTGTCATCCTACGAAATTCTCAACACCCTTCGATAGAACCACATTCCAAAAACCCTAAGGCCTCGGCCACACAGGTAGGAGGCTCGCTTGATGCTAAGAGCTATCCTGCGAGTTAGGTGACATATCCTAGCGAACCAAAGTACCGCATACTATCGCAGTGGCCACACTGCACGTTTCGCGCCACGTAGATGACGATTAGTCATCGAGTGAATCTCCAAGCTAACAGACGTGTTGGTTAATTTACAAGATGGCGGAATTTTTAATAACAACTGTGTATAAAACGGAGCCTTTTTAGAACCCATCGAGCAAATTATAGAAAAATATACCTGTAATAAAATCATTTTGGAATGAAGTTGCACAGAAAGTAAATAAAGATGGTAAGTTGTAATGAAATTAGTTAGTTTTGAGAGTGACGTCGTAGCACTTTGGTATGGCCAGGCATGAAGTCACCTAGTATACAAGTCACGTAAAACCTAGCTTAGCACCTAACGAAGCTCTTTGATGTGGCCTCGGCCTAAGTTTGTTAATATTTTAAGACCATAGAGAAGTGCGAAAAATTAGTACCAACGCAAGAGTCACATACGTAAGTAGAGATAAAAATTCTTGTTGCTGAACATAACTTACATTTCAGAGGAGCGGCTTTGTGCATTTTCCACTTTTACTTTGATCTCTTGAGACTGGTGTCATTGATTGTTTTTATTATAATATTAGTGAATTGTCATATTAAATATCGTTTGTAAATTATTTATAGTAAAATTAATTTCGATCCTTCAAAAACATCTCAAAACTAATTTTTGAACATAAAAATATATATTTGAGACAAATTAAAAATCTTACGTAGAATTTATTGAATATCGTCCAAAAATAAAGCTTTTTCCACAGCAGGACTCCTGAGAGTTAAAAACAATTTTTATATAACTTCTTATCTATAACATCTGGGTCTTGTACCACCCTACCCCTATCGGCCATAAGTTATCCCTTATCTTTTATCTTTTACAACCCTCTGAGATATTATATTTTACCCCCGTATCTTCGATCTAGTAGTCACTTAAAACCCAGGCTGTTCACTTCAAAATCTAAAACAAATTATATCCATGTTATTTCTTGTATTTTAGTGTGGAATTTTATGCGTGTTGAATACAGCGTTGCATGTTTTGTTTTATCTTTATTGGCATAGCATGATACTAACACTAATAAAAAACAACTCCAACATTTTTAAGGGATGCTTTTAAAAATTCTTCATTGTCCTTAGTTCAGTGTACTTGATTTCATTGTTGTTTAATGCATTACCTAAAGTCATAAGAAACTTGTTCTTCTTCCTGGCCCTGTCCCAACTCATTGCCTAGGTAGGCTGTTGGGGTCAGCTCTTTTCGTTCTAAGGCTGTATATTCTTCAGTTCTGGGTGTCGCTTTCATCTAGGCCGTTTCTCTGCAGGATTTTGGAGCATTGAGTCATCCAGGAGTTCTTAGGTCTTCCTCTGGACGGTTGTCGAGGAAGATCCACAGACATTACCTGATTTACAGCATGGTCTGGTGGTCTCCGTTTTATGTGCCCGTACCATTTCAGCTGTCGCTCTTCCCGCTTACTATTTATGTCAGTGACTCCCAAGCTACCACGAATGCGTGAGTTCTTAATTTTATCTTTCAGTGATACACCTGCCGATCACGTAAACATTCGCATTTCTGCTATTCCAAGTTGCCTAGAGTAGGATCTGTACATAGTCCAGCATTCTGAGCCATACATAATTGCGGATCTAACGATAGTCTGGTATAGCTTTCCTTTCAGTTTTATAGGCATTTTTGGGTCACACAAGACTCCTGTTATCGATTTGAATTTCATCTATCCCACACTTATTATATGGTCAACATCCGCGGCGCACCCTCCATCGTTGTGAATGAGTGAGCCCAGATACTTAAATGAGTCACAGCCGGCTAATATTTCCCCATCCAGTTGCATTGAAAGAGTTGTGGCATTTGGGTATTCAAATGGCAGGTACAGATATTCTGTCTTAAAGCCATAAGAAACGTTAAAATAAGTGGTAAATATTAAAACAAAAGTAAAACATTGTTATTTTGTTTAATTTCACTTTATTTTTGCATATCACAATGCGGGTAAACACTTGCTGTGTCATCATCAGGTGAGTTGATGATGACACGAGTTGATGAACTTACCTGATAATGATACATCAAGTACTAAAATGCATTGCAATGTGCAAAAAATATAATGACGACGTTTTAATTTAATGTTAATTTTTCTGGTTGGTTTCAAGACATTGACACATGAAAATAAGCTCGGAAGGTTTAAGTATACTAAACGAAAGAGAAATATGTATAAGTTCAAAACATCTTAATGTTCCTTCTTCATAAAGTTCATAGTTAAAGTTATTGTAAAATCTGTCTTTATGTTTCTCCGTTAATATTAACTTTATATGCAAAGTACTGTAATCCTTTGAAGAGCGCTCTTCACAAGTAGTTTTGACATATGAAATATGAGATTTCAGACTTTTCAGGAAACACAAAGGTTTTCTCCAGAATGGAATGGCAGAGCACAGGAAAGCCTTCCAATCTTCTCTAGTAATTTTCTTGGTTTTATCCGCCAATAGATTTCCGTAACCGGAGATTTAATAGAGCATGTATGTTCAATGTAAGTTTTGCAAATCAATGTTTGGTGTATTTATTCCTAAGTTACTAAACGTCCATATCTACAAACCTTTCATTGTCAGCACAAGTAGAAAGTTGTCGAGTTTCATACTTTTCGATCGCAGTCTAATTCTTCTGTCTCTTCTATACCTAACTTTTCTCGTGCCACTCCTTTGATTTTTTTATATTTCATATTGCATTTACGTGGTTAAACGGATCATAATATTCTAGACTTATTTGGTAAAACAAAAAATCTTCCAGCTTGAGAGTCACGGGTAAGCTCCCGTGGGAAATAATTTTTTTTGTTTAATATTCCATTCTAGTTTAAACTCAATGTTTTTTTTAACATTTTTTATGGTTGGTTGAAATATGTTGCCATATAGTAGTAAACCTGCCAGTTTATATCATATATAATGGAAGTGTACTATCAGTGAAATATAATACAGTCTTTGTGGGGTTCGTGGGCATGTTCTCGCGTATATGTTTATGGATTTCGTGGGGATGGATAGTCATTTGAATGAGTTATGCGACCACGTAACTTGCTTCATTTACTTTTGTCTGGTTGGTTGGAAGAGATTGCCACCTGGCGATAAACTCGCCAGATTGTATTGCAATAAAAGTGTTAAATAAATAAATAATACAATAAAATTGTTATAATACAGAGGGAAACAATAAATACAGTAGGAACTTAAATGGTGATTAGTCGCATGCATTGGTAATACTACCTCGCGCGGAAAAGTGACAATAACATATAAGTTTAAGAACAATACCTTTCCCTTCCGACTGTCTCATATTTTCTACTCTTGTTCTTTCATTTCTCTTTGCTGTTATGTAGCGCATTTTAAGCCATTCTAAGAGTCTTGTCTACGTTGGTTTTGCCTCATGAACCCATTTTTTAAATAATTTTGTGTATTACTTAATACCTGTTTGTTTATTACTGAATACCTGTTTGTTTATTACTTAATACCTGTTTGTTTATTACTTCAAACCTCTTTTAGATATTTTGAAAAGTAGGAAGAGAATGTCACTTGGCGATAATCCCACCAAATTGTAATATATACAAATAAAATGTGATGCAATACAGTGCAACGGTTAAAAATAAATATTATTTTTTCTATTCATATTGAATACTTGTAAAATAATATTGACCTCCCCTGTTAATGTCATCTTCGTTAAGAAAGGCCTCGTTTCACGTCTTCTGTGGGCTAAAACAAAGAAAATGAGGTACGAAGAGACGAAGAAACGTCGATAAGACGATAATGAGGTTTGATTAAGACCTACTCGAGACACTGTCTCTCCGAATAATTTTCAATTTGAACAAACTACGAGAAATAATTGTATGTCAGTTCTCTTATTTTGCAGATGTTATCCATATATTTCTCCGCTTGGATTTAATTATATTTCACCGTAAAATATCTTGGTTTCATCGTATCTCAAACACCGAGGTACAACATCGAGCAGGTGTAGAACGACAGCTCTTGAATACCATAAAATACTGAAAGATTGCCTATCTGGGTCATATATTGAGAGTAGATAAGTATCACTTCCTAAAATTAATATCGATGAGCAAAATTAAAAATCAATGCGGAATTGAAAGAAAACGAATAAATTGGTTACGCAATACGCCAATGAACAGACATGCAGACAGTTGAGAATCTATTTCATGATGCCAAATCAGAAATATTTTCTCGAGAGTAATTGTCAACGTCAGAAAGACCGAACACCAAGAAGAAAAACATTATAACTAATGAGTTTTATTATCCATTTTTAAACTAAATGGAAAGCTCTTAAAATCTTGAAAACAATGCTTTGAAAAACGGTTTTTTTATTCAAATATATGTATACTATACATATAAGTAATTTATCTGAAGTAAGGTTTCAAGATGGATGAATTCCGAGCTTTTATGCAATATTATACCATTTTTTAGTATTCCAGCTTGACAGGATTTAACATAAATATTCCATACAATTTTTCAAATAAATATTTTTTGGAGATCTCACGTTAATATTAATTTATTTACGAGTATTTAATTCTCAAACGATTACTATCTCAAAATAGTCTTCGACATTTTATAATGCACTCAATCTATAACATTAAAGCTGTCAACATGAATTATTGTATGGAACATAACATAATTTATTGCGTGCATTACTCTCAATTCCTTCAAGTCCTTTGATTTCATCAATACATTTATTGCGTGCATTACCCTCAATTCCTTAAAGTCCTTTGATTTCATCAATACATTTATTGCGTGCATTACCCTCAATTCCTTCAAGTCCTTTGATTTCATCAATATATTTATTGCGTGTATTACCCTCAATTCCCTCCAGTCCTTTGATTTCATTAATACATTTATTGCGTGCGTTACCCTCAATTCCTTTGATTTCATCAATATATTTATTGTGTGCATTACCCTCAATTCCTTCAAGTCCTTTGATTTCATCAATACATTTATTGCGTGCATTACCCTCAATTCCGTCTAGTCTTTTGATTTCATCAATACATTTAATCAGAGACATAAATATCATAATATCTTTCTTCAATGGCATAGCGTGCCTTTCCATGTTCTGTATTAATCATCACTTTCCCTCTCCATATATTCTTTCAGTAAATGGTAATATTAAAAACTAATATTTTGTATATTTTTACATCGTCTCCTTATTCTTACTTTTAATTTGTAAATTTCGTTTTATGTTTTTTTTTCTGTTTATGGGTAAATTAAAAAATTACAACACGTCAACTTGCAATTTTTACAACATATGAAACTCTTGTATGATTTGATAAAAGAGATTATCGTAGAGCATGAAAACTGTCGATTATACAATACCTTTGTGCAATGAAGTGCCAAATAAAACGAAATGAAAATTTTTTTTAAAATCTTATGAAGTTTAACTGGTTTTGAAAATAAAAATGTATACATTTGCTTATAAATGTTTTACGTTCTGCAAATTACCTTATAAATAAACTTGTATTAATCCTCAATTCGTTTTATATATTTAGATAACTTAAGTACTTACTCTCAAATGACTAAAAAAGCTCTAAATATTTTCTAAAGATATTTTGTCTATATTCTAGCATATGCCATTTTCATTCCTAAAAATATCGAGCGTTGACAATTGTGGAATGACATCAATAATACATACTCGTATGACAATCTCTTCTTCGTATCAACACAAAGAACTTGTGGAATGACATCAATAATACATACTCGTATGACAATCTCTTCTTCGTATCAACACAAAGAACTTGTGGAATGACATCAATAGTACATACTCGTATGACAATCTCTTCTTCGTATCAACACAAAGAACTTGTGGAATGACATCAATAATACATACTCGTATGACAATCTCTTCTTCGTATCAACACAAAGAACTTGTGGAATGACATCAATAGTACATACTCGTATGACAATCTCTTCTTCGTATCAACACAAAGAACTTGTGGAATGACATCAATAGTACATACTCGTATGACAATCTCTTCTTCGTATCAACACAAAGAACTTGTGGAATGACATCAATAATACATACTCGTATGACAATCTCTTCTTCGTATCAACACAAAGAACTTGTGGAATGACATCAATAGTACATACTCGTATGACAATCTCTTCTTCGTATCAACACAAAGAACTTGTGGAATGACATCAATAGTACATACTCGTATGACAATCTCTTCTTCGTATCAACACAAAGAACTTGTGGAATGACATCAATAGTACATACTCGTATGACAATCTCTTCTTCGTATCAACACAAAGAACTTGTGGAATGACATCAATAGTACATACTCGTATGACAATCTCTTCTTCGTATCAACACAAAGAACTTGTGGAATGACATCAATAGTACATACTCGTATGACAATCTCTTCTTCGTATCAACACAAAGAACTTGTGGAATGACATCAATAGTACATACTCGTATGACAATCTCTTCTTCGTATCAACACAAAGAACTTGTGGAATGACATCAATAATACATACTCGTATGACAATCTCTTCTTCGTATCAACACAAAGAACTTGTGGAATGACATCAATAGTACATACTCGTATGACAATCTCTTCTTCGTATCAACACAAAGAACTTGTGGAATGACATCAATAGTACATACTCGTATGACAATCTCTTCTTCGTATCAACACAAAGAACTTGTGGAATGACATCAATAGTACATACTCGTATGACAATCTCTTCTTCGTATCAACACAAAGAACTTGTGGAATGACATCAATAGTACATACTCGTATGACAATCTCTTCTTCGTATCAACACAAAGAACTTGTGGAATGACATCAATAGTACATACTCGTATGACAATCTCTTCTTCGTATCAACACAAAGAACTTGTGGAATGACATCAATAATACATACTCGTATGACAATCTCTTCTTCGTATCAACACAAAAAACTTGTGGAATGACATCAATAGTATATACTCGTATGACAATCTCTTCTTCGTATCAACACAAAGAACTTGTGGAATGACATCAATAATACATACTCGTATGACAATCTCTTCTTCGTATCAACACAAAGAACTTGTGGAATGACATCAATAGTACATACTCGTATGACAATCTCTTCTTCGTATCAACACAAAGAACTTGTGGAATGACATCAATAATACATACTCGTATGACAATGTCTTCTTCGTATCAACACAAAGAACTTGTGGAATGACATCAATAGTACATACTCGTATGACAATCTCTTCTTCGTATCAACACAAAGAACTTGTGGAATGACATCAATAATACATACTCGTATGACAATGTCTTCTTCGTATCAACACAAAGAACTTGTGGAATGACATCAATAGTACATACTCGTATGACAATCTCTTCTTCGTATCAACACAAAGAACTTGTGGAATGACATCAATAATACATACTCGTATGACAATGTCTTCTTCGTATCAACACAAAGAACTTGTGGAATGACATCAATAGTACATACTCGTATGACAATCTCTTCTTCGTATCAACACAAAGAACTTGTGGAATGACATCAATAGTACATACTCGTATGACAATCTCTTCTTCGTATCAACACAAAGAACTACTTATTCTCGATATTTTATGAATAGTCAACAACTGTCTAAGACGGATAAAAGAAAGGACTTAGGTGTTATATCTAAAAGTGACCTTTCGTTCAATTTGCAAACCGAATCAGTCTGCAATAAAGCAAATGAGATCTTTAATTTTTTATTCTTCTTCTTCATCTTATTTTAGGCCTGTTGGCCCGTTATGGTCCTGCATCATTGTTTGCCTCTTGTGACGTCGACTGCCAGCTGTCTTTCCATTTTTTGGGAGATCATCCTGGAGGTCTGCTTGCTTGGGTCTCTATCTTGGGCCCCCATCTGACAATATTTTCAACTTCACACGTCCTTCGGATTTCTTTGTTTTGTACTCTATCACGAATGGTTTTGCCAGCGATACTCCTGAGTACCTTAATTTCGCTGGTTCGAAGGGGATTTTTGGTTCTGACAGTGTCGGCTCTGGACTCTATACTATATGTCATTATGAGGTGGACACAGGTCTTGTATATCCTCACCTTGCTTTGGATATTCATATGCTTGTTTTTTTCCAGATAGTGTTCTTTAAACATCCGGAAATAGCTGCGGCCTTTTGTGATTGTTCAAGTACTTTGCTATAGAGGTCATTATTGTACATTATGCTAGAACCCAAGTATTTAAATTTAAATTGTAATTCATACTACAAAACTATTCACAAAAACGTACCTGTGTTCTTAGAATACTGTACAACTCTTTAGGCAGATGTCATTTAGAGTACTACTCTATAATATGAACACCAGCAGGGAAAAATTATTCACTCATGCTAGAAAGAGTTCAAAAAACATTTCTCCGTTGTATCGACAAGAGAGAATATGTATATTGTCCCTGGCTTTATCTTCTTACTGGGGATGTTAAAATATAGGTCATTAGAGGGTGGAAGATTTCTTCGATTGGATGTACTCGTTATTTTCAGAGGTAATCTTGTTAACCCATCTGTTCTGAATATTCTTGTTTTGTATGTTTTGGATAATTATCTGAGGCAACACACTCAAAGATTGTTCTGTCAACCTTTATATTAAATCAACCTGCCTCAACAAATGCGGACTGACAAAACAATCGCTTTTAACCCGTGTGTATTCTCAGATAGGCGTTTTTAATTAGTCGCTCAAATCAAACAGGAACTCATAAATTTAGTATAATTCTTTAAATTATTTTATTTTTAATGTAACACAATATTTATTTAAGGTTATTCATAAACCTTTTTTATAATAATTTTTATTGAATATCTTTAAAATTTCAAATTGTTTTTTTGTATGCATATGTTTTTAGTTACTTTTTTGTATGTGGTGATATACGAGTATTTGTTAATTTTCTGATTGTTATAAATATTTTTGTTGTATGTAAATGTTAAAAATTTCTATTTGTTTTTAATTTATTTATTTTTTTATTTTTTATTATTACACATGACAAGAAATATACATAATTTGCGAAAAAAACAACAGTTAATTTAATTTAGACATACATTATTATAATGGATCTGGGTCTGTCGCCTTTCATTTGTTGTATCCCCAGTAAACTAAGCTTTTGCCTATATCTCACTGAGGATATTAAGCATGAAAAAATAAATCGATACTTCTTTCCGATTTTTGATTACACAAAAACAAAACCCCGTTGCACGTTCTTATCAACCTGACAAACAGTGACACTCAATTACAACTGAAAACATCATGCGGAATCAAACTCTTTACACATTATAACTCCAGAAAGACCAAACCTGTTCATTCTACAATATACCGCACACAATCATAAGAATAAAAACAAAAACAAAAGTTAAACCAAAAATGAAACAAAACCAAAAATGTCCATCCCATAATATACCGCACACAATCATAAGAATAAAAATTAACACAAAAATATACAGAAACACAAATACAAAACAACAAGAAAAAACCCACACTCAAGAGCACACGTCATTCATCCTGAAAGCCCAAGTACTCAAAATCCTGTCGCAGTAACAACCACGCTCCGATCGACTGTCTAAATGGTCTATTGATTCCAATTAATCAAATTTTGAACAATTTTCAAGAGTACCGTCCGCCGAACCCTGTGATAATTAATATTCTGGTATATTTAATGCAGTTATTTTCCATAAGTAAAGTTTCATATTCTTTAAACATATTATTGGCTTTTTTATATCTCGGAAAAATTTATAATTGATTATCCAATTTCCAATAATTTTTCAAATTAATTCATATTTTTTTAAAATATTTATACGAGTAAAATGCACCAGAAAAAAAATGTTGTTTTGGCTTTAGGAAACACTTGAAGACAACTTCTTTCTGGAGGTCTTCTAAACCATTATGATGTTACACACACATGTTACACTACACTACACCTAAAGCTGAATATGTTACTATCACATATCAGAATATCTAAAAAGGTTTCTTTTGCAGCTCGTCTTTCCTTGGTAAATTTCTGCGGTTTTTCAATACAATTTATGTTTTTCTGAACATACACATATGAAAGAAAGTACCTTATACAATGTCCACAGATACTTCATTTCTTCTTCTTCTCTTCCGTAACTTTCTGTAGACTCTCAAGAGTCTGCTGCTGCAGGATTGTCCTCCTGTGATGCTGAGCTCCAGCTATCTCTCCATCGTTTCGGGGGTCTCCCTGGCGGACGCCGTCCATCCAGCACCCCATGCAGAGCTATGTATGGAATTCTTGTGGCATTCATTATCTGTACATGTTGGTACCAGTATCGTCGACGCTGTCGTCCCCACCTGACCACACAAACCTTTCAGATTGTGGTGTTCCTTACACGAGCACGCAAAGTCTTCCCAGCAATAACGCGCAGAGTTCTCAATTCCGTTGTCCTTAGCATACTTTTTGTCCTGACAGTGTCCACCCTCGGTTCGATGCCATATGTGAGGATAGGTCGTACACAGGTCTTATAAATGCGTATCTTGCTATCCGTTCTCACATCTTTATTCCTCCATATGACATCTCTCAGGCAGTCCGCCACAACTGCAGCTTTATCTACCTGAGGCCTTACTTCACTGGGGAGGTCATGAGAGCTGAGCAGTTCACTGCCAAGATGTCTGAACTGGGTTGCTTGTTCAATTGGCTTGTCACGTACTGAAATTCTGCACTCTAGGGGGTCTTTGAAGAATGTCATATACTTCATTTATGTCCTTACATAACTAATATATATTTATTTTTGTAATATTTTTAATATGTTAAAAATACTGGGTTCGAATCTCGAGTTAAAAGGCCCTTAATGAGAGTTCGCTCGCTAAACGGTGCTTTATAAATTGACATTTCGTTGTCATTATATTAATTTTTAGCGTGATGCTTAATTTGATACGTCGTGATGATCTTGATTTGTTTGTATTTAAAATAAAATACAAAATTCAGGAATGCGATAAAAGTGAGAGTGAATAATCGATAAATAGTAAACAGCGATGAATGGTCAAGTGAATAATAACAAGTCAAATGATTAACAATAAGTGCCCTTTATTCAACGATAAGTAGGTATATATAGATTTTCAGAACGGGGCGCGTGAATGCGTCAGCCGTATATCCCCATCTCACTCCTGTGCATGACAAGGCGTATGCAGACGTTGCGAACAGTGTAGTGGGTAGGATATTTTATTTGTCAAAACGGCGAGACGAAGCGTAAATACTATTTGTGAGTACACATTGACGTTTCTAGTATGTGACAATTGTAGATTGTTCAGAGGTTGATTCATCGGTCGTTGACCCTGTATGTTTACAATTTATTTTGACAACAAATTATGTTTGACAATTATTTATTTAGGGACGTAGGTATCCTACAAATTTGTTTAAAAAAATTAAAATAGAATTTCGCTCTATGAATGCACCACCAAAGAATTTAGATTTTGTTAATGGGGTAGTGTTTATTTTGCACACCCTTGTAGCTTTACAAATATTAACTATCATTTGTTTTGCACACCCTTATAGCTTTATAAATATTGACTATCATTTGTATTTGGGCTTTCAAAGGTTTAAAAGACTCGCCGTTATTTGATGGATACAAGGTTAATATAATAATTGTAATTCTTTCTCCCTGCAAATCCACGTCACAGCGAGCTAATATCGCAGGCGCGCTGTGACCTGGATCAGATTAGCCCTTGACAGGTCCTGTGATCCTCCGGGCGGAAGGTGAAGGGCCTTGGACCAGAATCTTTATGACTAAAATACAGAGTTAATTATGTAACAAGTTTGACAGCGGAGCTTATTCTGTTTGAGTTCTGAAAGCTTTTGTTAGCATTATTGGTCTCCGTGGTACTTTTTATTGTATCGATGACACATTTTGGGGCTAAGAGTGCAATCTATGCTTAAACGAGATATACATAACATGATCAGCACGTATAATGACTTTGTTAGATTTTGGAGGTTAAAATAAGTTGTTTATTATAATTTTTTTTTATCTCTTTCTGAAGTACATAGGTTGTTACTTAAGTGTTGAATTATGGCAACACCATTCGTCAAATCTGACATCAGCATCTAAGTCACCAATCACTGAATGATTTTTACCGTGTAAATAAAAATGGATTTTTTTTTGTAATTCAAAAATTTTACTTGTAAATTAATGCTAATTAGTGTGTCAGTGTCAAGTGCAGAATTGAATCATCTCGTGCGGTTTTTAATAAAATGAGAAACGTATTCTGCGATGATAATCTAAACTTGAAACTTCGACAACGGTTAGTCAAATGCTACGTTTGGTCAGTGTTATTGCATGGAGTGGAATCATGAAACCTCAAAGTTGTTAGTATAGACCGACGGGAAGCATTCAAGAAATGTGGATACACCGGAGAATGCTACGGATACCCTGGACGGATACGGTCAGCAAAACAAGGGTTTTTCAAAGAGCCAAAGTTGATAGAGAGTTGCTGACTTATATTAAAATCCGAAAGGTGTCCTATTTGGGGCATGTACTTAGAGGAGAAAAGTACAAATTACTGAACCTGATCATCCAAGGCAAGATAGATGGTCGAAGAGTTGTTGGCAGGAGGCAAATCTCCTGGCTCCGCAATATACGGGATTGGAGCGTTGGAGATCTTTTTCGGGCTACTGGGGACAAAGATGTCTACTCTTAGGTGATATTCTACGTTGGGGGACTTGATATGACACTAGGAAGAAGAAGAAGTGTATTTTATCTTTGACCATTATTCAAACTGGAAAGACGTTTGTCTTCCACTTGGGTATATAGATTAAATTCCTGATGGATGAAAATTTGGGTTAAACTTATGTAGTAACATACCATAACGTGCGAGTGTTTCTATGCGATTCACTAAATGTGATCGGAGATTTTTTTTCCAGTCTAACATGCTCGCAGCCACGCTCTTCAATAAGTCTGCATCAATAATGTGAAAATATTGAAAAGTACAATACGATTGAATGAAAAAATTAACAAATTTTTCATTAATTGTGTGTACGTTATATTATAACATTATTATGCAACGTTTGAGGAAGCATATTCAATAAATATGGGGATTATTAATATTGGAGCACAATACCCAAAATGGGGGACTGCTACGAGTACGACACCCATAATGGCGTGTAAATAGACTTGTGTGTATCAACAAATTTGCATTAATCCACTCAGGCTTGTCCAAACTAAACTAATATTCGCTCAACTAAAGTAATCAACGCGGATCAGGCTTCCCCTTTTGGATTCAAAGCAGCGTCACACTCGAAGTTCCAGTTCATCGTTTGATTGTGTGTCCTCATCCGAGCTGCGAGGTCCAAACCACAAAGATCGAATCGATTTTCGTGAATTATTCATAAAGCAAATGAGAATGAAGGAAAATTGAACGTATTTTTATACAATATTTGATAGGGAAAATGCAATGCACCGCAATCTTTATTTTATTTTTGATCCAAGTTTGTCATGGTATCTCTGTCTCAACGACATTTCGAATCTCGCTTCAACATACACATAAAGGTATATGAAGAGTGTAAACATTTTTTATTTAATTAAGAGAGATTTTCTTGAATTAAATTCCACATTACCATTTCCTAATCCTAAAAAAAAGTCGTTAACAAATGAAAAAAAAGCAATGTATAAAATCAACTTTTCCTAGGAGCTAAGAAGTTTCACTTCTACGGCGCGAGAGTCTCACGCATCTGTTTTTTTTCTTCATTGTCACTTAATTTTCTAACGGATTAATTATCTTCAAATATAATATCCTCGTGTTCCCTTTTTTTGTACACGTATATTTAAATGAATCACAAATGAAGAGGTTCTCCAACGAATCGAAGGAGGAAGGCACCTGCTCAGGATCCTGTCCGAAAGGCGTTCAAGATGGATCGGTCATATAATACGACAAGAGGGCCTCTTGCATGCCATAATGGAGGGTATGACCGAGGGGACAAACTCTAGGGGACGCCCATGCCGAGAGTACCTGGAGGACCTGTTGGTGGACGTGCGCTGCTCAACATATACAGACTTAAAAAGAGCCGCACAGGACAGGGGGGAATGGAGAAGAGTTCAAATTGCTGCAAACCAGTCTTAGGACTGCAACCACGGAAGGATATTTAAATTTTCTCATATATTTTTTCTTTTATCATTCCTTTTCTCATATAAACATTTTCTTCATATTTATTCAAATTCTCTATACTCCTTATTTTCATGTATTAGCTATCTTAAGATATAATTCATATTCCCATTTATAATTTTTCTTCATAGTTACATAATTTTCTCAATTATATTATTTTTTTTACATATACACTTCCTTTTTTCATATAAAAATTTTCTTCATACATATTTCAGTTTTCTACACTCCCTATTCTCACGTATTAGTTATATTCAAATATAATTCCTCTCCTCGAGTATAATTTTTCTTCATACTAACTTAATTTTCTTATGTATTATTTTTTTCATACACACTTCTTTTTCTCAAAAAATTATTTTGTTCGTATATAATTCATTTTCACGTGTATTCTTTTTCTTCAGATATGCTACAATTTTTTTCATGTTTTCTTGGATGAAAGATTTACACATTAATTCAAAAGAAATAAAAAGATGAATACAGAATAATCAAAAGAAGACAGGGATAATTTGACAATTTAAATACAATGTAAAATTTCATCTGCGACTAAGAGATAGTGGGGAATACTGGGAAAATGATAAAGGGGGAACAAGGAAACACTCTTGGTCACTAAAGAGAAATATAAAACAAATTACTTTTCAAAATGCAAATAAATAAATAAAAAAATATTTATGGTATTATTTATTGGTAAGGCATTAACGTTGTGGAAGTTTAAAGACAAAGTAATTTGTTTTATCAGACACTGTTTATTCCACTTTTTGTAACGGTATAACCCTACCGGTTTCAAAGCGTTCACCACATCATCAGGAGAGCACAAATAAGATTTATTTGTGCTCCCCTGATAATGACGTGAAAGCTTTGAAACCGGTAGGGTTATACCGTTATAAAAAGTGGAATAAACAGTGTTTTATAAAACAAATTACAAAATATTTATACAACTAAATTTGCTGAACCTTTGCACACAAAATATTTGCATTATATAGAAAGAATATTGAACAGCCAAGTGAAAGGAATATTAATTTTTTTAATTGTATACCCTTTAAAATTCTAAGTTAAACGTGGGATAAAGTGAAGTGCCAGGCTATGGATCAACCTAGGTGAAAGCGTTATATGGCATCCCTGGTTCCTAATATAACGTTTGTGTAACGATATTTTCTAAAAAAAATGTCTTGAACTTTTACATTCAAAATAATTTAAAGAAGCGCAAAGCAGTCATGAGAAACAAGATTGTTTAGCGTCAAAGAGGAACATGTTGTAAAATAAATTACTGGAAAACACCGTAAAATATATTTTAATTTTTCATGTGGATAAAAGAAAACTACATATATACTAGGAATATTCTACGAGAAACTATGGGAAAAACCATGTGTTCCCTTTTATAGACATCGTTACATGGTTGTCATGAATATTTAAAATAACCACTTAATCACGCGTTCTCAACTGTTGTTTCGCGTAACTGTGTGTTTTTTTTTGTCGTTACAAACCATCTTTAAAATCTAATAACAATGGCATCTAGTTCATTTGTTGCTTCTCTCTATAGTCCCCTTATCTTAAACATTTAAGTATTTAGCCGTATATGGTCAGTGTACTACATACTCGGATTCTCGAATTTTATATAGATTTCTTCTGAGGGAGTAATGGTCACGGGGTTGCTCAATTATTTAGTAAGTAAGACAAATTACTAGAAAATAAATAATGCAAATGAATAGATGTAACCCAGGTTAACAAACCCAGCTAAGATCGACTATTTTCTAGTTTTATCAAAATTATGGTAAACAAGTTATTGATTAGGCTATTACTAATTTGTATATTAGAGTGTTAAACACTTAACAGGGCTGAAGAATTATCCCAGGACATCTTATAGAGGTCCTAAAATATTTATATTTTCATAGTTAAGGCATTAACACTGTGCAGGTTAAAAAACATTGTTATTTATTTCTTTAATCTTAGAAAAGACCTTTGTTTCAATTTGAGGTGTGTTGTTTAATTTTTTTTTTATAAAATAAATACATCACTTATTTTTTTTTAATCACTACAACTGTTGAGAGACCACATTACAAATGACGAAGTTCTCAGCAGGATCGAAGAAACCAGGCACCTGTCAAACACTATATCAGAAAGGCGTGCAGAATGGATGGATCATATGCTGCGACCTGAAAATCTCCTGCACATATACTGGAGGGTATGATTGAGGGATCGATTGGCAGAGGGCCCCCTCGCCGGGAGTATCTGGAGCAAATATGCCACGATATGGGCTGCGCCTCCTATACAGAGCTCAAGAGGATCGCTGAAGACCGAGCGGAGCTGAAGAGGAGATGCAAAGCTTTGCTGCTAACCAATCCCCAGGATTGAAACTGAAGAAGAAGACAACTGTTGTATTTGAGTTCACTACCGGTTTCAAATACCTCCCTCCATCTTCCTCGCCAGGTAAAGTTGAGCTAAATTATTTCTAGAAATACATTTTTTCTAATTGTTATACGTAAGGGAGAGGGGGAAGAGAGAAGTGGCTATTTAGGGGAGGGAAGAAGGCAGACATCAAAAGGATTGAACGGGAAACATGTTTAGCAGTGGACTATTATTGAAATTTAATTGATTATTTCTAATGTTGAGACTTAACTTATAATGTTGAGACAACATTATGATCAATCAGGTAAATTTCAATAATTGTCCTCTGCTAAATTTGTTTTCCATTCAAAATTCACCCTTTTGACGCCTACCCACTCCCCCTGTCCTTATAAGCCACTTTTCCCCTCCCCCTCTCCTGTAACTATGACAATTAGAAGAATTTTTTTTTTAAAATATAATTTAGTTCAAGTTCACCTGACGAGAAAGACGGAGGTATTTGAAACCGGTAGTGAACTCAAATAACATAAAACAATGGTGAATACAAAATAAGTATTTTATTAAAAACATCGTCATTTGTTAAGTTAATTTATATAACGATACTCGTATAAGCCTAGCGGTTTCAAGGTTTTCACCTCATCATCAGGGGAGCAAAAACAAGACTGAATTATATTCGAACTGGTACCGACATACATGCTTCAAACGGTAAAAACCGTTTCCAAACGGAAATAAATTGGAGGCCCTATAAATGTCCGAGTAAGTAGACAAATGCATAACATATATTCCCAAGATTCACTGCTGCTTGCTGAAATTGTCTCCTGCCTCCCTCCCCTACAATACTCAACCCTTTACCGTTAGAAGCGTGTATGTCGGTACCAGTTCGAACATAAATCAGCCTTGTTTTTGCTCCCCTGATGATGAGGGGAAAACCTTGAAAATGGTAGGGTTATACCGTTATATAAAATGGCATTAACAGTGTTTGACTAAACAAATTACAATACATTCAATTTGTTTCCTTGCTTTCTAACTTTTTTGCAAACACGGTCAGCATAGTCGGCTTGCGCAAGTCTAAGTGAACGAATGCTCACGTTACAGTTGCGAGTGACTCAAAACTTTCATCATGTGGACTCGGTAGATTCGTATCTTTTCTAGACGTCTTATTTTATATAAACACTTCAAAACGTCGGCTCAATTTCATGACAGTTCAGATGGTTAACATTCGTTTCTTCGAATCAATTAAAAAAAATTATTTAACGTTCATTTTGTCGTATTAATTAAAAAAATAATTTAACCGAAGTTATCGATTCAAGATATATTATTTTGTTATATTAATTATTTTATATAAACAATGCATCAAAGAAAGCTTATTATGATATTAACGGTCCCATAGTTGACAAGACGCTTGTCTCCCAGCCCGGAGTTTGCGGGTTCGATTCCCGTTGGAACACGGATTTTTTTAAAAAGGACTCCAGCCTGATTTTCATTTAAGACCTCTTAAATATATTTCTGGTTGGTTGGAAGATATTGCCACATGAAAATGACTGTTTGACTGTATACAACAAAAGTATAATATACAATACAATTATTACGATATTACAACACAATTATTACGATAGGGTGTGGGCTGAAAAACATCTGGTGTCCCCGTGGCTGGGCTCGTCTTATATTGGTGGGGTGTATCTTGGCCGAGGGGACGTTATTAGATGAGCCCAAACCTTTTGATAACTTCTGTCTTTAACACTTGCCTTACTGTGCTAAACAATTCCGCCAGTCACTATGCTGAACGCTCAGCATCCAGTGAAAAATATATGTTTAAAATTAAAATTATGCAAAAGCTGCTAGGTTATTTTTTGAAACTAGCTTTAAAATTATTTTATTATGTAAGCCCTGGTCACTCACTATCCATCATAGGGTGGCAAGTGTTAATGTATTCTCTGCAATTTATGTGTTTTTGAAGTATATTTAAATATATTATGTACATACTATATTGCTATCAATAAACCTACATATTTTTATTTATTTATATGGTAATCTCTTCCAAGCAACCCACAAGGTCATAGCAGTCATCTCTGTCTATATTTTTGTTAATAATTTACAAAACGGAAGTAGTTGAATTGAGAGTTTCTGACCGTAACCGAAGAAAGTTGTATGAATAGTAATTGGCGTTGAAATAAAATTCTAGTTTGCTATTTCTCCCGTACACGGGTAGCGATTGCTGCAATAAATATGTAGCTCATCTGTACCATAAGGTTGAATAGCACTGAACTAGACCAATAATCTTTTTGTTGCTTTGCAATATAACATCCAATCGAATAGCCAATTCCTTATTATTGCTCCTTGCTAGCAGCGTACCATAAAGACTCGTGTGTTTGCTATCGAATGCTTTTATGGCTTATCTCTAACAACCTTCCAGTTTATATTTTAAGATTAAAAACTTTTGCATTTGTAAGTCGGGTTAAGTGGAAATAAGGAAGTGTTCATTATTCTTACCCTTAATTTAATTTGTATTTCTTCATGACTCGTGTCTTTCGAATATGTGTCTGAAAGATGTTCTTTTGGAGTGGCGTAGAACTTTGACATCGATTTCGTCTTAACCCTTCCTTCCCTGTGATGTGTAACTAGAACACATTGCTTCTAAACACTTTAATATCTCTATAAATATAATAAATACTGGGTTCAGATTTTAGGTATTCCTCCGTAATACATTTACGCATTGAATGAAAAAAATAATATTAATATTAATTAGCACTTATCGGCCACATCAGAGATATTTTGTGAAAATCGGGAATAAATTCACCAATACAATCAAACGTGTGCCAGTGTGTGACGTAGGTATATTCATTTTAAAAAACCGCTATGGGTGAGGAAGCGACGCTATTCACGTCTCACTCGCACTCTACTTCGGTATATGGAAACTCAAGAAATAGAATCTCAGTTCGGTCGCTTCTCTCGCTCAGTAGGTCGGCCGCGTTCGGTAGAGGTGGTCGCATCGCCCGTTTTGTGAACGTTGGCTGATATATTTTTTTCATGTTTTTAGCAATTAAATTTCAATTATTATCACTTTTGACTTCAAATTTAATTAATTTAAGTGATTGGCTATGAATATTATTATTTTTCCGATTTTAAATCGCTCATTTTTACATGTGTGTTGAATACACAGCACCGGATTGCTCGGATGTTTTTAGCACAGGAAGGGAAAGGTTAACACAACACATAAAGTATATAAGAATATATCACGCTCAAACAGAGATTGTCTATTGGCCTTTCCAGTACACCGCTCATCTTTTTTTATCTCGTATTTTACTGTCCATGCAGTGAGACTCTGGAATCAGTTACAAACCAATATAAGACTCACTCCGTCCTTGGCATGCTTTAAGAAGCGACTGAAAAAAACCCTTAATTTCTAGTCAGTAAAATAATGTGTTTCATTCCTGATTTTTATTTTCCTTTCTTCTCCACCATCCCTTCCTTTTTGATTGATGATATCTCTTTATACGAAAAATAATATTCGGGTAATTGTCCGTCTTTATGGGGTTCGTGAGCATATGCTCACGCACATATGTGTTTATGGATTTCGTGGAGATAGGTAGATATTTGGTGTATATTGAATACACAACACCTGAACGGGCGGATTTTTTTTAGCACAGGAATGTAAAGGTTAATATATAATAATTTGATTTTTGCGAATCAATCCAAGAAGACAGGGTATTATGAAATAACTTTTACCGATGCTGGTCCAGGGACGTAGAATGTTCTGCTTACAAGTGTTAGAAATATGAGTGGCGCATGCAGCTTTTTATGAAACAAGAACTTTAAAGTTCAATTTAATTCATAAGTAAAGTGTAATGTTACACGGTTAACTAATAATAAAGTTCCACATGATAATTATAAAAATTACGAAGCAGAAAGAAAACACAAACGAGCTGTATTGGACAAATTGTGATATATTGGGTGAGAATGTTGGGGAGGAGAGAGAGCAAAAAGGAAGACATTCGATAGTTACTTTTCTTTATCCGTTTCAAATCAGCTAAGGAAAGGATCCAACATCGTAGCTGAGAGATGGAAGACAAACAAAAAACTAATTAGAAATAAAAAAACTCGAAAAATATTTTTTTCTCTCGCTTAGATTGATTCAAGAGATACATAATGTTATCAAATTTGTGTGGAAAAGATCGATATATAAAACTTTTTATTTTAACTCCTGCAGGCTCGTGGTATCAAAGTTCGTACGATGTTCTAAATGCTGGGAAATAAAAAATGTTTTTTAATAATAGTCCCACAATATCAAAGATGTAGGGAATACCGTCGTCCCTAAATATTGTCAACACGCACGGTCAACGACCGGCGAACCAACCTTCGGACATGTACAAAGGTCGCATACCAGAACATCAATATTGTTTACACGCAAATAATATTTACGTTACATTCCACGGTGGAAAGAGAACGCATCGCGTTGTCTCACCGTTTTCGCCAATAAATATTCTACCCACTATATTATCCGCAACGTCTGCAAACACCTCTGCACGCGCAGGAGTGAGATAAAGTATATATTGCGGGCGCACTCACGCACATCTATAAATACCTACTTATCGACAAATAAAGATTATTATTCACTTGACCATTCATTGCTGTTTACTATTCATTGATTGTTCACGCTCACTTTCCGCATTCCTGAATCGACGTATTTTATTTTAAATACAAAACAATCATAATCATCACGACGTATCAATAAAGCATTCCGCTAAAAAGACAAAAAAAATAATTATAAGAGTCAATGTAAAAAAATGAATGGGATTTTTTTAATTTAAAAAACGAGTGAATGGGATTTTTTAATTTAAAAAACGGACAACAATTTAAATCTTCAACTGATTGATATTCTAACTGCTCATTATTTTATGAAAATTATGTTTCGCTAAGTGTTTTAACTTTTGAAGACGAGATAATAAAACGATTTTTTCTGAAAGTAGTACACATTTTCACAACTGTCTTCTGTTTTAAAAAAATATGTTCCCATAGATGTGTTTATTTATAGGCAATCCACCCTCACTAGGACGATTGTTACCACCAAATCAAAGTCACTTTGTACTTATATGGGTCAATATAATTAAATGATTTTTTTTAACTACATTTTTAGACAATTTAAAGTTTCTATTGAAAGTGATAAGTGGAAAAGTTGTTAGAAAAAAGAAGATGTGTAACAATCATTGGACGCGGCAAAGATATGCCGTGCGAGTAAATGAAATTTATCTCGCAAAAGACAACCAATATACGAGGCGTATTAAGCCGTAGAGACCGGTTTAAGGTCAGTATGTTGAGAAGTGTCGACGCGACAACACTTTTTGTGAAAAATGTCAACCCAATCTCCCGCCAAGTGCGAAATTTTGTAAAAAGGCAAGAGTTTTTGAGGCGCTGCAAACTCTATGGAAATGAATTTCTCCGCTCCATCGTTACTCGAGATGAAACTTGGGTTGCACACTACACGTCTGAAACCAAAAGGCAGTCTCAACAGTGGGGTCACACCTCTTCACCCTCCGCCAAAAAGTTCAAAACCACAATTTCAGCAAATCATGGCATCCGTGTTTTGTGACTGTCAAGGCATAATTTTAATTAAATATGTGCCTCAAGGGGAGACCATCAACTCTGCAAGATACTGTGAGACCCTAAAAAAATTGCGGAGGGCGATTCAGAACAAGAGGAGAGGCATGCTGACAAAGGGAGTCTGCCTACTGCATGACAATGCCAGACCACACACGGCCAACGCCATGAAGGAACTGCTCGCCTCGTTTAAATGGGATGTCCTGAACCATCCCGCGCATTCCCTTGACCTAGCCCTGAAGCTGCACATGGGTGGAAAAAGGTTTTCATCCAACGACGAGGTAAAGGAGGAGGTGGAGAAGTGGACGGAGGGGTTGGCGGGGTTGGCGGGAAACTACTTCGAGGAAGGCATCAAAAAGTTTATACCCCGCTTCACCACCTGCATTGAGAGGAATGGCGACTATGTCGAAAAATAGCTTACATATGTACTACGGTAACCACGT
This sequence comes from Odontocerum albicorne, assembly GCA_949825065.1. NCBI lineage: Eukaryota > Metazoa > Arthropoda > Insecta > Trichoptera > Odontoceridae > Odontocerum > Odontocerum albicorne. The sequence goes on along the minus strand of OX463845.1, from coordinate 47,820,944 downwards.
AATTTTTTTGTTTAAATAAAAAAAATTGTAACCTACAAAAATTCAGTACACTTACTTTGTGGATATGTCTCGTACATAATCTATAATGTCATTATCTAGGCCACATTCGCAGCCGCGATCTTCCATAATACTTATTCTGTAACGGTGGCTAGCCATAGTTTCAAAGTAACCTAAGAGTAAGAAAGTGGTTCCACTGTGAAATTGAGATACTGTTCAGAGCAGCTGTAGACAAAGCAATAGCGATGATGATTCCGGACCTCCAACGTGGAGAGAAACATTGAGAAGAAAAAGACGTAACCATACGACTATCGGACAAAGTATGTACTTGTAATGAAAAGTTGTTAGTATTATATGGGATGTTTTTTTGGCTATGATTGGATTTGTTTTTGAAATAAAACACATACAAATTATTTAAATGGGCATGCATTTGAATTCAATTGATAGGTTGTTTAACACTTCCCTTACTGTGCTAAAAAATTACGCCAGTTACGGTGTTGGACACTGAGGGTACACTAAAAATGTATGTTTTAAATTAAAATTATGCAAAATCTATTCGTTTTTTTTTTTAATTAGCTATAAACATAATTTTATTGTGTAATAAAATGTCGAATAATATAAAATAAGTGTAAGAAATGATAAAATAATAGTTGAAACAGATAAGTGACATTTCTATACGAATATAATTTTCCCACTGCGTCGTTCGGTCTGCGCAACGTTCAGAATGCGCATGACTGAAAAGAGGTCTCCTACCTTTTAACACTTCCCTTACTGTGCTAAAAAATTACGCCAGTAACGGCGTTGGACACTGAGGGTACACTAAACATGTATGTTTCAAATTAAAATTATGCAAAATCTGCTAGGTTATTTTTTGTTATTAGCTATAAACATCATTTTATTATGTAATAAAATGTCGAATAATATAAAATAAAGGTAAGAATTATAAAATAAGAGCTAAAACAGAAAGGCATTTCTATAAGAATATTATTTTTACGCTGCGTCGTTCGGTCTGCGCAACATTCAGAATGCGCATGCGTGATAAGAGATTTCCAGCCTTTTAATTTTTTTTCATAAAATTATACAATAAAATGGAGCGTGTATTTTTTTGGCAATAAAACCATAATTCGAATAAAGACAATAAATAACATATAAACAAAATATAAAATGAATATATAAATTCAAAAATCAAGGTTTTAGGGCGAGAAATTTATATAGTATAAACAAACACGAAATTCAAAATTATATTTGTTTATATATAAACAAACACGAAATTCAAATCAATAAAATATATGCAATTTGGAAAATATAAACACTACAGAAAATTTGAAAATAGGACAAACATATCATATAATATAATCAAAGTTTAATCCTGTGGAGAAAGTTATCGCAATTGGGGCATGAAAACACTTTTTTTTTTACTATATTCTACGTACTAAACACGCAGGTGTTTGACAAATATTGCAGAATAGCCTGGTTTTTTTTCTCGAATGTTTTTAATAAAACCCACAACTTCCTCTTTTGAGGACCTCACGGGGTGCCAACAGGGTATTATTTACTAATGTTTCGGATATTGACTCGCCACAATATGTTAAAACTGTATTAAAAGCATCTTGTTGTTGCTATTTTTCCTTTTTAAGATATTGGGCATTGCCAATTCCAAACTTAACTCTCTTGTGAAATGTTTTCGGTGGTATTAATTATTTTGTTTCCACTCTGGATATTTGTCTATCCATAAGAGGTATGCATTCAATGCAGCCATATCTATAATTTCCATAAAAAGACGGAAAGGCCATCTTCTCGTTGACCTTGAGCAAGAGTACTCTCAAGTAATTTGGTCTCCCGTATCTACTCCAATTTTCGTATTATTATAATGATGTATAATTACTATAGTGGCTTTTGTTTTTCTGAATAATCAATTTCTGCATCATTGAATTGAGTGGATAATAATAATACTGCTTTATTTTTTGTGGTACACACGAAACAAGTATTTTATTTTCAGCTACTATGGATTGTTTTCTCTCTAGACGGTATAAATTCAAGTGAGATTACTCTTTTATTTTTTCGAAGCGTGCCAGTTAGAGTTAAACCTTTTAATAAAAGATTATCGGCTAATTTGATGGAGGTAATAAAAATACCTGTGGTTATCCTCCTGTTCGTGCCATACTGCGGTTGAACCATTTCTATAACTACTCAGTTACCTTGATTTATCTCTCTCTACGATTATTTATCATACCAGAATAAGCCTGTAAATTTGTTATGCGTCATATGCCGCCGCAGTCGGCAGCAGCCCAGATTTTGATGCCATATTTACCAAGTTTAGACTTCATGTACACGCGAAATGAACAATTCTCTCTAAAGTTTGGCAAACGTTCATCTACAGTTATATTCGAAGATGGAGAATAATTGCTTTTGCACATATCCATAAACATTTTTGAAATCCACTTAATTGGTTCTAATTTATCTGAAAAAACCCTGATATCTCTCTTCTCGGGTTTCTTTATCATCAAAACGAATATGACTGTAAATATAGATAAATCTATCTCGAGACAGAGCTGTTGTGAAAAATGACTGGCAAAAGGGACTTTCACTTATCCACAATTCACTCAAAGATAGCTTTCGTGTTCGATTTCTGCCAGGTGCGAGCAATATTCCAATGAATTCATATAACTCGTCTTTTGATATTGGTTGGTTCTTTTCTGAATGAATTCGATTTAAATGACGATTTGTTTCTTAAACATCACTTTTACCACCTCTTCATTTACAAACAGACAACACATATCTTTTATGGAATGTACATTTATACTTGAATTTCTCAGTCCAGAATCTTCGATGAGAATATTTGATACCCGACCGATGCCTCGAAGATTGAGGTGGTACTCGTAATGAACTCCATTCGAATCCATGTTTTGATGTAAATAATATTTCTTCGTCTTCTTCACTCGTCTCCAAATCAGAATATACTTCATCCTGTACCTCGACAAAATCTTCTGATTCTGATATATTGCCTGTCGCCTTAAATTCCAAATCGCTATCATCGCCGTCGATATTTCCCGCCATCTCAATTATTATATTTTTGAAAATGAAATAATAAATAAAATGTACATTTATTATAAAAAGAGTAATGGTACAATATAACATACCAGATAAAAAATGATAATAGAAAAAACATACCAGATAAAAATAAAAAATAACAATCAGGATTATAAAACTGGTGACGATCCCCTGGAACGGGCGCTATAAGAACTGTCAAAAAAGAATGAGTGTTTGACATTTCGTCAATTCGCGATTTAAAATCATTAATTTCTGTTGAATTAACTATGAATGTTTTGTTTCCTAATGACATCATTCAAATCATAGAGGTTTCGATGAGGAATACATAAAGTATGAAGACCCTGCAAGCAGTATATTTCGAGAAATTAAATAAAATATAAGTCATGATCACTCGCTATCCATCACCGTACGGCAAGTGTTAATGACAATTATTGTTTAAAGATGTAAGATTTTATTTATTTACTTATTACTCGTATATTTATTATTTATTTATTTATTATTACACATGACAAGAAATACACATAATTTGCGAAAAAACAACAGGTAATTTAAATGGATATACAATTTTAATGGATCTGGGTTTGTTGCCTTTCATTTGTCGTATCCCCAGTAAACTAGGCTTTTGCCTGTATCTCACTGAGGATATTTAGCATGAAAAAATAAATCGATACTTCTTTCCGATTTTTGATTACACAAAAACAAAACCCCGTTGCACTTTCTCATCAACCTGACAAACAGTGACTCTCAAACTGGAAACATCATGCTAAATTAAACTCTTCACACATCATTACTCCAGAAATACCAAAAATGTTCATCCCATAACATACCGCACACAATCATAAAAATAGAAATAAAAACAGAAATATACAGAAATACAAATATAAAACAACAAAAATTAAAACAACAAAAAGAAACCCACACTCAAGAGTCCACTCAAATCTTTTCCACACGTCATTCATCCTGAAAGCCCAAGTACTCAAGATATATACATATCATATGTTGACCGTGGCTGGCTAATGGCTTATGTACCTTAACCGATCATAAGATGGGTTTCCCATTAAGAACGATAGAACTTTAAAATAAAATAAAACAACAACCAATAAACCAAAAATGGATCTGAAGGTTTAACTTGAAAGAATATTTCATGCCGTTTATGATTTAAACAAGATATCGTTCAAATGGCTTCCACGGCTTGTTTTGCACTGGCCAATTCGATCACGCCAATTTTCGATGATTCGGTGGAGCAGTTCTGGCTGTATGGCGCCAATAACTCGACAAATGTTGACCTAAAGTTCATTAAAGGCGCGTTCTCACGGTTCAAGTTTAATTGACCGATTATAGTTAATCAACAAAAGTTGAATAGGACTTATAGCGATGGTCGTTATCAATGTAGCATGTGTCCTATTAGAACGTGCTGATGATCTTGATATTGACATCGCCATGTTCGTTTTAGTCGATTCTGCGTTCCTCTTCGTTCAGGGACATCAATATAGCGGATTGCTTATCTTTATACGTCGTGATGATCTTGATTTGTATTCAAATAAATATAGACTCAGGAATGCGGATAAAAAGCGAAAGTGGACAGCGGGCAAATAAATAACAAGTCTTGACAGTTGAATGAATGACAATAATAATATGTTTATTTCTCGGCGTGCGGGTAATTTATACAAATGAGTGAACCAGTTCGCGATACATATTCTGCCTTGCTCTAGCGCATGAATTGGCGGTAGATTATTTATTTGTATTTGGAGATGGCTAGCCAAGTCGCAGATACTATAAATAGTAAACATTGTTGTTGTTCATAGCGTGTGACAATCCATGAATACTTCATCGGTCATTGACCCTGTATGTGTACTATTTTAACAATAATTAATTTAATTTAATTGTGTTTAACAATTCACTTATTTATTTTGACAATTATTTATTTATTTAGGTAGGTATCCTACAGACTTGAATCAGTTTTTGTTCACACGTTTCAATAGAAACTGATTCAATAAATTATTTCAATTTAATTCAGTTAAAAATGGCGTCGAAAGCATTTTCTCTTGCATCTTTATTTTTATATTTATCGAGCTTAAAGCGAATTTGACAATCAACTTGAATTCGCATGTTCGCACGTTTCAAGATAGGTTTCAACTTGAAAGCAAATGGCGGATGACCCATAACTTGAACGATATAGTTTAACTGGGTCAATATTTTCTTGATCAACTAAAAAGTGGATCAACTCTATTGAAACAAATGTTCTCACTACAGATTTCATTCAACTTTTGTTGATCAACTTTAATTATTCAACTTAACTTGAACCGTAAGAACGGGTCTTGAATCAGTTTCTATTGAAACGTGTGAACAAAAACTGATTCAAGTCGTGTTCAACTTTTGTTGATCAACTTTAATCGATCAACTAAACTTTAGAGTCTTGGGTTTGTTGGTGTAAGCTCGTGATTTAACATAACCCCAAAGAAAATAATCAAAAGGTCTTAAATCGCACGATCTTGGCGGCCAATTCAAAATTCTATCACACCCAAAAAAACACCGTTTATACGCATATAAAGTCTTTTTGGAAGTTCTCATCAAACTGAAGTTTTCACTTGATTTTTTTTTGGTAATTGTTATTGTATTTAGATTTTTTGTAAAAAGTGCAACCATTTAAAATTAATAAAAATATAAATCAAACAATGTACGAGTATTTCTTAAATCTCAGAAAAGATATTTTACTTTGTGGTGTCATGTTTATAAATTTTATATAAAGTAAATAAAACACTGCTTTTTATTTTGCCTTCACTACTGTTTTATTTGAGTTCTTTACCAGTTTCAAAAATCTCCGGTTTCCTCGTCAGGTGAAGATGAACTCAATTATGTAAAAAATATTTTTTCCTTCTAACTGTAATAGGTATAGGAGAGGGGGAGGGAAAAAGTGACTAATAAGGGAAGGGGAGTAAAAAGGCATAAAAAAGAGGGCTTTTGAACAGGAAACATATTTATCAGAGGATTATTATTGAATACAAAATAAAAAAATGAGTTATTTTTTTAAAAATTTACAAAAAATATGTAGCTAAGATGTGTCACGATTGAAAAGCCTTTCATTCTAATATTTTTACCTACCCCGGCAGAAACACCGCGTGATGATTATGTTTGTATCACAAAATAAAGAAGCTAATCAAATGTGATCTGAGAAAGTCTTAGATAAAAGCTTTCACTCCGTGTAATCTAATTATTATTTGGAAATCCTCCGAGAATAGCGACAGCATAAAATTAAAATATATTTGCAAGCATTACATCATAAACTCGATTCATTCGTTCAATCATATGGTGATGCGAATGTTGAAGAGCGTGAATGGAAAAATGTTGTCTTCGACACCATTAATGGACATTCTCTTTGATCAGGCGATGAGAGACACCTTTGATCAGGTGATGAGAGACCTCTTTGATCAGGCGATGAGAGACACCTTTGATCAGGCGATGAGAGACCTCTTCGATCAGGCGATGAGAGACACCTTTGATCAGGCGATGAGAGACACCTTTGATCAGGTGATGAGAGACCTCTTTGATCAGGCGATGAGAGACACCTTTGATCAGGCGATGAGAGACCTCTTTGATCAGGTGATGAGAGACACCTTTGATCAGGCGATGAGAGACACTTTTGATCAGGTGATGATAGACACCTTTGATCAGGTGAGGAGAGACACCTTTGATCAGGCGATGAGAGACACCTTTGCATTGCCATTTTATACATTTTTATTCGCGGTTTCCTCGTACCGACTGTTAAACGAATTTAAAATATTTATCAGATGTGCACCATCATTATCAACGTTCAATAGAAAATTGAAAAAAATATAACGTTACTCAGAATATCTCTTCTTCCTATTTTTCCTTTTTTTTCCTTCCTTGGTCTTGAACGAATTATTTTCATCTAGTTTCACCATTATTGATAGAGATTTATCATTCATTAAACTTAAATTTAAACGAATATATTTTTGTTACATCTTTCATGGATTAAAACAGTTTAATGTATGCCAGGCGAGCTGGTTGATCGGAAAAGATTGCTGTATAGCAAGAAGTCCGCCAGATGTACCATGTACGAAAACAAAGAAATTATGCATCTACGAAAAAGACTAAATTTAAAATATAAATAATAAAAATTGTGGTTTCTGTTTAACCCTTCCCTTACGGTGCTAAAATTGAAACGCGCGCTCCGGTATTGGGTAGTGAGTACGCGATCAAAAATTAGCGATTTTTAATCGGAAAAATAAGAACATTCATAGATAATTCCCTTAATTAATTATAATTGAAGTTAAAAATTATAATAATTGAGATTTATTTGCTGAAAACATCAAAAAACCATCTGGCAACGCTCACGGAACGGGCGTACGTCTAATCTATTAGCAAGCCCAGAAGCAACCGCGGCGCGGAGCAGTAGTGGCTTACGCCGGCGTGGCTTACGCTTGCGACGATTGAGACAATTGAGCTCCTCGCAATTCAGTGGAGTATGCAAGAGTGAGATGCGAATATAGTGTCGCGCTTCCCGCATACTCTTCACCTATCGTCAAGACACAAGGTCGAGGCACTCACAGCGTTTAAATGCGAATTTGTTTCCGATCTTCACAAAATACCCACGATATAGTCAATAAACTCTGATTATTATTAATATTATTTTTTAAATCAATGCGTAAATATATTATGGAGGAATACCTAAAATCTTAACCTTGTATTTATTATATTTATAGAGATATTGATGGTTATTAGAAGCAACGTGTAGAAGATACCCAACACAGGGAAGGAAAGGTTAAGAACCGTTGGAATAGGCAAGTAACTCTAAATTCGTTATCACGCGTATTAGAAATATTAATGCACCTTGAAAAGAAACAATACTTACACACGCGTAGCCCATGCAAGCACTATTACTAACGAACTCCTTTTATCCGGACTGAAGACATTTTTTTTATTATTTTCTTAAGATAATCGGAAATCGAACCCGGAGACACCAAGTGATTGATAAGCGTTTTAACCACTAGGCCACGTAATGATATTTTCAGGGCTACCAAAATATTTTTTACTTCGAAAATAAAAATTACAAATTCCCTCTCTTTAAACTGGTCCTGCAGTAAAACCCAGTCGCAAATATTGTATCGTATTGTATTGTATATCACTTTTGTTGTAAATAGTATTATCTGGAGGGGGTATTGCCATATAACAATATCTTCCAACCAATCAGAAAGATTTCAAAGATACTTAAGTTCAGCTTCGTAAATGACAAATTTTCTTTAAATAATTGACGACCTCCGATGCCTAGTTGGTAAGACTTCCAAACCGGGAGTTGCGGTTCGATTTCCAGCTGTACTAGATTTAAAAAAAAGGGCCCAATCTGGTTTTCATTTAAGGCCTTTTCAACAGCTTTTCGCTTATTTGTTAGAAGTTGCAACATGACATGAACCCCACTCGGTTTTATTGTATACAATGAAACAGTAAAATAAAGGAAAATGCACTGTACTATGCGCATCGTCTTGCCATAGCAAAGATAGAAATTATATGATTCATAGTCCTCATCACATATACACGTATTTTGTAATATTAATGGTTTGAAATACAATACAATGAATGTTTATGGTTCAAAATACAATACAATGGAGGGAATACGACCCGATACTCGTAACCGTCTTCTGACCAATTGCAATGTATTGGGTTATCCTGAAAGTAATATCATATTTTAAGATTAAATTCAAACACAAAATGGCAAACAATGCTCGTTTACAACCACATCGACGATATATCAACGACGAGTTCTCCGATCACATTGCTTGTAGCTAAGAAGACATAGTAGAGAAGCTTGTGGTCACTGGAAGCATAGAAGAACAACGCCAAAGAAAGAAAGCCTCAATGCGTTGGACTAACCAAGTGAAAGACGCAACTCGACTATCCATAACAGCTGCTTTCGAGCTGTGGAGTGCAGTGATGGATGGAAAAGAGTCATCAATGGCTATCATAGGAGTCACAATGCTCAGTCTCAATATTCTCAACATATAACAATGATGATGTTATGTGTTGAGAATATTAAATAAAAAAGTATGTTGGTAAGAAAACTTATCAAGGGAAGACGAACTACAAATGGACCTTTGTAGAAGCTCCAATATGTGATAAAAACACATTCACCTTTAGGTGTAGTGTAGTGCTAAATACATCAATTAAAAAAAATACTGTATAATCATTTTTTAAATTTTTCATTAAATCTACGTATACAGGTTCAACCAAATTATATACAAAGCTTGAAAGAAGTTACTATTATTAAGAAACAACTATTAAGTTAATAGTTATTAGTTTGGTCGAAACACCTCACTACCATTACTAAGAAAGCTCATAATACTTTCTTTAAAAACATTATCGGAAATGTTGAAGATGTCAATATCCGTGGCTTCATTTAGAAGGGACAGCCCATGTTACAGTGGGAGAGCACATGGCAGGTAAGTTCTACTTATTGGCGTTTTAAATAGGTCAATATTTCTGTACCCCGAATAGTTGTCAGGAACATAAAACCTTATCATTTACAACATAGCAGGATTAGGTGTAGCTCCCGTCAGCAACGTAAAAATATAAGATGATACTCTCACATCCCTCCTCACGCTAAGAAGGTAGTATACCAACATACCAAGAAGGAATCTTGTAGGAAAGAGCCACGGTTATTAACCGCACTCCCATAAGTAGAGGAATCTGAATAAATCTTAACCATTTGAGATTAACGAATCCGCTGCGGGTTCTACATTTAATTATTTGTTTGAATTGATCGGAGGTGGTATTTGTGGATTTGCTTTTTTTCTGCCATCTATTTTTTTTCTTATTCTACATGTACAAGGGTATGGGCTGAAAAACGCCCTAAATTGGTGAGGTGTATCTTGGCCGGGGAATGTTATTAGATGAGCTCAGACCTTTTGACAGCTTCTCTCTTAAATGTCTTAATTGTCTGCCAAATGCCTTAAATGTCTTAATTGTCTGCCATTAATGTGTTTTTGGTGTGCATTTAAATATATTCTGTACATATTATGTTGCTATCAATAAACCTTTATTTATTTGTTTATTAATTATTATATTTATTTATTGCTCCACATTCCAACTTGCCTCGAACCAGTGCACTGTATGCTAGAGGGGCCTGAGAACCTCTCCCCCCAAAAATGACTAAGACGTATAATAAACCCTAGTACTCTATAAGCAGACTCACATAGTTTTTTAACATGTCGTTGCCGGGCCTCGCAGTCGAGGATCCTCTCGCCACTCCAACGTCAGTCTTGAACCATTCTCCCACGTCGATCATGTGATATTCTGTGAGAGAACAGCCCGATTCTGGATGCGCTCCCCTCCCACAAATGCCACAGACATGTGGACCCTGCTGAGCCACCTGGCCATGTTGATGCATGTTCGCAGCGCGCTGACTTTTTCTCACACGTCTAGCCGCTGAGACGCCATCAGCCTGAGAACATATGGCTCTCCCCCCCCCCCTCACGGTCCCGAGCCACCCGCCCTCGGTCCTCAGGCGCCCCGCACAAAGTAAGCGACTCTCACAGACTGTCCTTATTGCGCTTCCTCTGCCCACCAACTCACTACTCGTCGCTTGCCCACCACTTCCTCGTACAAGACGTGGTTTGGAAGTCTGTGATCGCCCATGCGTATTACATGCCCAGTCCACCGCAATTTCGTCTTTACAACCATATCCTCTATAGCAGTGCTTCCCAAATTGGGGGCGGCGGGATTTCTCGTGAGGGTCGCGAAAATATTCAGTACAAAGTACAAATATTCTTGTGAGTATTAAATTGTTTCATGTGAGTATAGTTTTTATTTTTAAAAAAAGTTTTTAAGCAAGTTCCTATAATTTTGTGTTGAATATAAATATGTGTATTTTAACTGTAATAATTATTGCCAAATAAATCTTCAACTATAAAAAAAACGGTTTTTTTGGGGGGGGGGGGGGGAATTAATTACTTCAGATTTAGGGGGCCGTTACATGAAAGTAATTGGGAAGCACTGCTCTATAGGTTAACAGTTGGAGCGTTGCAAGACCGAAACATCTGTGAATGATCACTCCAGTGGATCCGAAGAATTCGACGATGGAAACGCTGGTGGAACATTTCGAGGCTTTGAGTGTGCGTTCTATAAGGAAGCCAAGTCTCAGATCCATAGAGAAGCATGGGGAGGACAACAGCCTTGTAGACTGATATATTTGTAGACTGGGAGATGTCTCTGCTGTAGAACACTGTCATTCAATCTAGCAACAGCCGCTGACGCACTCCTGATGCGACTCCTCAGTTCATCATCCTTAACACGAGGACCAAATAAAAGCCTACAGTTAAAGTTAATACCCAAATCTTTAATACGTTCTACTTTTTTAAACATAAGACTGATTCTATGATATTTAAAAGTCATTGCTTTGGAAACAGACAAGAGTTTATATTTTGAAATTTTGTTTATTTGATTGACTTCATTCCCAAAATAATATTGACTATATAAATCATGGTGATGCTGGCTTAGCTAAATATATTCTTTCTCATTAATAACTCATCTGACAAAGGTATTTTCGTTTCTTTCTTCTTCAGTTTCAATCCTGGTGATTGGTTAGCAGGAAAACCCTGCATCTCCTCCTCCACTCCGCTCGGTCTTCGGCGATCCTCTTGAGCTCTGTATAGGAGGTGCAGTCCATATCGTGGCATATTTGCTCCAAAAACTCTCGGCGAGGACGCCCTCTACCAATCGATTCTTCAATAATTCCCTCCAGTATATTGTGCAGGAGATTTTCATGTCGCAGCATATGACCCATCCATTCTGCATGCCTTTCCGATATGGTGTTTGACAGGTGCCTGGTTTCTTCGATCCTGCTGAGAACCTCATCATTTGTAATGTGGTCTCTCCAGGAAATCCTTAGGATTCGTCTATAGGTCCATATCTCGAAGGCTTCCAATCTTTTTCGATCCTTTACGCCTATGCACCATGTCTCGCAACCATACATCAAAATACTCCACACATATGTTTTGACCAATTGCTTGCGGAGCTTTAGGTCCATGTTGTTAGATTTGAAAATCTTGGATTTCTTATTTTTTCGTTTATCAATGCATTATTCACTATCAAAAATGAATGCCAATATCACAAAATCATAATGATAATTTAACTGTTAGCCTGTCATTTCGTTAGCGAATTGAACAAATATTCGGATAGTTATAATGCAAGTATTTTGTTTTTAATATTTTCATCTAATTTTAAAATATTTCGTTTTAATATTTTTTAATTAAAACAGATCGTATAAATAGAGGTTTTTTTCTGAATCTCTCGTCTTTCTGTTCATAACTCCATTCCCCGGAGTAACAATTCTCCTTTATGAGTGAATCCCCTTTGCTCCTCTTTCTGCCACAACTAATAACACTCTGAGTGATGCCTTCCGTCAGAGCTCCTGGGAGTCGTGCATAAAATATAATCATGAAAAGAAGAAGAGACTCTATTCTTTCACCTCTTGTTTTAGCATTCTTACGCCCCTTAGGTACGTCTCTACAGATATTCAATTGTCGAGATGTTTTGAATTTTAATGTACGCGAATCATTTCTAGTATTAAATTGAGAGAATTTATTCACAAACAACATCATTCATTTATTTATTAATAAACTGTACAGTGCACCTTGTTATTAGGTGTTAACATAAGTTGTGTCCGTTTTTTTTTTTTTCAAATTTAAAAATGAGCACCAAAAGTAAAACAAAACGGTAAAGGTTATACTTCATTCGAAAGAAAATTTTCTGCTCTACATGATATTGTGTTTGCTTTTACGTTACATATATTATTTTATTTGATTACAAGCCTTCAAATTGGAATGTCAAGTAGACGAAAGTGAGCATTTTCGACACCTCCTTCTGTTCGCGTTTAATCGAGGGAATAAAGCTGTCAAATCTGCTTGCGATATTTGCGAAGTGTACGGTGGAGGGTATGAATGAAAGGACAGCTCGTCGATGGTTTTTGCATTTCAAAGACGGTAATTTCGACCTGAAAGACATGTTAACATCCAATACAATAATTAGGCTTAAAATACATATTATGTCGTCTTCGCGGCCAGGCTTGTCCTCTATTGATGGGGGTAAATCTCAAATGGAGGATGCTATGAGATGGGCCGAAGATATTTTGATACCTTATTTCTACAATGTATTTTCTTTTTCATTGCCTTTAAATATACACGTAAATGTACATTCAGCGTTTATTTTATATCCACGTGTTATGTTGCTATCAATTAACCTATATTTATTTATTTAATTAAACTGTACTAAACATTGGTTGATGTGTTTTGTTACGTGTCTCATTCCCGATTTTTCCTTTTCTCTACACCATTCACTCCTTTTCTTTTGATTGATGATATCTCACTTTATATGAAATAAAATGTTCGGGGGGTTGTCCGTCTTTGTGGGGTTCGTGGGCACATGCTCACGAATGTGTTTATGGATAGTAATTTGAATGATTTATGCAACCATGTAACTTGGTTCATTTACTTTTGTCCGGTTGGTTGGAAGAGATTGCCGCCAGGCAATAAGCCCGCCATATTTTATTTGCAATAAAAGTGTAAAATAAATAAATAATAATATGTTATCTGGGTAGAATATTTACTTACTATGGGTAAAATTATTTGGATAATAAAAGAAGCATAGCGATAGGTTACAAGGGGAACGGAGCACTTAAAATAGTATATAACAGCCGCACTCTCATCAAAAATAGCAAAAAAATCACAAGGGTGTGTTACTGCCCACTTTGATGTATTTAAATGAAGTTTAGACCTTGCAAATAATTATTAAATTAATATTAACATTGAGGAGCTCTAAAGAAATTTTTGATGAAGTCACGATGTACGAAATAAGGTAGAATGTAGACATGAGAGAAGATCGCATGAATAAAATGGGCGTTGAAAGTAAATTAAGAAAGGAGATTTAAGATGGTTGGGACAAGTAGAAAAATGAATGACTCAGCGAATATAAAGAGTCAGCGTGCGAGGTGTGTGTGAAAGTGGTAGATCGGGGAAAAGGTGTATGTATCAAATGAGCCAGATTTTGAAAGAAGACAGAAGAAGTGAGATTCAATAATAACATAAGATTGTAAATGACAAGACATATAAATGTGGAGGAAGCTAAGTTCTATGTTTCTTCTTCTCTCTGGCTCCATCCCAACTCACTGTCTGTGAAGACTGTTGGGGTCAGCTCTCCTCGTCCTCAGGTTGTATGCCCTTCTGTCTACGTCCTACGTCCCCCAAGCCGTGCCTCTGCATCAGGCTATCTTTTTGCACCACCCATGAATTCTTTGGTCTTCCTCTGGTTGTTATTCGAGGAAGATCATCGGAGATTGCCTGGTTCACAATGTGATCGGGTGCTCTGCGTCCAACGTGGACATACCATCTCAATCGCCTCTCCTCCATCTTGCTGTTGATGTCTGTAACACCTAGGCTTCCACGAATGCGTGAGCTTTTTATTTTGTCTCTTAAAGACACACCAGCTGCCCATCTTAGTATGCGCATTTCAGCAGTTTCTAGTTGCCTAGAGTAAGAGTTATACATCGTCCAGCATTCGGAGCCATAGAGGAGTGCGGATCTGACAATCGTTTGGTATACTTTTCCTTTTAACTTAACTGGCATTTTCGGATCACATAGAACTCCCGTCATTGATCTAAATTTCATCTATCCCACACTAATTAATAAGCTAAGTTCTATGTTTAAATAAATTAATGTAGAGATCTGTTATCTATACCACTTCGTAAGGACACGGTATAACATAATTCATCGAAAACCATTCTATGTGAGATAACCGTTTAAATTGACAAAATTTTGTAAAATTGTTTTAACTTTTAAAACTAGTATTTTTTTTTAAAATACAGATGAAAATAACTTACCAAAAAAAGATTTTCTTGCACCGGACACCAAAATCTACAACCAATAAAATCAATATATTATATTACATCCTCGAATGCTTAAATTATGTGTTGTTAAATATTTTGAGATTTGTTTAAAAAAAATTTTTAAAGTGTACTACCTTGATCAAAAAGTTTTAGGACTTTATTCATAAAATCGAAAATACAAGTTTATTCATCAAAACCGATATGGTCCCCTTCAAAGTACTCCCCATCGACTGCAACGCACTTACGCCAGCGCTTGATCCAATCCTCGAAACACCGCTGGTACTCAATTTTCGGTATGTCTTCATGTTTGCTTTCATCGGTTTTCGACGTTGACGGCCTGCCACTGCGTTCGTCATCCTCGACCGACTCACGACCATTTCTGAAGCGTTCTTGCCACCGTAAAACGTTTGATCTCGAAAGAGTATCGTTGCCGAAACACTTCTCCAACATTTCCAAGGTCTGCGGACCATTAAATCCGTTTTTCACACAAAATTTAATGCAAACTCGTTGATGCACAGTTGATGCCATTTTTAAACTTGTAAAAAATCGAAAACACGCACAAAGGTTGATGTACTCAGTACAGCGTAACTTTTACAAATGTCAAGCTATGACGCTGAAGTTTAGAGGGAAGTGTCAATGATAGATGTGGTAACTTAGCAAAAAAAAGAATTCCAATCGGGTGACTGACAGCGCCACACGGTGGCTGGTCTTAAATCTTTTTGATCAAGGTAGTATGTAAAAAAACTTAAGTTATTATGTGTGTGTGTGCCACAATTAGATTAAAAAATACTTTTATATAAAGACATTGGCATGCGGACTCGCGCCACCACCCTTGCATCAAAGAGATATCATATCCACACTTTGGTCATGGAAGTGATACGAATAAGCCTTCAATCGGAACTTGAAAATAAACTAGAGACCCTCACTAAGAGCACTCCAACAAAACGGCTACAAGAAACGAGATATCACTCAGACAATCCGGAAATTTCGAGCGGTGAATATAGAAGCAGACCAGGAAAAAGAGAGAATGTTCGGTGTAGTCTTCATTCCATGTATGAGAAGTGTTAAACGCAGAATTGTTAAAATCTTAACGAAAAATTATGATAAATTAAAACCAATATTGGGTACTAAGTCAAAAACGAGAAACCTAATATCTCTCAAAGACCACAATTCTTTAGAGTCAAACATTATTTGCAAGTTCGATTGCCAGGGATGCGAAAAGGTATATATAGAACAAACAGCGAGAACGGTTAATAAAAGAATAACCAAACATGATAGAGCCTGCAGACTGGCTTATCCTAAAAATTAACTTTGGCTGAATACTTTTTCGAAACAGGCCAACGTTTCTCATTTGAACCAAAAATATTCAATAGGCTATCACACCCGATTAATCAAAGAAACAATAGATATAAATAAACATCCAAACAATATTAACAGAGACAACGGATTCCTTCTCAAATCAGGAAAATACCCTATAGTCAAATCGAAGCGACAACTAAATTATTTATTTTACACATGACAAGAAATATACATAATTTGCGAAAAACAACAGGTGATTCAATTCAGACACAATTTTAATGGATCTGGGTTTATTGCCTTTCATTTATCGTGTCCCTAGTAAACTAGGCTTTTGCTTGTATCTCACTGAGGGCAAATAGCATGAAAACGTAAATCGATACTTCTTTCCAATTTTGGATTATGTTAAGCCCCGTTGCACATTCTCATCAACCTGACAAACAGTGACACTCAATTACATATTTATACATCACGCGAAATCAAACTCCTCACACTTCATCACTCCAGACAGACCAAAACATTCATCCCACAATATACCGCACACAATCATAAAGCAAAAAAAACATTTATACAAAAATATTAATATAAAACACCACACTCAAGAGCTCACACAAACCTTTCCCACAAGTTATTCCTCTTGCAAGCCCAAGTACTCAAACTCCTGTCTCAATAACAACCACGCTCCGATCAACTGCTTAAATTGTTTTTCTCCCTTTATCTTTATTCAATTCGGCACCCCATTGTATG